>CAJQZJ010034457.1:608846-634731 GCA_907164525.1 Lophiomys imhausi
TTAGTTACTATGACAGTCTATCACAGTTATTTTCTAAGCTACTCAGAAATCAAGTTGCTAAGAGACAAGCAATATTTGCTTATCTAAATATAAGAGATAGATAGGGCATCTTCAAAAACCTCAAGAGATCTGCAAAATATGGCATTCAAAGATGTTTTCTTAACTTAAGATTTTTTGATATCGAGACATGTCAGCTCCTGACAGCACCCCCTATTCTACTCCAAGTAGAAGATGAGCATCGAAGAATCTCCAGTGGGAGATGATTGAATTGGTGGTAAGCTGTTCTCTTGGCAAGAAAAACCCCTTGCTTCAACTGTAGACAGACTTCTGTCCAAAAAGGACAAAACTTGGAAGCAGATAAATCAAAGACTTCTTAAAATCCAGCGAAAATGAAGGCACAACATACCCAAACCTATGGGACACAATGAAAGCTGTGCTACGAGGAAAGTTCATGGGACTAAGTGCCTTCAAAAAGAAAATTGTGACAGCCCATATTAGGAAATTAGCAGTAGAACTGGAAGATCTGGAGAAAAAAAAAAAAAAAAAGCAAATACTCCCAAGAGAAGCAGAAGGCAGGAAATCATCAAACTTAGGGCTGAAATTAATGACTTAGAAACAAAAAGAACAATACAACAACCAAGAGTTGGTTCTTTGAGAAAATCAACAAATAGACAAAACAGACAAACCCTGAGCCAAAATAACTAAAAGGAAGAGGACAAAAACCCAAATCAACAAAATCCAGAAATAAAAAGGGAGAAGTAACAACAGACATTGAGGAAATCCAGAGAATCTTTAGGTCTTACTTTAAAAATCTGTACTCCACCAAATTAGGAAACCGAAGCAAAATGGACAACTTTCTTCATAGATTTCAACTGCCAAAGTTAAATTAAGATGAGGTTAGCATGTTAACAGTCCTATAACCCCAAAGGAAACATAAGTAGTCATCAAGAGTCTCCCAACCAAAAACAGCCCAGGGACAAATGGTTTCAGCACAAAATTCTACCATCCTTCAAAGAGCTAATACCAGTACTCTTCAAACTCTTCCACAAAATAGATAGAGAAGGAACACTGCCAAACTCATTTCATGAGGCCACAGTCACCCTGATTCCTAAACCACACAAAGACCCAACAAAGAAAGAGAACTTCAGACCAAGTTCCCTCATGAACACAGACACAAAAATACTTAATAAAATACTGGCAAACCAAATCCAAGAACACATCAAAAGTATCATACACCATGATCAAGTAGGCTTCAGCCCATGAATGCATGGATGGTTCAACATACGAAAATCCATCAAATTAATTCACCATATATACAAGGTGAAAGAAAAAAAAAACACATGATCATCTCGCTAGATGCTGAAAAAGCATTTGATGAAATACAACAGCCCTTCATGATAAAAGTCCTGGAGAGAACGTCCATACAAGGGCCATACCTAGAAATAATAAAGGCAATATACAGCAAGCCAGTAGCCAACATCAAATTAAATGGAGAAAAACTTAAAGCATATCCTCTAAACTTAAGGACAAGGCAAGGATGCCCACTTTCTCCATATCTCTTCAACATAGTACTTGAAGTTCTTGCTAGAGCAATAAGACAACTAAAGGAGATCAAGGGGATACAAATTAGAAACGAAGAAGTCAAATTATCCCTATTTGAAGATGATATGATAGTATACATAAGCAACCACAAAAATTCCACAGCTGGTAAACACCTTCAGCAAGGTGGCTGGATACAAAATTAATTCAAAAAAATCAGAAGCCCTTCTTTATACAACAAATAAATGGGCTGAGAAAGAAATAAAGGAAACAACACCCTTCACAATAGCCACAAACAGTATAAAACACCTGGGAGTAACTCTAACCAAGCAAGTGAAAAAGACCTGTATGACAAAAACTTCAAGTCCCTGAAGAAAGAAAGTCAAGAGGACATCAGAGATGGAAAGATCTCTCGTGCTCATGGATAGGTAGGATCAACATAATAAAAATGGCCATCCTGCCAAAAGCAATATACAGGTTCAATGGAATTCCAATCAAAATACAAACACATTTTTTACAGACCTAGAAAAAACAATTCTCAACTACATATGGAATAACAAAAACCAAGAATAGCTAAATTAATCTTGTACAATTAAAAAAAAAAACATCTGGAGATATCACCATCCCAGATTTCAAGCTGTACTACAGAGCAATAGTAATAAAAACAGCATGGTACTGGTATAGAAACAGACCAGTGGATCAATGGAATCGAATTTAAGACCCAGAAATGAACCCACATACCTATGGTCACTTAATTTTTGACAAAGAAGCCAAAACTGTAGAATGGAAAAAGGACAGCATCTTCAACAAATGGTGCTGGTCCAAATGGATGTCAACATGTAAAAGAATGAAATTAGACCCATACTTATCACCTTGTACAAAACTTAAGTCCAAATGGATCAAAGAACTTAACATAAAGCCCACCACACTAAATCTAATAAAAGAGAAAGTGGGAAAGCCTTGTACTCATTGGCACAGGAGACAACTTCCTGAACCAAATACCCTTAGCTCAGGGTCTAAGACCAACAATCAATTAATGAGACCTCATGAAACTGACAAGCTTCTGTATGGCAAAGGACACTCTCATTGGAACAAAATGGCAACCTACAGATTGGGAAAAGATCTTCCCTACTACCAACCCCACTTCCAACAGAGGGCTAATATCCGTAATTTATAAAGAACTCAAGAAATTAAACATCAAGAAACCAAATAATCCAATCAAAAAATGGGGAACAGGGCTAAACTGTGAATTCACAAAGCAGGGATCTCTAATGGCAGTGAGATATTTGAAGAAATGCTCAACATCCTTAATCATGAGAGAAATGCAACTCAAAATGACTCTGAGACTCCATCTCACACCTGTCAGAATGACTAAGATCAAAAATTCAAATGACAACACATGCTGGCAAGGTTGTGGATAATGGGGAATACTCCTCCATTGCTTGTGGGAGTGCAAGCTTGTAAAACCACTATGAAAATCAGTGTGGTGAATTCTTAGAAAACTTGAAATAGCCCTACCTCAAGACCCAGCCATACCACTTCTGAGTATCCACCCAAACAATTCCTCACCAAACTATAAGGACATATATTTGCCTATGTTAATAACAGCCTTTTTTGTAATAGCTAGAAACTGGAAAAAACCCAGATTTCCCTCAACTGATGAATGGATAAAAAAAAAAAAATGTGGTACATTTATACAATGGAATACTACTCAGCTATCAGCAACAAGGAATCATGCAATTTGCAGCCAAGTGGCTGGAGCTAGAAAAGCTCATCCTGAGTGAGCTAACCCAGACTCAGAAAGATGCACGTGGCATCTACTCACTTATAATTGGATTTTAGCCACATAGTGCAGGATAACTATCTACAACCAACCCACCAAAAGGATCAGGAACATAGACTTTGTTACCTATTAATGGGACAATTTGCCCTAGGGGTGCTACCATTTAAGCCCCCAGTGTACGAGGAAGCTGTTAGCTTTCATATGACTGTTGAACTGAGAGGGGCTGAAATGTAGGGACACTCCACATCAGAGGAGTTGAATGGTTGGGAGAGGTAGGAGAGGGTGGGAGGGTAGAACGGGGAGGGGTGGAAAGAGGGTATTATGATGGAGATGTAACTTGAAGTAATAAATAAACATTAAAAAAAGAAATAAATAATTTAAAGGATGTTTTCTTATGTACTTTTCAGACATCCATAGTGTTATTTATCTCTCTTCATTCATGCTACCATTCACAGTTGAGCCTCTCCATTTTCCCCCTTTCCTACTTCATAATATCTGTATCCTAATATCTCCTCTCTAGCGTTTGTTCACCCTCTTCCCCAATGACCTTGTTCTTTTTACTGATTTATGCCATTACTCTACTTCATACACTCAAACCTAAAGATTGGATTCTCATTTCCTAAACATGTCAAGGGAATCAGTTTTAAATTTGTTGGCAGGTTAATACTGTATCACATAGATTTCTATTGAATCATATTAAGACACATACTGACATCATAAAATATTCTCAAAGCTGTTACAATAAATTGAAATTGCAAACATATATATACATATATATGTGTGTGTGTGTGTGTGTGTGTGTGTGTGTGTGTGTGTGTGTGTGTGAGTGTGTGTGTGTGTTGACTGTCTGTGGAAAGACAACTGCTAGGTTAGTTTTTATTGATCCAAATAGGGACAGAATTTCAGAAACATAACTCAGGTAACCTGAACTTTTAAATATGTTATAGGCAAGTTCAGTATTGGTAACATTTCATCCGACCCAATAATTCATAAGAGAAGTTTACTTGGGGCCACTTTTGAAGTAAATATTAGTCAACAAGAAGAGGCAGAGCTTTCCGAGAGAAAATTTGAGATAATTACATAAGTATGACAAAACACATCACATAAATGATACTAGGGAGAACAGTTCTATTTGGAAAGAAAATGAAGAAACCATGAAGGCAAAGAACAAATTAGAAGGAAGAAGCAAGTATAGGGAAACTTTGTGCATCATGATGAGTATTTATATTTTATATAGATAATTGTGACCATTAAAGATTTTAAGGTAGCATAATCATACATCCAAAGTTGCTGTTTTAACATATATTTTAAAGTAATACCATTCTTTTTGAGAAAAGTCAAATCTAGATAAGAGAATAGAGATTAGAAAAGATATTATGGTAACCTAGATAGGAGGTTATAGAAGACCAATAGGTCTATATACTAGAAATAGAAATAGAGGATGGATGGATTCAACTCATAAGACCTCCAACCCAAAATTTGCCCTGGCTACAAAAAATGCATGTATAAAGGTAGAACAGAGATTGAGGGATGGGCAACCAATGACTAGCCTAACTTGATATCCACCCAATGGCAGAGAGCCAACCCCTGACACTACTAATGATACTCTGCTATGCTTGAAGACAGGAGCCTAGTGCAACTGTCTCCTGAGATGCTTCATCCAACAGCTGACGGATACAGATGCAGAGACCCACAGCTAAGCAATAGGCAGAGCTCTGGGAGTCTTGGGAAAGAGTGGGGTGGATGGGGATTCGGGAGCTTGTTGAAAAAAATAGCTAATTAAATTGTTAAACCAGTATTTATATTATATTTAATTGTTGAGTGGTGTTAATCCTTAACCCACCATTATAAATGAATACACACAGACCCCGAATGGATTTTATCAAGCCTAGGCCTGAGTTGTGCAGTTCTAGCCCATCTAAGCTAGCTCATAATTCTATTACCCAAATATAACCCCATATATACATACATCCCTTTGGACTATTATTCTCCACACTAAGCCAATGTTCCAGGCCATGTGGAAGGATCTTCTTTAATCTACCCCATGGCGTGTCTTCCTTGTTTACTCCTGGCTTTCATCCTGTAACCTTTTTCTTCCCAAGATGCTCTCTCTCTCTCTGCCTCAAAAAGCCCATGCACTTTATTCTTGCCTACCTCTCTCTTTGTCCAATCTCCAGGTCTCAGCATTTATTTAACCAATCAGAGACAAAGTAAGTAACATACAGCAAGCAGGACCAATTAACATTTAGAATGCTTAACACCACCTCATCATTTCCCTCCTTTTGTCTAATAAAAAGGCTAAAAATTTTTTAACTTACATAGTAAAAACAGTAAGAACAAATATGAAACAATTAAGAAAACCATATATAAAATGTACATACATAATGTTTAGTTTATTTGTATCAGGCAATCTTGAGGAAGAAAAAAATCATCTATCTATCTTGGTGTGTCTAAAGTTCTGAATGTAAATAATTTCTATCATATCCTATATTTCCTTTTAAATGCTAAATAACTCAAGTTTAATTGAAAATTAAAAGCTATTATGTCTTCAACCCCATCAAAAACTTAAGAAGGGATAAAGTTATCATTTGAGTGAATAGGAAGCACAGAAGAGCAGCTTCCGAAAAGAAAAAATGACAGTTTGCTGCCTAGACAGTCCCAAGTATCTCTCGATACCATTGGAGCATCATCTTCAGCCTTCTGGTCAATCATATTTCACGGACATAATTGTGCAGCAGGAAATAAGGATTTTCCCATTGTGTCTCTGCAGAATCAGGACATCAACTTACCTGCATTTAAGCTCTGGTCCATCTAGGAGTGTATATAGTCTGTTGAGAGAGCAGGGACATTTTTGTCCAGTAGGAATTATCTCCTGATGGGAGATTTTTTTTTTTTTGATGCTCATTGTTTTCTTTCCAGTCAAATGGGAGCTGTCAAGAGCTGACTGTCTTAAATCAAACAATTATTAAAGTAATATCTTTAAATGCCATTTTCTGTACATCTCTGAGGGTTTTGAAGACATCTATTGATTTATAAATCTATCTATCTATCATCTTGAACAAGCAAACGGTAAAATGCTATCAAAATTAATCTTATTCTTATCAATATACAAATTTCTATACCAATGTATCAAAAGATAACCTTATTTTAAGAATAACAATAGTTTTAAGTTTTAGAGCAGATTCAATAATCTATCCTTATATCTTATCATTTCTATATTATATACATATATTCCCCTTCTTTTTCTTTTTAAGTCCTTTTTCCCTATATAAGAGAGAAAGAAGGATAGAGAAAAGAAAAAGAAATAGTAAAGTTCTTGAGTCTAACCTCCTATACCTTGCTTAATAAGACCATTTAACAATTTGTAACCAATACCCCTAAACAACATCTATAACATATCAAATGACCAAAAAAAAAAAATCACCCACCCCACCTTTTGGGAATGGGGTGTTGTTCTCTTAAAATTGCTTCCTGCTGAATTGGGATATAGAAACCTGTTTGGGGGTCCAAATAAATTGGAAAAAATGGTTAAGCAATTTAATAGTAAAATTTGTTGTCCAGTCTCTATGTGCTCAGCAATTTGAATGTCCTGAGCAGTTTGTAGTCCGTTGAACTTTGGATGGGAAAGTTCAGGGCTTCATTGAAGTCCTGGCTGGAACAATCTGTGAGCTGGACCATCTGGGCTTGTCTTGTTTTTTTTTTTTTTTTTTTGGTGTTTGGTTCCTTTGCTCTGAAAATAAATAATTTCTCACAATTAACATATCTTTCTATTTTTTCCTTTGAGACAGGATTTCTCTGTATATCCTTGTCTTGGATTTACTTTGTAGACCAGGCTGACCTTGGCGAAGGTCAGAGATCCACCTGTCTTTATCTCCCAATGTTGGGATTAAAGGCATGTACCATCACACTCAATGATTAAGATAGCACCCCTAGGGTCTAAAATCTCTCTTGAAACCAGTTTTTCCAGTGGATGTTCCACATCTAAGGAGACTGGCTTGTGACCCCTTTGTCTTTAAAAATCTCTTATATTTTAGCATTGCTAAATGACAAAATGTCCTTTTTACCTCCCTCCAATATAAGGAAATCAAAGACATCTAAACAAAATTCAAGCAAAAAACCAAGAACATTCCAAAAGCCTTGGTCTAATTGTCATCCCATGTTGTAATTAAAGTTCTGTTTACATTCCTGAAGTCTAGCTTTGACTGCATATCCTTGGTGGTCCTTTCCAAGATACTCTTGATAATCACCTAGTACTATTTAGGCATATGTGAGCTCCAGCCGCCATCAATTTCTTTTCTATTGGCCGGGGCCTCCCTACTTCCTCCTTTGTTATTGTCAGCAGCTTAGCATTCCATCTGTAAGCTCTCTCCCTTACAGATATCCTTAAGCCTATCCTAGTCAAATCTTTCTCCAAAAGTACACATAGAACCACAATTGTCAGTGTAAAAATTATCTGTATGTTAAGAGAAACAAACTCAATTGGAATCCAAACATATTGAGACATTATGAATTCCTCCATTTTTAATTTAGGTGGTTAATTCCATTCTCAAGCTATGTTTAGAAGGTTGCCAGTTATTTAGCATATAAAGAGAGCTAAGCTTTACACCTTTGCTGTAAGGCAGTAGCTTTTGTTAAGGTAGCTGCTTCTTGAAATGTATTTGGGTTCAGCTCCCCACTCTTTGGTTAAGAAACTACTTCTCACCCGGGCATTCTCAGGCTGTAAGCATGGATTTTAATTGTCATACACTGGGTGCCATATGTGAAAAAAATGACTAATTAAACTATTTACCAAGTATTTATAATTTTATTATTTATTAGTATTTATATGATATTTAATTGGTTCGGCAGTGTTAATCCTTAACCCGCCATTACAAATAAATACACACAGACACCACATGGATTTTAACAAGCCTAGGTCTGAGTTGTACAATCCTATCACATCTAAGCTAGCTCATAACTCTATTACCCAAATATGACCCCATATATACATACATCCCTTTGGACTATTATTCTCCACGATAAGCTGATGTTTCAGGCCAAATGGAAGGATCTTCTTTAAACTACCCCATAGCCTGTCCTTCTTGTTTGCTCCTGGCTTTTTCTCCGGCAACCTTCTTCTTCCCAAGATGCTCTCTGTCTCTCAAAGCCCGAGCACGTTAGTCCCACCTATCTCTGTCTTTGCCCAATCTCTAGACCTTAGCATTTATTTAACCAATCAGAGTCAATTAAGTAACAGACAGCAAACAGGACCAATCAACATTTAGAATGCTTAACACCACCCCATCAGGAGCTGGAGAGGTCAAGGACACCACAAGAATAACTATAGAATAAACTAAGCCAGGCCCTTTGGGGCTCACAGAGACTAAACCACCAACCAAAGAGCATGTATGGGCTGGAGAGGAGGGAGGGGGGGCTGTGATCAGACTGTAAAGTAAATAAATTAAAAAAAAAACTAACTAACTAAATAAATAAATAAATAAATAAATGGTGGAAGAGGTCAACAGGAGTTGTGGATTGAAGTTGACTTGTGAGTATGAAGTCTAATGTAATTTACAGGTTTCTGTTTCAAGTCTTTGTGATCTGGTTTATGATATTGTCATGGGTGAATACAAGAAGTCTTATTTATTTTCACTATTGTCTTGAACCAAAGACCTTGCAAATGCTAGACAAGTGGTTTACCTCTGTGCTACACTCATTGCCAGGGAGAAAAATAAATTTGAATGAAGGGGAAGATTAGATGATTGATTAATTTTGATCTATTACTATGAGGTATCTGGAAGATTAAGGTGGATTTTTCTAGCATGTTTTGGGATTCAGAAACTTTAAACCTAGTGGAGATGTAAAGACTGGAAATTTGGATCTAGAAGTCATCATTTCATGTTATCTAAAATGAGGAAATATATGAGAAAGCCCAGTTAAAGTAAACATGCCTCTTTCATGATTTCTTTCTTTCTCTTCTTTTTTTTTGTTTTTTTTGTTTTGTTTTTTTCAAGACAGAGTTTCTCTATGTAACCATTCTGGTTGTCCTGGAACTTCATTTGTAGACCAGGCTGACCTTGAGCTCACAGACATCCACCTGCCTCTGCCTCCTGAGTGCTGAGATTAAAGGCATATCCCACCACACCTGGTCACATTTACTTTTCAAATAGGCCTTGGGGTTCTAATTTTACCGTGTGGTTATTTACTTGTATTTTTACCAGCTGCACCATGTCATGGCCGTGGCAGAATGCCACCATTTTGTGTTAGACAGAAAATAAGAAACTCTGCCACAGGAAACCTGTCTATTATTTTAAATTTCCTGTTATTACTGTCATGTTTGTGACTCAACCAACATTGAGTAAGCTTCTCCAGAAGTGGATACACCATTTTGGTGTCTTATACAGTTAGAGCATTCTCCTGCCACCTGCTAACACTAGTGTATCTTCAGGAACATGAGCATGGAGCTAGGTGACATGTTTATATGACTTGTCTCTGGCTACTATTAATGATTACTACAAATGTGGAGGCTAGAAGATGTGTCAGGTTATCAGAAGTCTGACATCAGGTTAAGTGTGCTAAAATGGAGATCCTGGCATACTGCTCCATCTTCCTATAGACCTGCTGAGGACAGCTGTTCCTCTATACAGGTTTTAATCTTGCAGAAACCTATATTCCTCATGGCTGTCTTCCTCCAGCTACTCCTTTCCTCCTTGCTTTTTGCTTTCCTAACCCCTCTCTGATGGGGACCATTGTCATTGTAAAGACTCAAAACCATTAGAAGGTGATGATCATTTTGTCTCAGGATTTTTAACTTAATCTTGTCTACGGCATTCCTTTTTCCAAGGAAGGCAACATTGACTGGGTGCATCTCCTCATGCATTATTCAGCTAACACACTATTGTAGAAAGGAGTACAGCTGACTAGTTCTGACTTGTGTTCTGTTTATATAAATAATTATTCAAATGGCATATATTAAGAACATTTTAAAAAATCAAATAAAAACAAGCATTGACAACAACAAAAAGAAATGCTATCAGGTTTCCTTATAAAATATTATTTGTTTCAAGGTAACTGTAAGAATATATAATGTAAATTATATACTATACATGTATATAACATAATAAAAATTCAATAGCTGCTCAGTGAACTAGACATTTATCTTGTTTAAAAATCTGAGTATAATATCTAATTGTCCTTCTTTTGAACTCTCTGATCTTATTTTGATTAATCATCTATTTCTAATCCCATGTATTTACCTTTACATGTAGGGTGAATCCAAGTATTTGTCTTAAATCATGGACATGGAGGTCTCAAATGTGTTCTTCCCTCTTGGTGCAGATAGACAGTTAGTGTCTCTGTGAAGCCAGTAATGACAACAAGTCTTGGCCCAGTGGTGGGAGAGTAGAACAAACCATTGGTTCTCTCTCTCTCTGTGACTATGTAATAACAAACTAAACTCTTTCTAGCTTTCCTGGTTCTCCCATTTGAGCATTGTCCCAACTCCTGCTTGCTACCAACACTGGTTTTAAGCCCACTCTTTAATTCTGCAAGTTTCCACTTACATCTGGTGAGCAGCTTTCACTTATGTTAGCCATTTTTGGTTTCTATCACATTCAGAAGAGCCTCACAAAAGTAGTATTACATAGACCTTATTATTCTCCTATTAGAATTTTACTTTCTGCCATCAAACGCTCTACCCCTATTCTATACAGAATACATTGCATGAAAAACACTATTTTCAATAAAGACATAAAAGAAGGTTGGTTTCTGGCAATTTATTTTCTTCATTAAAATTATCTAATGTTTGCATAACTAAATTTATGAATGTTTTCTTAAATATTTGGCATCATATAAAACCATCCATAGACTGAACATATTTATAAGCCCATAAAAACCCTGTAGTTGCCCCTTTCCAAATTATGAAGACTGTTGTTTTCACAGGCCTTTTCAGGGAGTCAGATCGGAAGCCCAGTCATCCCCATTCTTGCGTTGGCTGCGGATACCTGTTAGAAAGCTAAGAGTTTGCCTGTTTAGTAGCTTAATTGTTTTTTTCTCTCTTTAGTGGAAAATCACTTAGTGAAATTGTGGAGATTATTTATCTGAGTCATATTTTTATGGAAACTGCTTTTCACTTCCATGCATTTTTAGAAGTGTTTTCTTTAAAAAGGGGATATTCTATTAATATTTATAATTAGATAGCACACAAAACAGATGCTAAATCTTATGTTATAACTTTCTGGGTACAATTACATAAAGAAGATTATAGACTTTTTATTACAATGTTCTCCCAGGGAGCTGAAGAACAAAGGACTTTCTCTGTGAATATGTCATTTCTTTTTGGGGGTGGATGTAAACAGGAAGATAGCGATTAACCACAATTAACCATTTTAGCACGCTAGTGTTGATCCTGAGTGTCATACTTAATGCCTAGTGTAGTATTGAGAAGAGAGGCAGCATGGGGCCATGGGGCCATTCTTAATTGAATGACTTGTTAACTTTTTTTTTTTTAACTTCTCCGTTAACCTGTTTATACTATTATCCTGTTGGGTCCATCTTCCTTCAGAGCTTTGTGTTGTCGCGTTCAATGTCCACAAAAGTGAATATTGCTGAGGTCAGAGAATGAAAAGAATTTTCCTTTAATTAAAATAGTGAACGAATGAAAAACATATCGTCCAGTCTGATCCATATAATCTACCCAAGCGCTGTCCATGTAAAGATGCGGAGACTGAGTCTTCAAGGAAGAACGGTTTTGAGCGTCGGTGCCAGGGTTGGTGTGATGTGTGAATTCCAACCCTTTCTGCTACGTGCTTCTCCCTAAGCGGTTACTTCTTCAAGAGATGCTACTGTGGGCTCCGAGGATGGAGAGGAGAGCTTTCCAAAACCCCTTAACCAACGGAGTGGTGTGGTGGATGGCCCCTGGGCTGAGTTCTGCTTTCTCTACCTAGAGTGACAGAGTAAGGAACAAGCGCTGGGCAGCCAGAAGCGGAAGTTTACTTCCCCCCCCAAGATGCTGCGCCCGGGTTCCGATAGGTCACGCCCACTGGCGGGTGGCCGCCTCGGGGTTCTGGGCTGAGATGCTGGCGTCCGCCCGGGTAAGGCGCGGACAGACTGGCCGCGGGAGGCTGAGCCGGAGAACGCGCACCCTCGGGGAGCCGCCCGGGACGCACGTGCCTGGGCCTGGGCCAAGGCCAGTGGCCACTCGGTAGTAGCTGGGGCCGGTGGGAGCGCCTGGCTTGTGGCCGCGGCCGCCGCCCGCCCGCCGGCTCCGGTGGTTGGGCGGAGGAAACGCGGGACTCCTCCTCCCCGCCGTATTAGCATGCACCCAGGGGCGGGTGACGGGCGCAGCCTCGCCGCCCCTGCCGGCCGCGTCCCGGCGGCGCTCAGCCTCCGCGCCAGAGGCGAGCGTTGCGCTCCGGGCGCCGCAGTCCCGAGGACGCGGCCTCGCAGACACCTTCGGCCGGCGGGGAGCTGCGGGACCGGCGGCGCGAGCGGCCGCAGCCACCTCGGCGCCTGGCGAGGCTCCTTCCCTTCACCTCGCTGAGAGGCGTTCTGGACCGAGGGGCCACCGCTCTGACCCTCCCTCCGAGGCTCGTGCGACGGACTGACAGACAGCCGGACGAACGGACGGGCCAGCCAGCGAGGAACGGACTGCGGGCAGCAGCAAGGTAATGCCGAGCTGCGTGGCGGGGCTGTGGCGCGCTAGGCGGCGGTGGTGGCGGTGGGTGGCTCCTGCTCTCCTCCCGCTGCGAGGTCGCGACTGCCCTCGCATCCTTGGGACTGCGGGCTGCCTCTTCTGGCCGTTGCTTGGCTTTCTCAGTTCCTCGACTTCTGCCCCGAGAGCACGTCTGGTCCCCGTAGTGACCCCATATCCCTGGGGCCCGCGTGTGTACCTTTCCCCGGGGCGTAGGATCTTCGCAGCTCCCCGGGGTGTTACAGAAGGGACAGATTTTTTAACTGAGACAGGTCCCGGAGGGGAGGGGAGGGGACAAGAGCGTGGAGCTTAAAGGTTCCCTGTGTCTCCATCAGCTCCAGCCAAATTCATACCCGGTTCAGCACCTTGCAGGCGAAGACAGCTGCTCACTGCAGGGGACTTCACCGTGGGCTCCCGAGTCCTTTGCAGAGCAAGTTGTTGCACTCTTTTTGTGTGACATTTTTGGCATTGGTTGTGAAGAGCGACCCCTTCTTCCCTGTGTGTGTAAGAAGATAAAAAAAAAAAAAAAGCCAGAGAAAGACACAAAGACAAGTGGCACAGAGAGACGCACACAGAAGAGAGGGGGCCGGGGGGGGGGGGGGGGGGGGGTCTGTCACGGGAGAGTCGCCTGGCAGGCGGCGAGAGCCTGTATTCAAAGGACCCAATGAGTGGCACTGAAGCCTGGACGAATGGGCACCTCTCCTCGCTCCAGGCTGGGTCAGATAACAAATTGCACTTTGATGGAGGGGCGGCTGCAGCTGCAGGAGGGTGCTTAAAGGTTCCCGTGGAGATGAAGACCTTGCATCTAGCACCCGCAGAAACCGAGCGGTTCCGGTCTTCATCTAGTCCCTGAGGCCCGTGGGTAGGGGTGGCCGAGGCCGGTGTGTCTGCTCCAAAGACACTGAGAACCTGGCCCAGGATGCCTGCTCACCCCTTGCCCGGCCTGGAGCCCTGCGGAATTTTCTGTCTGAGAAGCGGAGGGCATGTAGAAGGGAAGGAGTTGCAGGTGGCAAGGCTAGAAGACAGGATCTCTGTGGGGTGGGAGGTTATGTTTTTAATGGACCCGGGCAAAACTGCACTACTCTCTAGGAGAGACAGTGAAACTGGTTCTGAGCCTGAGCCAATCACGCCTCCTGGCCTAGCCAGTGAAGTTACAACAGAATTCAAGATGGATAATAAAAGTCACAATTAAAGACAGATCTTTAGCTTTTGTGGTCTTCATGAATGGCTCCTTAAGAGATGATGATGGGCCATTCTTACAGGAATGAGGAATTAGTAGAACATAGACCTCAGAAAAGGAATTTAGGACCTAAGGCCAGCATCTTGCAACACTCACGGGACCCCTGCCTCAGCCCTTTTTGTTTGTTTGTTTGTTTTAAATCAGAAGGAGGTGCCTTAAAGAACAGCTGTTCTGACAGGTATTCATATCACAATTTCAGTTTCAGGAAGCAACTTGCTATTGGCCTTGATCGTTTTGTGTAGATAGCAATACTGTTTATTCCAACTTGGAAATGACAATCAGGCAAGGAATGATGCAACTGTTCAGGTTTATACAATGCCAGAGGAAAGTTGTCTTTGTTTAACATTGTTAAAAGGGAAATTCGATGCATTACAAAAAATATATTTGTGTAATATGTTCAGAATTTAAGTGCTTAAAAATTTAAAGCTACCTTTGGTCCCGGAAAATTAAAAATTTGGAATGAAATGAAGTTGGTAGAACTTGCTTCTTCGTTTTATTTGGATTTGATGGCTCATCTTAAAGTTGCTGGGACCACTACCTTAAAATGTTTATTCCAAGTTCTACGTCTAAAATTCTGTGAAATTTTTTGAAGCTAAGTCACTTGCTTAAGAGAAACAGTAACTTTGCATGAGAAGACAGTTGCAAATGTAGGCTAAGTTTAAATGCAACGTTTGCACCTCTCTGTTATTCCGACATTTGCTGTTAAATATGATATAGGCAACATAGGGAGGGGGTGGGAGATGGATATGACCAAGACATATTGTATATTTGTATGAATTTTCCAAAAAATAAATACAGGCAACATAACTCTTGGCAAAATGAACTAGTTAACAGACATTTTAAAGGATCACTAAGTACTTTTCTGACAAAACTTTTCAAGTTATATGAGTGCTCAGTGGGAAGAGCTCACACAGGAGGGGAGTTTCATGGTTCAGCACCTCTAGTTTCTCCCTTCAGATTCACTTTATTCTAGAAGGACAGAAAGCATGATGAATCACATGAGTGATTATTCAAAGCAAGCGGAAAGAGAATCTTAAAATATTATGCAGAGAAATACTACCAAGTTCTGATGTTTTAAGTTTCGTATGGAATTCAGAATTAGGGACAGAAATACTGAGATTTAGATCTGTTAAGTGCATGTCATTGTTCCAGATAGCCATCAAGACTGGTATTTTATATAAAGTTATTACACACACAGATGGAATTGTCTGATAAAGGAGCCAAGCGTAGCATAACAGAGGTGTGGCTACAGCCTGACACAGGTATATACACCGTGCTGTGCTTTCTTCAGAGAAACTCCTGTGGATCAGAGGTCGCTGCTTTCATTCTACGTAATGCTTTGTAATTGAGAAAAGAAAGTAAAATGCTGCTGCCGATTGTACATGTCGGTACCGAAATTTGCACAATCACCTCAAACTCACGCTGTGTTAGTGATCATTCTCACCAGAGGGGAGAGAATTAGTTTTCACTAAAGAGGCTTCCAATTGGAAGACTTCATGAAGATTTCACTTCTTTAGAAACTGTACTTTTCCTGATTTAAGGAAATGATATAGTTGTGAATTCTTTTATTTCTTTTCTTTCTGCATTGATAGGTTGGTTTCCCTTTCAAAATCACAATTAACAAAGAAACTTAATTAGGATCTTGAGAAACTCAGTAGTGAACTCCCATAATTATAATTTATGACTATTACATGTTTGTCTGTTGTTAATTTAAAAATATTAGTTATTGCCCGGCATGGTGGTGGTACATACCTTTAATCCCAGCACTCAGGAGGCAGAGACAGGTGGATCTCTGTGAGTTCTAGGCCACCTGGTCTACAAAGTGAGTCCAGGACAGCCAAGGATACACAGAGAAACCCTGTCTCAAAAAATCTATGTACACACACACACACACATATACATATATACATATTAGGTTAAGAGAACACACAGGTTTGAAAAGGGCTAAAGTTGGTTCCCGGCACCCACATTGGGCGTCCCACAATTCCCTGTAACTCCAGATCCATGGACAGAAATGCCCTCTTCTGGACTCAGTATGTACACATACCTACACGCATGCTCACAAATATAAATCTTTTTAGAATTAGATGACTATTATCACAGGAAGGCCTTTTGCTAACATTCTAGAAAATTTCTGTGCTGATGAGAACAGTGATGTTTGAAGAACACCCTGTGTCTTGGGATCCCCCCCCCCCCCAACTCCTAAGTGCTTTCAGGTCTCTGTTTTATAAGAAAAAAATCATCACAGTGCCCTTCAAGACGTCCTTCATGATTTTAAATCATGGAAGACTTTCCACCCTGATTCTTTTTCTTTGCTGGTGAAGGTTACTTTCACTAGACTGGGTCTCTGTTAGGAGTTGTCAATGGTTTGTTGCCAGGAAGGCCTGAAACAGAAAAAGAAAGTTTGTAAGTAGCCCTCTAACATCCTCTTTAATTTAAACAAGCATGGAGGGCCTGTTACACAGAATGCCAGATACTAGAACTTTTATTCCAACCCATATCCATTTAGTTTTATATTTATGCCTTTCTTCTCTGTAACCCTGCAATGTACAAACTTACACAGCTCATGGGGTTATGAAGAAGAACAACAACAAAGTGGATATGTGCATCTGGTAGTCTGAATGGTGGGTGGCCATCCCTTGAGGCCCACTGTGCCTTGCCTTACTTTGATTTCAAAGTTGGTCTTACACAGAGGTAAGATCTGACCCACCACTTTCCCAGCCTTTAATCTAGTAAGTGGTAGGGCCTGGGTGGATTTGTTCATCCTTAAATGGACTTAAGATTTCCCAGATTGATATTTATTATTTTCTCCTTGTTGTAGATGTTAAAACTACTGGAAAACAAGTCATAAGCAAAATAGGAAATTAATGCCCACAGGATGATCTGGTCTCTCTGATGCTTAGTTATGATATAAGCCAGAGTGGCCGGGATGTGACTATGTATTTTAGTATTCTACATTTGGTTGCAAATTAGACAGCAATGCCCTGAATACACAAAGAAAATGTAAACTCACCCTCCTCCCTCTTCCTAGAATTTGCCAGAAATGAAACCATTTATTTTCATATTCACTTATAACTTGCATCTGTTGTCACTGACAATTAGCCTGTCTTCTCTAGGCATTTCTTGTCAGATTAGTAAGCAACTACACAAAGCCAAGCTATGGAATATGTCATTTGGAGCTGCCCAACCTTGCCAGGTCTCCTTAGTATTCAAGAGCATGATGAGCGTGTGGAAGCCATGGCTAAGCAATTAGCAAAGGAGGGATTGTGCTGTGCTTTGCTTATCTCCCTGGCCTCGAATCTTGTATCTCACTCAGCACCAAGACTATTCAGAGACATTTAAAGGGCTCCCTCAGGTGGCTTGTGAGACTGTCTCTCTGGGCCCATTTCCAGCTCTGCCACTTTACTCTGCGGCGTGGTTTTAGCTAATTTGAAAACATCTGCTAGAGTGACTTCCCTGTTAGTTCCACTACTGGCAAATGCTTTTGAGTGTGTGGTAGTCAGAGTTACATTAACCTCCTCTCTAACCTCATGATTATTGCCCTTTCCCTGAAGACCCTTTCTGTCTTGGTTTCAATTTCACTGGAAACTCAGTGTGAAGTCTATTTTTGGACTAGAAATTTCCCTGCTAGATAGCACCTAGATTTCTTTATAAAAACACATGTTGCAGTTTGTGAGGAAAATGGCATTTTGATCTTGTCCCAGACTCGGAAAACAACTATTCTATGATGGGATTCATCACACCATGTACTAGGAAGACAGCAGGATCCACTCATCTCCTTCAGTGCTACTTTCCTGCATAGCTTAACTCAGAATGCAGGGCGACCTTCTCACTTTCCAAGCAAGGTTGGGCTTTCCTCTTTAACTGGGGAGGGCACCTGGGGAATAAGGGAGCTCCACCATGTTTGGAACTCTACCATGTGAACCGTTGCCCGGGTAATTCAGAGGAGGCTCACTTGATTCGGTAGCTTGTGTGAACTGTGATGAAGTCTTCTCTCTCTCTCTCCCTGGAACCCGGTTTCTTCAATTGTTTCTTCTTTCTCATACCTCAGCTGAAGAACTATTTAATTAGTGGAGCTCTCCAGCTGGATACAGGTTGACAGTTTGTAGTCTCTTCACCATCCTTTTACAGTTACTCAGGATGTGTTATCAGATGATGGCGTGACTGAATGACTGCTCTCCCCACAGAACTGTGCTTCCTGTGACCTCAGGAGCTAAATATAGCATGCTGATCAATACCACCAAGCCCAGCACAGTGCAGGGCACCTTGTAAACAGCTGGTCCGTATATACCAACTGTGTAGAGAGTTGAATGAATTAGTGACTGAGTGCAGAGTGTGTTCCAGCTGTGCAGAAACCATAACTCCGAAGGTAGTGTTTCATTGTTTTTGTGTGACTCACCTTGCTAGATTAGATTCTGTATTGTTTAGTCCTAGGTTTACTTGGATATACCTTTGAAAGATAGATGATCCCAGAGCAGCCAATATGTCATGGTAATGGCTACATTTTCTAGCAAGGGACCTGCAGTCTTTTTATAAAAAGAGATAAGATCCTAGATAAAATAATAGTTAATACAGATGTTCCTCTCCCCTCTCTGTGCACAGCAAACTCATCAATAGCATACCCAGTACATCTCTTTTGTCTTACCTTTCAGATCTCCTTTCTTACCACCCACTGTAGGAAATCTGGTGTACCTGTACCTCGTTTTAATCTGTGATTTTCTGTTTCTGAAGGGCAGAAGCTCAAGGGATAATAGAGACAGTGGCTAACATATGGAAGGAATAACAGAGACGGTGGCTAATATATGGGTACATATGGAAAGAAGCAAAATTCATTGGGGACTGTGCTGGTGAAGGTAACACAAACTAGGAGTCACCTGGGGGGGGAGGGGGCCTCCATCAGGGAAAATCTTTGTGTCCTTTTCTTGATTGTTGTTGTGGGAGGGCCCAGCTCACTGTGGGTGGTGCCGCTCCTGGGTAGCAGTTCCTGACAGTTAGGAGTAAGGTAAGCCTAGAAGCACTTTGATCAGAAGTAGTGTTCCTATGTGGTCTCTGTTTCAGTTCCTGCTTCCAGGTTCCTAATTGAATTCCTGCCCTGACTTCCCTAAGTGCTGGCCTGTGACATGGGACTATAAGCCAGATAAACACTCTCTTCCCCAAGCTGGTTGTCTGACAGTGTTGGTCACAGCAGTAGAAACCAAAGGAGGACAGGGACTGAAAGAATGAGCCATATCACAGAAGTGAGAGACACACAGTACTCTCTTTCTTAAGGCTGAGTTCTACATAAGCACTGTGATGCTCCCCTTTTATGGATTCCAACCTAACATATCAAACTAAGTGGGAATGTGGCCTTCTAGGTGTTTCTCCGATAATCAATTTTTTTGAAAAATTATTATTAGACATAAGAATTTGTTCCTCTCTAATCTCTGCTTTTGAGATATTTGAAAGCCATGAGGAGATAGACTAGCTTCCTAGATATGCTGGCCTTCTATCTGCAGGCCATTCTAGATGCCAGGTTCATAGGGGAGATAGACCAGCATCCTAGATATGCTGACCTTCTATCTGCAAGTCATTCTAGATGCCAGGCCCACAGTCCAGCCCTAAGTGCCCATGAGGAAAGATGAGGGTCAAGGTGGGCATGGCCTGTGTTTATATATATATATATTATTATATCAAATAGAATATCTAGATTTACATGTGTATGTCATTGATATATATCAAGTGGTTTACCTTGATGATTAGAGTCTTCCAGGATCCCCATAATAGCTATCAGATATTTGGTATTTCTCTATTGTGTCTAAGAATGAGGAAATCAAAATATCTGTGGTATCTCTTAGGCTGAAGTGCAAGACATATTTCAAATTATTGAACAGCATAAGATTCAATCAAGAAGATAAGATGAAAACATGGGAAATATTGGAAGACTGATATAGGGGGAATTGTCATGAGTTCAAGGCCAGTCTTGATATCAAACTGACTTTCAGGCTAACCTGGGCTACAGAGTGAGAACCCATCACAAACAAAAAAATGTGGAAATAATTAGTAATGCATTGGGCCATAGAATAAAACCGCTGATCAAACACAAAGGGCCACCAATCATATTTATTGTATTTACTTTTACCACCCACATGTGTGGGGCTCATCAAAGAATCAACGCATTAAGGGATGCTTCCTGAGGAAGAAAATCTTAAAAACAGGAGCCTCATAGATTGGTAGAAATTAAGTCAAAAGAAAGGTGACTTTCAGACTCAGTAAGATGTCCTCAGAGATATGGCAATGTGTGTTCCTAGTCTGGGGGAAATGGTGCTTGATCCTTGTATTGGTGAATTTCATTTTGGAGGATGGTGGCACACAATTAGAGACCGACCATAGAGTGTTTAATGATTGTACAGGAATGTTTGGGCTCTTGAGGAGCCACTCAAGGATTCTACAGACAGTAATTGGAAGAAGCGGTCACTTGGAAGTAGACAGGCCTTCTCTCAGACCTAGAACAGAATCTAACGGAACATTCTGAATGATGGGTCTACACAGATAGATGTGGGAAATGTAATTACTTTCCCAGTAATTGGGCTATTTTCTCTTATGTCTGAGTCACAATATTTTCAATGCTATATTCCTAAAATTATAATGAAATATTTTGATGTCTTCTAAAACATTAAATAAAATTGTAATAAATACCTTATGGCTACCATTCAGATTATTAAATAGTCCATGTACACAGTGTTGTGTGTATTGCTTATATTTTCCAAACATATTGTCCCTCTGTGTGTACTTCACATGCCATATTGTGTCCTTATGTCTTGTATGCTTTGTTATGTACAAATATGCATACAAACAACATAGTCTGGATTTTAGGCTTTGTAAAAACAGTATCACACTCCTCACATTCTTTGACTCTCATTTATTATCCAGAGATGTGTTATGTACAAGCTCTGTTTGTTTGTTTTCACTTCTCCATAGATTTCTACTCTGTGGCATCATGGTTAACATGTCAGTCTTTTCTTGATGGGCGTTCATGCTGCTGCTTCCGAACAAGGCTTCTGTTCACATTCAGATGCTCTTCCCTCACCCTAACAAAGATGGCTACTCGTGACATCACTTGGAAGAGAAATTGCAGGAGGAAGGCATTTTACCTGCACACTTGGCAGATTATGCCTGATTACCAAAGTTGGTAGCACCTATTAATTAATATTCCAACCAACAAACCATACGAGGTCCTTTTGTTCCATATTCTTTCCGGCACTTGGGCTGCTTTTTGTACTTTGCTGATTTTGTGAATCTGAGATGTTATCTCATTGTAGCATTCATTTGTTCCTGGAGGCTGCTAGGAATGTTGGCCAGGTTTTCCTTCTTCTTAACATTTTGGTTCCTGGGTGCTGTTTTTTCACATATAATGTTCACTCTCTTACTGTTAGCCATTTAAACCCATTGATTTAGACATTCTGGATTCTAGATGTTTCTTTCTCTGTGGTCTTCACTAACTCGGTGGCTTGTCTTTTTCTTTTGAGTTCTGCAAAGTAAAACTACAATCTTTATCTTTAAGTTCTATAAGATTCAGGCCTGATCATTCCTTGTTGTAGGTGGCTCATGAAACCATCTCTGAGTCTGAAGTGATAAAGAAGTTATCCTTTCATTTCTCATCAACTACTAAAGCTCTATTTTCACATTGAATTCTTTAAGACTTTAGCATCTATGGTTACTTTATAAAGCCTTTAATTATATCCTGGATTTGAGAAAGATGCAACCTTGTCTTGCTCTTAATTTATTCCTCATAAAATTAGATGAAATTGTTGAATTTTTGTGAATTCTGCTGTTCACAAACATCAAGACTTCATGTTATGCCTGAAATGTACAGAAACTTCTAAACAGGTTTTCTTGCCCTCCAGGGTCTCTTTGCTTCTTTTCTTTCCTGTCTCCCTCCCTCCCTCCCTTCTTCCTTCCTTCCCTCCCTCCCTTCTTCCTTCCCTCCCTCCCTCTCTCCCTTCCTTCCTTTCTTTCTCCCCAAACCTGTAATGTAGGGTTTTACAGTATAGCCCGGGCTGTCCTCAGCCTCACAATCCTCTTGCCTCTGTCTCCCAAATACTTGGATCACAGGCTTACATCAGCATACCTTGCAAGATTTATTTTTCTGAAGTCTTCATGAGACTTCTAGAAACTCAGAAAAACACATTTACTCTTACTCCTCACTTACCTACCCCAGCACCAAGCATGTGCTGTCTGAAGCATACCTTCAGATGTGTCACTGGGACATGGGGCATAGGCCATACCTGATGCCTTTTTACTTAGCCCCACTTCTTAATTAGTCTTTTGTATTAAGCTCTCCATAATGGCCACTCTGCCTGACCAGGACTTTGCCATTGGCCATTCTGGTTGCCTTATCTGTTTCTCTGCTCTTCATGAATTTTTATCTTCTTATTTGTCAAATTATGGCAGCTGATCCTCCCAGATCATGCTAAGGAGAGGTTAGATTCATATTCTCTCTATCTCTCTGCCCTTTCTTCTATATGGGTTATATTGCCATGAACAAACATTTCTTTTAAAATGATTGTTTTAGAGCCCAGACAAATATTACCTCTCACATGAAACATTTATAGCCCTTTTACCCAAGGGCTAACTCTCTTCTTAATTCCATTTGTGTTTAACTGGATCATTTATTTTATGACTTACACATGTTGATACCACTAGATGTTAAGCTCCCTCACTGATGAATTAATTTATGTATTTTTGCATCTCTGGCCTAAGCTCAATATCTAACAGAGTGGTTTTAGTGGGTAACAGCTGCTTTCTTGATGATTGGTAATTAGTTATTGGAGATGACATAGGCGAGATGGAAACTTGGAGTCTGAGGTTGTTGGGAATAGGAACATTACTGGAACATTCTAGGAGTTGAAACAGTGAATGTGTTTGGAGTAGCTAATCTATACTCTGATTGTGATGTTTAAGAAGATTGAATATATCCTATAAGTAAGAAAATATCAGACCTGAGTTTCTGAAATGATAAAATTTGAGATGATAAGTAGAGGAGGGTCAGCAGATTCTTGGCACATGCCAGCAGTGTTTCTGTCTTTCCCATGGAAAATGTGATAACTCTCCACAAGCGGGATTCACTGTGCCAGTCCCTTAAGCTAACAGCATGACTTTGTGCAAGCTAATTTCATTGAGCCCAGTTTTCTCTGCTAAAAAATGAGAGTATTTAAACTTCGATTTCAATGTATTTGAAAGGATTAAATGAACCAACCTGTAGAAAGTATCTAGTTCAAAGCTGGACCCATAGTGAGCAATTAAAACATGTTCTTTATAGTGTGTTTTATCCACAGGAACTAACTTGCTGGCCATCTTTCTGCATCAAAGTGGTACTGAGTAAAGAGCTTTAAAATGACTTGTCTAGTTGTGGAACACTTTTCTTCTCCTAGTAAAACCCAACCCCTGGATCTGATTATTTCATAATTCTTTATTACCCAGTCACAGTGACAATGACTTGTTGAGCGATTTCATAAGAGCTAGTGTTCATCAAGCATCATGGTTCTTGTACTCAGTCAGGATGTAGCGTTCCTGTATCTCTTCCATGGGAGGTAAGTCCTGAATCGACTGGACAGCTCCCACAGCCACACAGCCAAGCTCTTTCTGACATTGTACCATCTGCTATGAGGAGATGACAACAAAACTCACATGTGATTTTTCTCCTGAGGAAAATTTGACTTTGTTATGAGAAGATATTCTCACAGAATAGTTTGCTGCATCTGGAGCCATGTCCTAAGTGTAAATTTTAATTACTTTGGTTAAAAGTGTGTATTTCCCAAAGTGGGATGAGGTATGGGGAATGGACAAGCATGGCAGGAAGGGGCCATTGTGTCTTGATTTCTATGGAGGAGATTGTTCCTGTTCCTGTGTAGATTTTCGGTGGGTAGACGGCACCAGACTCTGATTGCCTTTGCTATCTGTTACCCCCAAGTCCCACATGGTCCCATGCTGTCAGGCCAGTTTCTTTTCTTAGAGGGAGGACTCTATAGCTCACACTATCCAACAAACCAAGTGAGAACTTTCCATAGATTGAATAGAGGGAAAGCCCACTGTTTTTATTTCTTTGGCGAGGGGTGGCACTACACTTAACTGTGCATATGAGAACAAATACTTAGTGTAGTCAGGGATTACTCTGGTTTAGTAAAATGGTGGTTGTAGATTCTCTTCAAGGTTCACAAGCCCTGAGGATTTGGCTAGGTTTCCAGTCCCAAGCATGCTTTTCCACTGTTGAATGGATCTTAATTCCAACTAGAGAGCTGTTGGCTACCACCAAGGTATGTGTGCCACTACTGCACCCTCAGGGTTGTCATACGATGCTGGTCATCATTGTGTTACACAGGCATCATAGATAAATAGAACTGTTGGTTGTTTCCTTCCTTTGGAAGATTATGTGGTATCTTCTGTTACCATGAAAGCTAGTCCTCAGGGAGGAGGTTTTCAGGCCAGTTGCAGCTCAGTGGCCTTTGGGTATTATGTCTAACATGCATGGCATCTTTAGCAATTGTGACTTACCTTCTACCTCTGTGAGGCAAACAAGCATATTATCAGCAGCATACAATATTTTGGGAAACAGTGGGAAGAGGGATTCTCATGTCTTGCTATTGGGGTTTTGTTGTTAGATGGTCTTTGGCTCTTGGAAACTACATTGTCAGCCTAGATGGGGAATTATCATTTAAATTATGTACATTTATTTATACACCAAGTTATGTATATTTTATGCATTTATAGGCAGATAGCTAATAGCATGGTTCCATGTGACTTTTTCAGAATCCTGACTGTTATTTTACCCTCTTCACTTTTTCTTTTTTTAATCTCCTTCCCTGTCCCTCATTAGACGTCCCCTGTTCTTCTTATTTCTCCTTCAGAACACTTGTTTCTTGTTATTTCACTCTCTATTGATCCTCCGCCCCCAGAACCTAAAATGGCCTCTTTTTACCTTCTTGATTTCTGCAGTTACTCCAGAGTATTTACTCATATCTGAAGATCTGGAGCTAGGAGCCTCAGATGACAGAGAGCATTCATTGTTTTTCTGGGTCTGGGTCATTTCACTAATTATAATCTTTTCCACTGCCATTCTTATCTGCAGATTTTATGACTTCATTTTTATTTACAGCTAGATAGTATTCCATAGTATATATGTGCTACATTTTCACTGTCCATTCATTGGTTGAGGGACATCTGTGTAGTTTTCATTTTCTGACTATTATGAATAGTACAGCAGTGAACATGGCTGAACAAGAATCTTTGGAGTAGGATGTCAGAATGTTGAGTCCTTGAGGACCTGAGGATAGTGTAAAGGAATACGTAAGAACATGTACTCTGTTAACTTGGAAAACCTAAAGAAATGGATGAGTTTCTGTATTCATCCAAACCACCAAAACTAAATCAAGAATTCAACAGTCAAATGAGGAAATTGAGATAGCAATAAAAATCTTCCAACTGAAAAAGTCCAGGGCCAGATGGATTCACAGCAGAATCCTACCCAAGAAGAGAAGACCTATAGACAGTCAAAGAAGAGGAGGAGGAGAAGGGGGAGGAGGGGGAGGAGGAAGAGGATGAGGGAAGGAGGACAAGGAGGGGGGAAGGGGGAGGAGGAGAAGGAGGAGGAGGAGGGAAGGAGGAGGAGGGGGGAAGG
>CAJQZJ010034457.1:634831-667793 GCA_907164525.1 Lophiomys imhausi
GCGGAGCGAGAGTGGGCGAATGAGGGCGGCGACGACCGAGATGAACAGGGGGGGGGGGGGGGGCGGAGGAGGAGGAGAAGGATGAGGAGGAGGAGGAGGGGGGAAGGAGGAGGAGGAAGAGGAGAAGGAGGAGGGGGGAAGGAGGAGGAGGAATAGGAGGAGAGGGAAGGAGGAGGAGGAAGAGGAGGAGGGGGAAGGAGGAAGAGGAGGAGGAAGAGGAGGAGGGGGAAGGAGAAAGAGGAGGAGGGGGGAAGGAGGAGGAGAATGAGGAGGAGGAGGAGGAGGGGGGAAGGAGGAGGAGGAGGAAGAGGAGGATGGAGGAAGGAGGAGGAGGAGAAGGAGGAGGAAGAGGAGGATGGGGAAGGAGGAGGAGGAGAAGGAGGAGGAAGAGGAGGATGGGGGAAGGAGGAGGGGGGGGGGAAGGAACACTCCCAGACTCCTTCCATGAAGCCACTAGCAGTCCAATACAATGAAAACATTTTAGTAGAGTGTTTTTTTTTTTTTGGTGCTATTGTAAGTGGTTTTTCTTTTTTCATATAATATGCTCTGATCACAGTTCCCTCTCCCATCTCTTTTCAGATTTTCCCCACCTGCCCACTCACACAATGAGAACTTTACCCTTTAAATATTTTAGAAAATAGACATCCCATCTTCATGGATTAGTAGGTTTAATATTGTGAAAATGACCATTTTTTTTCCAAAATCTATTTACAGATTCAATGAAATCCTATTCAAAACTCCCATCGTGTTCTTCACAGAAATAGAAAAACTATCCTATAAAATTTCCATGGAACTACAAATGCTGAGTAGATTTAGATGAGCTCCTCCCCTTTGACTCTGTGCTTCCCGGTGGTGGTGGCTTCTTCTAATGTAGCTGTTCCCAGACTCTTTTTGACCCATCTTCTGTAAACCAGACAGAAATTCACCAATGAAAGTCATAAATTCATGAAAAATATCTATTCTAAACTGTGACCATAATGTCTTGTGTGGGGTGTGGATTGCTTTGGCAGCATCAGCTCTCGTTGTCTAGATTGTCTAGATCTAGTGCCGGAACTGCGTGAAAGCCATGTACAGGTCAACACCCTGATCTTGCTTCAATTATTTCTGCTTCCACCATCATGAAGTCTCTAGGGTTATTATGGGTGAAGTAAAGTTGTGGGTCGTGACTTAAATACTTTTTGCTAAATCTTTCTTTTCCTTTTATTTCAAACTTTGAAAATCCCCACAATTAGATGATGACCATTGTTGATTTATTCTTTCATCCCTCCATTTTTTCATTCAATTAACAATAATTTATTCAACAAATATTTTGTGCTACTTACTACTCTGAGTTCTTTTAATTTAACCTTGAATAATAGTGAAATAGTAACAAAAGGTGTAAATCAGGCCCCCACAGAACTGTGGTACTTTCACAGGATGGGAAGAAATTTGATGCATATGTCTTTATATTTTATTTTATTTTATTTTAGATACATGGTCTTCTTATGTAGCCCCAGCTTTACTTTAACTAGATGTCCCACTGCCTCAGCCTTCTTGATGATGAGATTATAGGTGTATGTAACCACAACATTCTTTGTTGCTAACTTCTTCTTACAGCTTTGGAAAAATAATGAAATGAAATTAGCAGGGATTGAAGTCGTTTCTGTGTATAAAAAAAGAACTTTTGTTTCTTTCTTCTTAAATTCATACCTCCAGTATACATGTCCTGTCTTTAGGATTTGAAAAGGTTCTGCAGAAAGTGTGAGATTCTTTCATTGATGGCATTATTTTGTTCCATTTTCTTTTCATAGTAGTAGACATGCTCTCAAATACAGTGTCCACCATTCTAACTGTTCAGTTCTGTTTAATCCTACTCTTCTTCTTGCTTATTTGGTTTTTCATTCTGGGATTGGCCCTAGGTCATTGCACATGCTAGACATATTTCTATCACTGAGCTCTTTGTTTGACACCCTTTGCCAAGTCAGTCTCTCTTGGAAGCTTAGGTTGGACATTAGCTCACTAGGTAGCCCATATTTATCTGAAATGCATCGTCTGTTTGCATCTGCCAACAAGGTTCAGAGATCACAGGGATTTACCACAAGATTAATGTGACTTTGGTTTTTGATATCCTAGTAGATCATTTACTGTAGAATCAGAGAAATTCCCTGCAAACTTGTATTTCAGTAATGATAACAGACACTATATTTTATTGCATGTGTATCATACACTAAGCCCATTATATAGTAATTGCATTTTATATTCACATTAGCCTTATGTTAAAATTGACATAGTTTACTCTATATGTTCCTAGATTTCAGAACTATCACCAATGGAGTTGATAACTGAACTGGTGTATGTAATATACTCTATGCTCCCCTGGTACCTAACCCATTGCCCAATTTTGAATGACATAAGAGTGAAATGGAAAACTGGAAATCAAAATTATCATATTTCAAAATTGATAGCTATCAGAAATGTGATTCTAGCTGCCTGAAAGATATATACTCTTCTTGGTTTCAATTATTTCACTTTGGATGGCCCAGCAGGTGGTTATTTGGATGCTTTTAAAAGTGGTACATTATTTTTTTCCTTAGTTCCTTCCAGCTGTTGCCATACATTTTCAGAGCATAGCAGAAATGAAATTACTTCTACTAAAATGCTGTTACTAGTTACTTTCATGTCTCTGTGACCAAATAACTGTCAGAAAGCAACATCACTGAAGAAAAAATTCTTTTGGCTCATGGTTTAGAGGATACCATCTGCCAAGGCAGGGAAGGCGTGTTTATGGTAGCAGTAGCATGTAGGTGGGACTCCTCCCATCTGAGAATACCAAGAAACAGAGCACCAACCAGGTTTGTGGTGCATAGATCCGTGCGCCACCCACATCCAGGGTGAGCCTTCCTTTCCCCATTAAACCTCTCTGGAATATCCTCATGAGTACACTCAGGCTGTGGTCTTAGGTGACTCCAGGTCCAATCTGATTGACAATGAAGATGGACTACCACAAATGCCAAAATCCCAAGTTTCTAGTTTAAGTGGGAGGTTACTTTATTCTCTAATGCCAGTTTTAAAATGTCTTTTATTATTTTTCATTTCTGTGTTCGGTTTTTGACTAGTCCCTGCTTTGGTGGCTTATTTTGGGACATGGGCTATGTTGGTGATATCAAGAACAATTTACATAGGTAGGTTGCATTTGACTCCTCTTCTTTCTCTGCGTGTCTTCCCGTTTGTTAGAAAAATCCTGCATGGCAGAGGTGAATCTCTTCGGAAATTTCTAGGGGTGGGACCATCTGCTAGGTCTGGAGAAAACTAGTGTCTTCTTCCCAGGGAAGAATCTGTCAGCTGTAAAGAAATTTCAGCTCCCTGGTTCCTGTTGGGCAATCTGTTTGAGAGAGTAAATAAGTCCGGACCTCAAAGACAAAGGGACACACACAAGCAGAGACTTAGCCTGCAATAAAGATGTGGTTTAGAGAGCACAATTACCTGGCCTAGCACAACTTCTAAAGAGATCAGATAAGAACTTCCATAGCAAGGGAGGGCAGAGGGTGTTCAGTTGCCCTCGTAACACACACCTGAAAACTGCATGATGCTCATCTCTAGGCTGCTCTGCAGTTCAGCTTGGTGGAATTAAAACATCAATCTCTGTAAACAGGCATTGGCAAGTCAGAGGCGCTATTCAACTGGAGAGCAAGGTTTTTCAACTTGTCCATAAAATACTAAAGTGGTACTGTAGTTTATTTTAAATTTTAATTTCTTAGGAGAAAAATGAATATGTACATATCCTCATGCACATAAGTGTTGGTGCAAGATGTTTTGCTCATGTACATTAACAAAAGCTGCAATGAAGATGGGTTCACATAAACATGGTAGAAGAGCAAGTGTTCTTTACAATGTACTTACTGTCACTGTAGCATCACAGATGAAAAAAATGTATCTTGAGAGTTAAATGTCTTCAGTATTTCTTGCTAAGCTTCTTCGAAGGTTATTTCCAATGCTACCATTTTGCTTTGAATCACCTCACAGTCCTGACCCAGAATAAAATTTGAACCTTCAATGTTCAAAGGTATGTGAACAATGTTAAAAGTAATGTGCTAATTGTATGGTAATGCTTTGTTTTGTTGGAGGCAAGAAATATGGAGTCAAATGCTTTACCATACTTAAATCATAACATGCCCTGTGTTGAAAGTCGAGGTCAACACATATATGTTGAATATATTCTCAAAATTAGTCTATCTTGTGTTGCATACTTAAGTAAAATGTTTTATTAGAAATTGGCAATGGAAATAAACATTCACATGTTAGTCACGGTCGCTGCAAAGATAACTAAGATTAGTGAGTGTTATCTGAGGTGGCTTGGTCCATGTCCTGGAAGTGTGTCCCCTTGCTGAGTGCTTATTTGTCTTCACATGACTATTTCTTTCCTGTTAATGTAACTAACTACCATTTGTAAAACAGTTTCATCCAATGTATTATTTACAGTCTCAGTGTTCTGTTTAGTTTACATATTCATAGTATTTGTTAAATACTTTTTCCTAATAATTTTATTCAAAGAGCGGATAGGAGATAACCGAGCTCAATGATTTGACTTTCTTGTTTATGATAACAACGTACATGTTTTAAATGATTGTTGGTTGAGGAAGCTGGTTGTGAACTGTTGACTTTTAGCCTGAGTTTTGGGGCTATGCCAGTTTCTCACCAGCACTGGAAATTTACTCTTGGAAAGGACACCATCCTGGTTCTAGTGACCTTGCTCTTATCAGAAGGATAGAATAAAGGTTCCCCCATCCAGCGGCCCGGAAATGAAGAGCTACAGGGAACCATGAGAGGCCTGAAGGGCTCATTCAGCTATAGAGAGAGATTCATCAGAAACGGGGATTGGGTATCAAGGAAATTTAAATGGTGGGATAGTAGTGGATCTTCCCAAAACCTTTAAGTCAATTTTTGTGAAGCTGACAATTGTAAAGGTCACCGTCTTCCCAACATTATGTTGCCAGCCGCAGCTTTCTGGACCCTGTAATATGCTCTTTCTCAGGGTCTAGTTTCAACATGTTCCAAATCACAGGTAAAATAATTTTACTTCAAAGTCTCCATAATGCCTGTGACATCACTGTTATCATCAGAACCGTGACTGAATATAACCCATAAGTTTAAAGAGAAATGTCAGCATGCCTTCAGGACGAGGTCTTACTGAGTCTGAAAAGGGCCTCTATCAGTTACTACTTCGGCTTGTATCCATATGCATTAGCAATTGCGAACTACATTTACACATTGAATTATCAGGAAACTTCAAAGAAAATGTAGCTATTATTTATTAGTCTACCTCCCCAGTCTGCTTTCTTTTATTTATTTATTTAATTATTTTTTATTTTTAATTTTTTTTTGGTTTTTTCGAGACAGGGTTTCTCTGTGTATCCTTGGCTGTCCTGGACTCACTTTGTAGACCAGGCTGGCCTCGAACTCACAGTGATCCGCCTGCCTCTGCCTCCCAAGTGCTGGGATTAAAGGCGTGCGCCACCACCGCCCGGCTCCAGTCTGCTTTCTTAGCCATAGGATATTTACCAAGCTGGGATGGTTATTCTAGCCAGCATCCACAGATAAGAGCCAAGGACTCAAAAGTCATGATTCCCACTGTCATCCCTTGACCAGGAGCATCATCTCGCCCAGGAGGAAGTACCAGTACAGACTCTCAGGCTCCAGGTCGGACTCTTAGGGCAGGTCCCAGAGGCTGGTGTTTTAGCAAGTTCTCCAGGTAATACGTTACCTTATGCATCAAGGTCTCAGAACCACTGGCATTTGAGTTCTTATCTGCAGGGAGCTACCTATTTTCATGAACCTCTCTCTGCCTGCAGGACTCATGATTGAGAATATGTACTATTCAAAAGAGGAAAATAAGAAACAAAGATCATTGATTATAGCAAGAGACCCTTACAAGTCCATGATTATTTTCTTGGTAGATTACCATCTCCCTGGACTTCTCCAAATGTTTCTCCGAGTTCCAACTCTTCCTTTTACTACCAAATACCTCTTGTGTAGTTTAAACTTCAGTGATTATCATTCTGGTTACTTATCCTTGTATTCTGCTTGTTTTTAACTACAAACTACAGGTATGACAGGCCACACACACACCAAGAGCTTAAGGAAGAAGCACAGGCCCCAAATGAGTAGATGTGTGTGTGCCTGTCTTGTCTTACCATGTCCCATTGCTTTCTGTGCTTGTGACTCATTGCTGACCTGGCCTTAGGTGCTTTCAGTTTTAACTTCTCATGTATGGGGAGAGGAATGAGAGGAATGTGGGAAAAAAGAAAATAATTCGGAACCTGAGCATTTTCCATCTCTACAGCATTACCTCTTTGCAGAATGGTTTTATTACTGTGATTAAAGCGTTAGGAGTTTTTTAGAACATCTGGAGCAATTGCACTCAGATGCACAAAAAAAATCTTTCCCAAGTCAAATTATGGATGCTGCTAAATCATGGTGATTTTACATGAATGCTCCCTCTCCCTTGGCGTGAGGATTGAGCTCTAGTTGAATGTTGCTGCCTCTTCTATTCTCATTTTCACTTACCCATCTCAATTTATTCCTCTCCTCCACCTTTTAAAGTATTTTCCTGGGGTCTCTGAATTGTCTTTCCTGACTCCCATTTCTTTCCTTTCCATATTGCTGTACTGTATTATTTTCACTATTGAGGATTTTTTTTTTTTTTTGCCAGCATTCAACATGGCTACAGTTTCTATTTTCTTTCTGTCATCTTAGGCTTGCTCAAGCCCAAGCATAAAGAGAAGGTCTTTATCTGTACTTCCCCACACCATCTCATCAGATTTTATTGACTAAATGCTTGGCTTTACCTCAAATTACCTTTCTACATCTTAGAACTTTCTAGCTTACTGGATTCCTTAAATATCCTTATTGCCCCACAAACTTGGGAGTACCTTAACACTCACTGTCCAATTTCATCCTCCTCTGAATTTTATTTTGAAGTTCTGTTCTATAAATCACTTTGAAAAGTTTATTCAGGTCCCCAAATTGAATCATTTGTTATCTAGCCCCACGTGATCTCTGAGATACAGCCTGAAGTTTGCAGTGTGCATGGCACTGGGATTTTTCTTTGATGCAGTGAATGCAGTTTTGCAGCCTTAACTCCTGGCATCACTCAGCCTGATGGAGTTTTGCACTCCTGGCTGTTTGACTCATTGTTTCCTGAATGCCACTATACTTTATGAAGCTCCTCTCTGTCTCGCCACAATTGTGCCCTCTCTTCAGGATGTCCTTGCTTTATTTTCTCCATGAAAGATCTCTAAATGTGTTTAAGGGAGGCTTGAGGCACCCCTGGCTTTCCCTGGGAGGTTTACATATAATCTCTTATGATTCCAGAAGCATTTCTTGTATTCTTGGACTAAAATATTGAAGGCTGTTCTATTATGTTACCTCTCCATGATGTCCTCTGAGAAGAAAGAGCATTTTTTGGTACCAGAAGACACAGCATCCTTCCTGCAGAGGAGTTGAAAGTTAGGTACACCAGGGGATAATGTTGGAACAAAGCAGAAGGACGTGGGATCCAAGATGGTGAACAATGTGATGGAGACCCTGCATCACAGGGGAAGAAAAAAAGAGTTGTTATAATTCAAATAAACTTAAGAAAAAAGAGAATATAGAAATGAAAGCTCAAAAAATAAAGCAGAGCTTAACCCATAAAGTAAGAGAACAGAAAAATGGAGCATATTGATCATTGGGTGTCAACTTGCTTTGCTGTAGTGATCAGAAATCATAGACAGCTATTTTACCATGCTCACAGAGTCACAGATTCAGACACAGCATCTCGTTCTTTTGGGAGACACACACACACATATATATTAAAGTATGATGTTACACAAAATAAAATGCTGTTTTATAGAGTTAAAATGCTTTGGGAGCATGGAGTTAGTTTTGATTCATAGGACAGTATAAAGGGAGTGGTTTTTTGATTGCCTTTTCTTTTCTTTTTTTTAAATATATATTTATTACTTCAGGTTACATCTCCATCACAGTGCCCTCTTTTCACCCCCTCCCAGTTCCACCCTCCCACCCTCTACCCCCATCCCTTCCATCCCACTCCTCTGGAGTGCAGTGTCCCGACATATCAGTCAGTCCCCTGCCCCAGTTCACGTCATATGAGGCCCAAGAGCCTCCTCATACACTGGGGGCCTACTAGGCAGCACCACTAAGGCAAAGTGTCTCATTGACAGGTAACAAAGTCTATGTTCCTGTTCCCTTTGGTGCATTGGCTGTAGTATAGTTATCCTGGCTAAAATGCAACTATAAGTGAATAGATGCCATGTGCATACTTCTGAGTTTAGGTTAGCTCACTCAGGATGAGCTTCTCTAGTTCCAACCATTTGGCTACAAATTGCATGATTTCATTGTTTCTGATGGCTGAGTAGTATTCCATTGTGTAGATGTATCACAGTTTTTTTTATCCATTCTTCCATTGAGAGACATCTGGGTTGTTTCCAGTTTCTAGCTATTACAAGTTAGGCTGCTATGAACATGGATGAGGAAACTTCCTTGTGATTTGGTGAGGAATCATTTGGATGTATACCCAGAAGTGGTATAGCTGGGTCTTGAGGTAGAGCTACTCCAAGTTTTCTAAGATATTGCCAGACTGACCTCCATAGTGGTTGCACAAGCTTGCACTCCCACCAGCAATGGAGGAGTGTTCCCCTTTCTCCACACCCTCGCCAGCATGTGCTGTCATTTGAGCTTTTGATCTTAGCCATTCTGACAGGTGTGAGATGGAATCTCAGAGTCCTCTTGAGTTGCATTTCTCTGATGATGAAAGATGCTGAGCATTTCTTCAAGTGTCTCTCGGCCATTAGGGATTCCTTCTTTGTGAATTCTCTATTTAGCTCCTCCCCCCCCCCTTTTTTTTGGTTGAATTATTTGGTTTCTTGGCATTTAATTTCTTGAGTTCTTTGTAAATTTTGGATATTAGCCCTCTGTCAGATGTGAGGTTGGTGAAGATTTTCTCCCAGTCTGTAGGTTGCTATTTTGCTCAAATGACAGTGTCTTTTGCCTTACAGAAGCTTTTCCGTTTCATGAGATCCCATTTATTGATTGTTGGTCTCAGGCCCTGAGCTGTTGGTGTTCTGTTCAGGAAGTTGTCACCTGTGCCAATGAATTCGAGGGTTTTTCCCACTTTCTCTTCTATTAGATTTAGTGTGTCTGCCCTTTTGTTAAGGTCTTTGATCCACTTGGACTTAAGTTTTGTACAAGGTGATAAGTATGGGTCTAATTTCATTCTTTTACATGTCAACATCCATTTGGACCAGCACCATTTGTTGAAGATGCTGTCCTTTTTCCATTGTATGGTTTTGGCTTCTTTGTCAAAAATTAAGTGACCATAGGTATGTGGGTTCATTTCTGGGTCTTGAATTCGATTCTATTGATCCACTGGTCTGTTTCTATACCAGTACCATGCTGGTTTTATTACTATTGCTTTGTAGTACAGCTTGAAATCTGGGATGGTGATACCTCCAGATGTTTTTTTTTTTTATTGTACAGGATTGATTTAGCTATTCTGGGTTTTTTTTTTGTTCCATATGAAGTTGAGAGTTGCCTTTTCCTGGTCTATGAAGAATTGTGGTAGTGCCTTTTCATAGGAGTTTGTACGGATGCACACCTTTAAAGGTCGAGTCAGTGGAAGACTTGATTAGATCACAGTGAGGAATTTTTGAAGCTGGGCTATAGGATTTGTGGCTGGATGTGATGGTTGAAGAAATTGAGAGTGTATATTGAAGAATTTGATTTTCTTCATTACACAGAAAAATATCATTTAGAACATCATAAGGGGCCCAGTGGATAAAGGAACTGGCTGCCAAGTGTGACAAGCTAAGTGGGATCCCTGGAACCCACATGATGGAGGGAAAGAAGTAATCCCTACAAGTTGTCCTCTCACATGGTTCACATGTGCACCAGAGTTTGAGTTAGTCCACACAATAACCAATAAATAAATAAATAATTACACAAACACATGAAATATTGTGTTCTTGAATATTGCTGAAAGTAGATATCAGAACATTCCACTTACACACAGACACTCATACATGTACATATATACACACAAATATACACATACAACATATACACAGCATATGCACATGTACACACAAACACATACATACAACATACATATATGCACTTACACACATGCACACTAATACAGACGTACATATGTACAACATATACATAGACACACATGTACACACATACACATATACAGAAGCACAGACATACATACAATATACACATACCTACACATACACACATATACACATACAGATATGCACACAAACACACATACATGCACACATAGATACAAATATATTTAACATACACATATATATACAGGCACACACATAAATACAACATACACATGTATACACACAACATACACATTCATACTACGTACTCATACGCACATTCATATGACATATACAAATGCACATTCATACAATATACACATACACTCATTTATGCAACATATAATACACACAAACACACATGCATATTTATGTAAGATGAAGGATGTATTCATGAGCTTTTATCTCTTGAAGTGACTAAAGAGGAAAACATGAGAGGCAAGTGTTTATGTATAAAATTATGCCTCTGAATGTCAAACATGAAACATGCTGATCACCCGATAAATCCAGGTGATGAGCATATTATTGCTTCTAACCATCCACAAATCTTTTAGAATAGATTCTTTTTATTTTTTATGAGAAGAGTTTAAGTTTTATGAGAACTGCTTTGTCTATGTTGGCTGAAATATGCTTAGTATATTCATATTTTTAAAAAGTGAAATAGAACTGGGTATGGTGGTTCATACCTTTAATCCCAGCACTCTGGAATCAGAGGCAGGCGGATCTCTGTGAGTTCAATGCCAGCCTGATCTACAAAGTGAGTCCAGAACAGCCAGGTATACACAAACAAACAAAAAAGTGAAATAGTTGTATTCTTTAATGTCCTCCACTAATGCATTTACCCTTTTCCATTATACCTCTTAAAAAAAAAACTGTCAAAATGCATTTTAGAAGTTTTGTTTGAATCACTGACTTCTATTGAGTACTTCTGTGAATAGCTAATTATTAGAAGAAACACAGCTCCCAAAAGCAAACTTAAATTGGTAGAAGTATATTAGGCTGACATTGGTGCATTGCCGGTGCCTTATTGCAGATGAGCAAACTGAGGCTTCGAGGAGCTAAATGATTTATTCAGATGACTTACCCTAACTACTGGAACGTTGAAGCCAGGATTAGGAGCACCTGCTAATAACAGCTGTGTATTGTGATGCAGCACATTAGACACAAATACAAATACTTACTCAAACATAGATACCCACCACTTTAAACTCAAAGGTGAAATCTTAGCTTGAAGTGTAGGGACCTTTTTTTTCTCTGCCTGTAGTAAAATACTAGAGGGAAACACTATTTTGTGTGGCTCCTAAAAAAGTAAATTCATGGATGGCAGAACTCAAGAAAGGAAAGAAAATTATGATGAAGTTGAGTAGCTCAGTGGTTTGTGTTTGCATATATGTAGAGGTGTGTGTGTGTGTGTGTGTTTCTGTGTGTACACATATCAATGTCTTTCTCATTTCCTGTCCTTCTTGGGTGTTTTTGAGACAAGCTCTTCCTATAGCTGGTCAATTCTGGCAGACTTGTTATCCAGCCAGCCCCAGGGATCCAGCCCAGCACTGGAGTGACTGCATCACACTAGTCCTGACTTTATTAGATAGGTTCTTGGGATTGAAGTTAGGTTCTTATGCTTTCTCAGCAAACACAACCAACTGACCATTCTCCTCAGTAATTATCAATTTTTAAAAAGAATATATGGTTGGTGGAGTAACTTCATAAGGGCTCGTTTTTGAGATTTGGGTTTCATACTAAATAGAAGGCTCAAAAGCCCTGTTGATTGCAAAAATAGTCCCTGGGATCTGGGAGGGGAAGAGAGTGTAGGCACTAAGCAGATAGTCAAAGCTTGCAAAAGTTGGGAGGAAAATGCTCTATAGATCTCCTGTGTAGTGTGGTAACTGTATCTGATAATAACATATGGTTTACTTGAAAACAACTAAATAGAGTAGATGATAGTTTTAAATTTTCCTAATTCGTTAGTTAATTAATTAATGTGTATATATGACTTTTGGAGATTAGACATCTTGCATGGATTTATCCCCTCCTACCATAGCAGTCTTGGGTTATCAAACTCAGAGCATAGGGCTTGGCAGCAAGGAACCTTTACCCACAGCGCTGTCTCACTGGAGTGGGAGGGCAGATGCTAAACGTGTTTTATCAAGAATATACTATGAGTTGATGGGCACCTTAATTACACTGATTGTGATGGTTTGGTCATTTTATACACAGCAAACGTACTTTTAAAGGTATTAAATTTATTTCAGTGTCTAGTTTCAATTTTTTTTCTTTTTCAATTATTTAAAATATAATCACATCACTCCTCTCTCCTTCAGTTCTCCTTTACTTCTCTCCTGTCTGACTCTCCCTTAAACTGGGGCTATCAGTAATTTTTTTCTTTTTAAATAAAAAAATTATATTTGTATATTTACTTATTTTGGGTTATATGTGTGTTTCTACTTGTGACCTGGTACATGCATGGAGGTCAAAGGACAAATGTTGGAGGCAGTTCTCTCATTCTGCAATGAGGGTCGGGGTGGGGGGCTGAACTCAGGTAGAAATGCTTAGTGGGTAGTGTTTTTAAATGCAGACACCTTTCCTAGGCCCTACATATTTTCTAAATGAAATTAGGAATAGGAAATAATATTAACAGCAAGTATTAAATACTGACAGATAAAGTTATTTGCCCATGCATTTATGGAAGTCATTTTAATAGAAGTTTTGGTTATATTACTTAACTGAAGGATTATCTTCTAGTTATTAATTTCTAATTATATCACATTCTCATTTTTACATACTTTAACACTTTCGTCTAATTACTGATTTGTCCTGCATAATTTTCCAAAGTTTCTAACCTTCTTATCACTTATAAATTATGACTTTTGCTCAAAAATTCCTGTAAGAGCAGGCTGGTGAGATGGCTCAGGAGTTAAGAGTGCTTGCTGCTTCTCCTGAAGGCCTAAGCCATTGTCAGCACGCACACTAGGCTGTCTCAGTGCCCTGTAATTCCAGATCCAGGAGGTTTGGCACCCTCTTCTAGGCTCCATGGGTTCCTCCATAAATGTGACATGCAGATGTAGGCACATTGCGTGTACACACACACTCTAAAAACAAAATAATTACTTAAAATAAATTTGTTTTTAAAATTACTTTATTGTGATGATCGTACAAATAAAAGGCCTTGCACAGATAACTTCAGGCAGCCACTCAAACACTCATTTAGCTCGTCCCAGACTCTGTCTGTATCTCTCACAGCTTCTGAACAGTTGGAATGTCCATTCTTAAACGTCGGAGTTCTGTCTAGCCTTTTACACTTTGACAATCTGATCACTTATCCACCACAGAGGAGCTGACAGTGTTGAAACACAACAGTTAGATTTTGACAATCTGATCACTTATCCACCACAGAGGAGCTGACAGTGTTGAAACACAACAGTTAGATTTTGACAATCTTATCACTTATCCACCACAGAGGAGCTGACAGTGTTGAAACACAACAGTTAGGTTTTTATGCTCTTACTCCTGTGCCCTTTGGTGTGTGTTCCACCTTTCCCTACATCTAGTGTTACCCTTTCTTGGTCTCCTGTCAAAATGTTACAGTAAGTCCACATATATATTCATGTACATATATACATGTATATATTATAGTGTAGGATCTGCATATGAGGGACAACATGTGAGATTTGGGTCATCTCAAATATATTTTCTTAGTTCTTCGATTTTTCTGAAAACTTCATTTTATTTACATCTAAGTAATGCCCCGTTTTGTGTATCCATCCATCTGCTTGTGGACATCTAGTTTAGTTCCATTTCCTTGCTGTTATAAACGCAGTATCAATGAGCATGGGAATCTCTATGTAGGATGGAGTGTAGGACATCAAGGCAACACTGATAAATCTAAATACTTTATATAAAGCAAACACAGTTTCTACGTAATTAGAGGATTGTGTGTAAGTATAACTATCTCACTTTTTTGCATAGCATAAGAATAACTTGGGTCCTAGGTGCTATATTATTATGCACTGTTATCCTCAGCTGGAAATCACAGTATTACTGAGTATTACTAGTCTAAGAAAGTACAAATGTTCATTGGTAGAAATGTTACTTTATAGAGTAGGTTGTTTTCTACACAAATATTATAAGAAAACACTTTATGAAATTTGTTTACAATGCAGACTCTTGATTGCTGACAGTCTCATCTCACAGCCTTCAATGCACAAATGCAAAAAAAGAGCTGCTTATTGACTGACACTTTGTTTAAACCAGAGATAAGCAATGATGAGTTTAAAGATTTATTAATGTGCTTACCTCCTTTTAGCCAAAGGCAACATTTCATCTAATAGGGGACAGTTCTGACTTGTACATTCTTCATTGCCCTTTACTAGAAGAAAATTCCATTGTTAAAGTATTATTGGAATAAAGTTTATACTGAAATCATTCCCCCCTCCCACCGAATCAATTTAGGTACACAGACTGCAAATGACAACATCAGATAGAAAAAGCCATTAGCACAGTAGATGCTAATTCATAATAGCTGTCAATGGATCCAATAAATACTGATTCACAAGCCTAAAAGTTACTGTAGTCTGAGGTGACAGTGAGCAGGATTCTACCATATAGTCAGATCCCGAGCTCAGAGATTGGGTCATACTATAAGGAATCCAAAGAAGAAACCTTAGCGAGTACCCCAAGATGCCTTTAAAATACCTCTCATTGATTTGTTTCTCTGACAAGTTGAGACATACATAAAATGTATTCTCCGTGTGTTTGTGGACCAGCCAGATGTCTCGGTGTATAAAGTGTTTGTTGTTCAAGCCAAGGACCTCAGTTAGATTCTGGAACCTACATAAAGCTGGAAAGAGAAAACTAACTTCACAAAGCTGTCCTCTGACTGTTCTGTGGTTCATGCTCTCCCCCTATACATCATACAACAATAAATAACATTGAAAATAAAAGCAAGTGTATTCTGCTTACTATAATCCACTATCCTCTCTAATTTCCCTCCCATTCCTATTACCCCTCCCAACAAGTTCCTTCTCCACATCCATGTCTTGTTTTGATACTCACTGAGTTTAACTAGGATTGTCGTTTGTGAATTAGGAAATTTTCATTGATTATACAGCTGAAGACAGTGATTGCTCCTCCCGAGAATCCATCTGATGCCAGTAGTTCAGCAGGGAGGGGCAGGGCCTTAAGCGCCCTGAGAATCCAAGAGTGACTATTGACAGGCCCACTCCTGTGTAAATACTGCAGCTGTGAGCTCATGGCTGCACCAGCTCTGCTAGGTCCACAGCATGGCATTTCATACCCCTTCTCTTTATTTCCTAGTTCTTAAATTATTTCCTCTCCCCTGTTCTGTAATGTTCCCTGACTCTCAGAGGGAGTGGTTTAAAAAGTCCTATTTATGGCTGAGTATTCAATGGTCACTTATGCTTGATACTCTGAGCAATCACGAGTCCCTGAGTTCAACACTGTCCATTGCAAAGAGAAGCTTTTCTGATTGAGATGGAGAGTAACATTTTGTTTGTGACTAGATACATAAACATTTAAAGGCAGTTTGACATCAGGACAAGATTGATACATTTAAAACATTTTTATTTTATGAGGGGAGCACATGCATGCAGATATCTATGGAGGCCAGAAGAGGACAACACATTTCCTGGAAATGGGGTTACAGGTGGTTGTGAGCCTCCTAATGGCTGCTGGGAGCCAAATAGGTTCTCTGGGAAAGTGTTGAGCACAGGCAATTAACACTGAGTCATTTCTCTAGCCCCGTGATTGATACATTTTAAAACATTTTAACAATTCCGTGTATACCACTGATAGGATCACACAGATTCACACAAAGAGCATCCATGTATGGATAGAGCATCATGTTTCTGCACACAACCCCAGGCCCCTCTCAAGGACATGAACATCTCTCCTAAACCTTATTGTTATCCTCTGAACATTCTTTATGCTTTCTTTGTTTGTAATTCTCTGTTGCCCAGGGTTGAGTAGGTCTTGGTTATGTCTGAACTTTATTAACATAGCAAAGTGTATTCTTCTGAGATTTTCTTTCCCCTTTAACTGTCTGCTTTGATGTCAGTATCTGGTAGGGCACATGTGAATGCATTTCAGTGGTCTGTCTATTACAGCCTAAGATCCATAATGCATTTCACCTGTTCTTTAATTTTTGCATATTTAGTTCAATAGTTCCTTTATTCTCTTTTATTTTCTTTCTACTTATGAGCAGACTGACACACACATTCTTCTACATGTCTCATGACACGTATGTGCAGGAGTCTGGGCTGTGAAGAGTGCCAGATTCAAAAGACAGTGGCTAGATGTTTGGTAAATTGATTGTGGCAATTTCAACTCCAAAGTGTACTGTATGAGTTCCTAGAGTTCGCAACTCTTGCCAACACTGAGTGTGACCAGCCCTCTCAATTTTTGCCAATCTGGTGGGCTGACATTAGCAATCAAACCTTTTTTTTTTTTATTGTGATTTGGGACTAAGATCATTCTGTAAGTCATTCACTTACAATGTTATATGAAGATAGAAAAATCAGCACATTGTATTCACTTCAGAAAAAAATAATTTAAAAAAATACAACACATTTGCATGCAGAGAACCCAATGTTTTTGTCACTGGAATGGTGTTTTCACACATTCAGAATGATAGTTGTAGCTGAATTCAGCAGCAACCCTGTCATGCTCATCAATATTTAATGATAATCTTGAATTAATTAAAAGAAGTTCAGTTTATGCATAGCTGTTGATTTTATCCTTCAAGCTTAACTCTTTCCATAAGGGAACAGGAAGAGATGAAAATGACCCCTGTGTCTGTATAAAACACTGGAGATGCTATCTTATAGTGACCTCAGTGGATTACGGTCACAAGATTGATACAAATGACAACACTGTAACTCTTAGAACTGCTGTGTGAGTCATAGAGTGAAAAGATGTTTCAGGGGGCTGGCTGGACCACACTCTGGCTGTTTGGCTGACAGACATTTAATGATGCTAGTGATATGGCGTAGGCACAGTAGGTTGTTTGCTGCCCCAGTAGGTCCTGAAAAAATAATGTCACCTTCCCATTTTAATATGGGGTGAAGTTCAAGAAACTGTAGGGACTCTTCTAACCCTCCACTGAAAGAAAGAAAGCTACTTTGCTTCAAAAATAGTTCCTGGATTTGGGGGTTTGCCTAAGTACTGGGGTACTTGTCTAGCATGCTGAAGGCCGTGAGTTTGTGCCTCAGTATCACTCAGTAAATAAGTAAGTAAATAAAATAAACCAACAAGTTGTTTGTGAGGCTAGGTGAGCAAATTTGAACAAGTAGAACATGTTTTGCTTAAAACCCAGTAAGAACCATTTGTTGGACTGAAAGGGGGAGCTGTTGGGGGGAAGAGGGTGGAAGGGTGGGACAGGAGGGGGGAGTAGGGAAGGGATTGTGACTGAGATGTAACTTGAAGAAATAAAAAAATAAAGTATTAAAAAAAACCCAGTACGAACTGACAAATGGAAGTTTAATAACCGTATCTTTCTATGATCACTAATCTGACTATTTCATGTTCATGTTAGACAATAAAGGTCATTTTGTTTTATGAAGCTATGTTGCCTAGAGATACTGAACACAGACATAATGGGGTCGTTTCATTCCCATAAAGACACCAGGCTGTTAACAATCAGTAAAGTTTGGGGATCAGCTGGTTGTAAGATCTACTTGGGGTTCAGTATTTCCCTTCTTACATAACTGAAACCCATGCCTTGCTAGAGCGTCTCTAAAAGCAATTAATGAAAGTAGCTGCTGTGTTCTGTCTGAAGCCAGAGTGAACACAGAGCCACCCTGCTCCCAATGGTTAGAATCTGTCCTATTCACTTAGCAAATGGCAGTCTAGACTTCGAGCTGTGAGCATTGGAAACAGACAAGGCAAATTATGAGTGCTCCCCGAAGAGGAAGAGGCATTTCGCAACCCCAGGTTTCCCCCTCTGCTCTCTGAAGCCTAACCAAAGACCTGAGGTAATGTGGATTTCCAAACCCAGTTTAATTTATTCTGTTGGAGTTTTAATGTCAAGATCTGATGTTCACATCCACTGTTGTCAGGGTGCCCCTCTGGATCCCATTCCCTATTGCATAATTCCCCTCTACTCCATGAGCAGCTTTCTTCCAAGGTGGGATCAACCCATCTGCTTGTTGCTGTCTGTCCCCATTTATTGTTCATTTTCTCTGCGTGTGGCTTTGCCCGATGTGATATCTCCAGCTCAGAAAGGCAATCTCTCTGCTCCATTTGGCTAATTAATCTCCGGCTGTGTCGGTGGCTCACCTTGTACTTATGTTTACAAGATGACAAAACCCTGAGACTTTCTCACCTTGATTTCCTTTCATTTCCATACAACACTACCACCTAATTACAAAGTGTGCTGTAGTAAATCATTCAAGATTATGTAAAACCCCTAACACCCCCAACCCCAGAAATTTCATAACCTTATCTCAATATTTTGCTGTTATTCATTTCATGAACTTATTACTAAGCTCAATATGTTTCTCCTGCATTGTTATTTGTCTCCATTCAGACCACTGCTCTTTAGTGTTCTATAAGATGCCCCATCTCATTTGATTGGTTTTACATGATTTCATATCTAATTGAGGAGGTGAGCCACTAACAAAAGATAAAAAGGTAATTTAATACTGTTACTCATTTACTGAGTGAGGTCCTGTTTTGTTCCAGGCAGGTGATGGTTTGATAGCTGTGTTATGTTTATTACCATTTAGTTCTCATAATAAGCAATGATAGATTTTATAGATATGGTTACCACCACGCAGAGGTGTTGATGATACCTTGTGGAATGAGTAGACCCGTGGATTAGATTTAGCATTCCTCTTTTCCTTCTGTTTTGAAACAGGGTCTCACTATTTAGCCAAGGATAGCCTCAAACTCATAGCACTCGTGCCTCAGTCTTCTGGATGCTGGGATTGCCGGAATCTCACCACACCTGGTTCAGTCCCAGCATTCTTACTCAAAACCCTCTGCTTTTTTAAGTCAAGTGTGATGCATATTTTCCCCTCTTGATATCCCTTCTGAACACAACAGTTCTGCTAAATGAATAAATCTGCTTCTTGGTAAACAAGGGCATGGGTAACAAATGAAAAAGCAGGGAAAAAACTTACAACTGGCATTTTCAAAGGACTTTCTTCATTTTATACACAGAATATAGTTAAGGCAGGGCTTACAAACAGTTTAATCAAAACAACAAGGGAAAGACCACTAGTGGAGATTATTTCCCCCCTATGGTGACCTCAGATCAAGCCTGATGATTGATTTCCCCCATGCATTGAGAGTAAGAGGGTAGAGTTGAGGGAAGCAGAACCATGTGACTGGATCAGCCACTCTGGTGCATGTGGGATGAGGTTAGTGAGGTTTTGTGGGTAGCAAGACACTCCATAGAGTCTCTTCTAAGAGAATTTCTAACTCTTACCTTTGCAGTTTCCTAGAAAGGTCCCTTTGCTATTGCTTATAACTGGGAAGGAATTAGAGCTTATCTGCTTTGTAGGAAAGATGTTTAGTCAATGTCAATCATGTGTCAGAGGAAGTTATACAGGTATTCTCTCTGTGATGCAGAGTTTTGCTGTTATGGCAGAACAAAAGACCAGTGAAATAAGGTGACACCAGAGGACTCATAATAGGGGCTTTATGAGAGCAGTTATGACACCTTCAGGAAGTTTTGATACATTTCCCAGGAAGCAAGATAAGGAGTAGAATGATCGTGATGCTTTCTGTCCTCTTCTCAGTCTGTCTTGTTCCATGAAGGTCATGGTCATGTCTGTCACTCCTGTGTCATCTGCCTCTGGCATCTTTAGCAGATGTTCAGTAGATGTAGGGGTGTATACACACAAACATGTCTGGGTAAAAGGGAACTCATGCACCTTGCAAATTAGCGCAGACCTAAAAATGTGGAAAGCTCTCAAAATATTCAGAGTAAAACTACCATTGCATCCTGCAACCCTACTTCTGGGTGTTTTCCCAAAAGGAATGCAAGTGACAAGGTAAGGAGAGAGCTGCGTGGTTGTGTTTATTGTAGCGTTGCTCACAAGATGATGTGTTATGAAAATATGATACATACAATTCCATTTCAGCCACAAAATATAGCTGTTGTCCTTTGTGACAAGGACATGGCATTCGGTAAAATAGGACAGGCCCTAAAGAGCAAGTCCCGTGAGATCTTCCTGTACTCGTATGAGATTTAAAAACTTCACCTCTCACAGAAGTTGAGAGTAGAAAACAGAGGAAATAAGGAAATAAGTGCTGGATGTGAATAGCACACTAGGGCAATGCAGATATCAACAACGTGTTGTAAATTTCAAAGTAGAAAGAAGAGAGTGTTTCACCACAAGAAAATGTTAAGTCCTCTCAGCCCCTAGAGATACAGTAATTGAATCATATGTCAGCATTGTATTTCAGTCAGCTAAGTTCTACAATTATTTTATGTCTACTTTAAGAAAGGAATTCTAGGTTGAAAACTAAAGGGAGATAAATTTTTGTTAGTTTTGAAAGCAATGCATTATGTCTGTCTGTCTGTCTGTCTGTCTGTCCCTGAATGGGCTGGGTAGTATCTTTGGAGTGGTTGTATTCTGTTAGTGGGGTGTATTCCGGGTGCCCTGTCAATGACCGTGCAGTCCAACCTGTCCTTGGGAAATGGATCTGACACCTCCCCGCACCTCGGCATCAGTTCAACTTTGAGCTCAGTAAGCACATGAATATTATTAGTCATCAGTGCCCAACTTAAGTATGGTGTGGCCAGAATAAACAGTTTCATAACTGGATTTCAAAAACTAATCTGTAGTGTGTTATTTTGATCTATGAGTCATCTAAGCTCTATGGTGATCATTTGTGGAAGTATTTTCCCAAACAACATTTTCATGGTTTTCAAATACTTTTTGTTAACTTTGAACTTTCAGAAATAACAGTGAAAAATGGTAAACTTCATCAACTTCATCAAACTTCAGCCCACTTTAAAGTGCATGGCTGTTTAATTTCCTTGGAATTTTTACGGAGTTTGTTATGAACTGGGTATTAAGAGTTTCATTGAAGTAAAGAATAGAACTATGATTTAGATTTGAAGGAAGTCTCTTCCAATAGAACAAACACCAGCAGTGAATGTTATATGCGTGCAGCACAAGGAATCTAGCAGTAAATTGGTTTTGCATAAGCCAGTGAATAATGAGATGCAGATTTACTGCATTTCACTGCCATCACATTTGTGTCTTCGTCCTTCTGCAAACACTGAAACAGGAAATACCACTTTTAATAATAAATACTTAAGCAAACTATTTTTTCTGTTGTTATCTGTTACGATAGCTCCCTATTTTCTGATATGCAGTGAATTAAATAAGATTCCCACAGGGAAAAGCTGAGTGAATATATGGTCACAGTTTAAAGTCATTCCCAGGTTGTTTGAACAATGAAACAATTTTAAGAGAAGGGAGTTTAAACTACCAATTTCATCTTTCAAAATATTAACATTCTTTCCGACTCAGTGACTTTGGTCATCTTGTATCATCTTCTCATTGGAGGTTCATTTTGTAAACATATTTTTCCATTCTAATAGTACCAAAAAGATGGTGCCACGGCTTTAAAACAAAAGATATTCAATCTGAAAAATGCTTTTTGATATTCAAGCTTTGTCCAAACTTGGATAAGAAATTTAGGGTTCCTGAGATTTGGCTCCCTAGAACATTGTCAGCACAGTTGTTTATTAAGTCAAGAAAATATAGAAAGTAGGTAAAGGTTACTTCGATGTTTTAGATGTTTGACACCCGAGGATCCCACCACATCCTCTTTCTGGTCCACCAAACAGCTAGTGAAGTTTTTGACTTCAAATTCTTGGCTTCCAAGGCCCCAGGTCTTAGCAAGCCTTTGACCCTAACCACATCTCACCCATTTTTCTTGTACCCTCAGGGTCCCATGAGTGTACTCCCTTTTCTGGCATATCTTTGGATTGGAATATTTAAACCTCTTAAGGGACAGAGTTGAAAACATTGTCTCATGGCTATATCAGAAGAGAATCCTTTATGGTATCTTTCTCTGAATAACAGAAATTGGAATAAATGTATCTAACTGGATATTTTTAAATCAGATATTGAAATAGATTTATGAAATTTTGTTTATAAGCATCAGTTTGGAAAATTTCTGTTTGATAATTTCTGATGGCTATAAAAAGTTGAAAATTATAATTACAGAATTTGGGGATCATTAATTAACTTGTAGCAAACTCCCTTGCACTTAGTTGGCAGTCTTTCACAGAGTGAAGTAACAAAAATGCAACAACTGATAAATTTCCTACTTGGCAGATTAATTGTGCATTGTTTCTCACCTTAATATGAATGCAAAGTTTCTGCTCCTCAAGTTCCCATTTTTCATTTTATGATGAGCCACATAAAGTTCTCCATAAAGCTTTAGGAGGACATTCTTTGATTAATCCATTTTCCAGGTGAGGAAGCAGATACCACTGGAAGTGAATATTTATTGCTTTCAGCAGAACTAGTGGATCACATTTAATGATAGCAAAATGCAATTTTATGATTTTTTTTAGGTTTGAGCTATAAAATGTACTATGTATTATTAGTATATGAAACATCATTATTTTATGACTTAAATATAAATCAATATAAGTGCCAAAATATTCATTTTGTAGAAAAAGGACAGCACTAATCATGGTGCTTAATAAGTTTAGATCTCTTTCAAAAATGGTTAAATTTCATAATTTATGCATGGGATTTAACTGTGTAGATTCTATTCATTCATAGTACTATTTACCCGCCATGCATCATTTGCTTTTAAGTTGCTTCCAGGCTGTGTATAACTAGCTTTTCCTTAAATAATGAGCGTTCATTATACTCAGTGATACATGATATTTTACTCAGTTGCCACAATTTAAATAACCAATGCTAGCGTTAAAATTTCCAACTGTAAATTTCTAAAGAATATTAATACATTGAAGGAAATGTTACATATTTAACAAGCAAATGTAAGTTTTACTTCCATAAGACATTTATAAATAAGATACTTACTATTTATATAAGATAATATTATTAAAATATAAGATAATCACTGAAGAAAATTAAAAATCAAGGACCAGGTCAAGCTCCAGTGATCATCTAGATCCTACTCTAAGCCAGTTTACCAGATTATTTTGTCCTTAAACGTGATCATAGCATGTGTAGCATTTTATAGCCTTTATTTTATGGCTAATACAGTCACATTTCCCCTTCTAGGGAAAAAGAAAACAATACATTTTGATACATGGAGAAGAAGACACAGGATAGGAGTGGGGAGAAAGAGGAAGACACTAGGGACAAGACAGGGACACACAGGAAGATGTGGACAGATGCCATAGTATACAAGGAATGCTGGTGACCATCAACAACTGAAAAACCAAAGGAATGGGACCTTAGCTGGAGACTTCCAGGGGAGCATGACCCTGCTAATATCTCTATTTCTAATTTCTGGCCTACAGTATCAACTTGTATAGTTAAAATCACCAGGTTTTTGGTAGAACATGATTCTTGCCTGAGGCAATCAGTAGAGTTCTGCAGAGACCTCAACATTTTTAAAGAGATATGTTTTGCCCATCATATTTCATTCTGGGTTCACCTGCAGCCTGAAAATGTTAAATGGAAAAATTCCAGGAATAACTTGTGAGTTTTAAACTATGAGTCACTCTGAGCAGTGGTGAAATCTTGCTCCTCCTGCTCCACCCACATGGGGCATGACTCATCTCAGCTCAGCATGTCCACTGTGTATGAGCTACCCACCTGTCAGTAACCACCTGTTATTACATAGACTGATAGTTTGATATGGTGGTGTTCAAGTAGTCCTACTTTACTTACCAAAGGGCCTAGCATACAACAGTAAAGAGTCTAGCAATTCACTACCAGTACAATGCTATAGTTACACTATTTTATTATGTTCAGTTTAAGTTATACTCAACCATAATATTTTTGGAGAAAACATAGTATATGTAAGGTTTCATACTATCTGAAGTTTCATGAATCCACAAGGGACCTGAGGACAGATATTCTATGGATAATGGGAGTTCTGTGCTATATAATAGTTCGAAGTGAAGAACCTGATCCATCAATCTTAAGAATTATCAATTATAAGCCAGATTTGGTGGCACAGCCTGTAATTTCAGCAATTTGGAGATTGGGGAAAAATGATCATAAATTCATTATCAGCCTAGACAATTTAGTAAGACCCTATCTCAAAGAAAAAGTAGAAACAAAAAGACTGAAGATAACTTAATGGTAGAGTTTGAGTCTAACATGTGCGGGACCCTATGTAGATGGATCCCTAGTACCACTAAATAAAACCAAACAGTGATACCTGCTCAAGGTCCTACCAGCTCCTTAATATGTTTGCAGCTCTTTCTCTCATCACATCCTTCTCAGGTCCCAGAGCCTTGCATCACAACACTGGCTTTGTCTTCATGTGAGTGTTTCCTGTACAGAATGCTTTATTTGTGACCAAGCACAGATGGACTTCAAACTCATTTCTTCCTAATATGTCATAGCTAGGCTATAGAATTCCATAGTCACTTCCTGAATAGATAGAGACTATTGGCACATTAAGTCTATCTGTGGCACACTTAGTTAAAATATTTTACTCTTCCTATGAAACTTCCTCTCCATTCGATAGGTAAGAGAATAAGTTATATTTTTATTATTTTGAAATGTTAAGGGTTTTTATATGTCATAATACAGCCCATGTTGACCTGTTCCTTGTACACTTGAAAAGGTTGTGTATTTTGCTGTTAATTGAAGGTATATTTTTCAATCCATAATATGTCAAGGTTGGTTGTCCTGGTTCACCTTGAGTTTTGAACTTGATACAGCCAAGAGTCATTTGAGAAGAGAAACCTCAGTTGAAGAATTGCATAGATAAGGTTTGTCTGTTGTCATGTCTTTGTGGGATTTTTCTTGATTACCAATTGGTGTAGAAGTCCAGCTCACCATTGGCAGCACCATTCCTTAAACAAGTGGACCCGGGCTGGATATAAGGAAATCTCACTGAGCTTGAGATAGTGAGTGGTGCTTCTCCATGATTCAATTTCTGCTTGAGTTCCTTTCCTTCCTCCAGTTGCTTTTGGTCAGAATGTGTTTATCACAGTGATAGAAGTCACGCAGGACAATGGCTAACTGCACAGATAAAGTCTGAATGTCTACTGGTTTGCTGTGCGCTTGCTCTGCCGGGTCCCCAAAGAAGACGTTTCCTGTTCCCTTCTGAGCCTCCCGTGTCCATATGCACACACACTAGGTATGGTTATGTTTTCTCAAGTAATCAATCTTTAAATAATACTGTCCCTTTTATCACCAATAATATTTCTTCTTCCAAAGCCTGCTTTACTGCTAATAGCACAGTGGCTGCAGCTGGGGCTTTTGGAATTAGGTATTTCCATAGTATCTCTTTTAGCCCATTTTTAGCAGACTTGTGTTTTTAAAGTGTACTTTTTGTTTCAACTTGTTTATATGGTGAATTACATTGGTGGATTTCATATGTTGAACCATCCCTGCATCTTGAGATGAAGCCTACTTGATCATGGTGTATGATACTTTTCATGTGTTCTTAGATTTGGTTTGCCAGTATTTTATTAAGTATTTTTGCATCTATGTTCACAAGGGAAATTGGTCTGAAGTTCTCTTTCCTTGTTGGGTCTTTGTGTGGTTTAGGAATCAGGGTGACTGTGGCCTCATAGAATGAGTTTGGCAGTGTTCCTTCTGTTTCAATATTGTGGAAGAGTTTTAAGAGTATTGGTATTAGCTCTTCTTTGAAGGTCTGGTAGAATTCTGTGATGAAACCATCTGGCCCCCCTTTTTTTTTTTTTGGTTGGGAGATTTTTAATGACTATTTCCATTTCCTTGGGGGTTATAGGGCTATTTAACCTAATCTTGATTTAACTTCGGAACGTGGAATCTACCAAGAAAATTGTCCATTTCTCTTAGGTTTGGTGGAGTATAGATTTTTAAAGTAGGACCTAAAGATTCTCTGGATTTCCTCAATGTCTGATCATCTCACTAGGTGCTGAAAAAGCATTTGAGAAAATCCAACACCCCTTCACGCTAAAAATCCTGGAGACAACTGGCATACAAAGGCTATACCTAGAAATAATAAAGGCATGCCAGTAGCCAACATCAAATTAAATGGAGAGAAACTTGAAGGATTTCCTCTAAACTCAGGGACAAGATAAGGATGCCCACTTTCATCATATCTCTTCAACATAGTACTTGAAGTTCTTGCTAGAGCAATAAGACAACTAAAGGAGATCAAGGGGATACAAATTGGAAATGAAGAAGTCAAATTATCCCTATTTGCAGGCAATAGGATAGTATACATAAGCGACCCAAAAAATTAAACCAGAGAACTCCTACAGCTGATAAACTCCTTCAGCAAGGTGGTGGGATACAAAATTAATTCAAAAAAAAATCAGAAGCCCTTCTTTATACAACAAATAAATGGGCTGAAAAGAAATTAGGGAAACAAAACCCTTCACAATAACCACAAACAATATAACATACCTGGGGTTAACTAACTCTAACCATGAAAGTGAAAGACCTGTATGACAAGAATTTCAAGTCCTTGAAGAAAGAAATTGAAGAGGTCATTAGAAGATGGAAATATCTCCCATGTGCCCATGGATAGGTAGGATCCTGCCAAAAGCAATACACACATTCAATGCAATTCCTATCAGCATACCACCACAATTCTTTATAGATCTGGAAAAAGCAATTCTCAATCTCATATGGAATAACAAAAAACTCAGAATAACTAAATCAATCATGTACAATAAAAAAACATCAGGAGGTATCACCATCCCAGATTTCAAGCTGTACTGCAGAGCACTAGTAATAAAAACAGCATGGTACTGGTTCAGAAACAGACCAGTGGATCAATGGAATCAAATTGAAGACCCAGAAATGAACCCACACGCCCATGGTCACTTAATTTTTGACAAAGAAGCCAAAGCCGCACAATGGAAAAAGGACAGCATCTTCAACAAATGGTGCTGGTCCAAATGGATGTCAACATATAAAAGAATGAAATTAGACCCATACTTATCACCTTATACAAAACTTAAGTCCAAGTGGATCAAAGACCTTAACATAAGGCCAGACAAACTAAAACTATTAGAAGAGAAAGTGGGGATAACACTTGAACTCATTGGCACAGGTGACAACTTCCTGAACAGAACATTAACAGCTCAGGATCTAAGACCAACAATCCATAAATGGAAAGCTTCTGTAAGGCAAAAGACACTGTCATTCGAACAAAATGCCAGCTTACAGATTGGGAAAATATCTTCACCAACCTCACATCTGACAGAGGGATAATATCAAAAATTTACAAAGAAATGAAGAGACTAAATGCCAAGAAACCAAATAATTCAATCAAAAAATTGGGAACAGAGCTAAACAGAGAATTCACAAAGGAGGAATCCCTAATGGCTGAGGGACACTTGAAGAAATGCTCAGCATGCTTAATCATCAGAGAAGTGCAACTCAAGAGGACTCTGAGATTCCATATCACACCTGTCAGAATGGCTAAGATCAAAAGTTCATATGACAGCACATGCTGGTGAGGGCGTGGAGAAATGGGAACTCTCCCCCATTGCTGGTGGGAGTGCAAGCTTGTACAACCACTATGGAAATCAGTCTGGCAATATCTTAGTTAACTTGGAATAGCCCTACCTGAAGATTCAGCCATATCACTTCTGGGTATACATCCAAATGATTCCTCACCAAACCAGAAGGACATTTCCTCATGTATGTTCATAGCAGTCTTACTTATAATAACTAGAAACTGGAAACAACCCAGATGTCCCTCAACTGAGGAATGGATTAAAAAACTGTGGTACATCTACACAATGGAATACTACTCAGCTATCAGAAACATCAAAATCATGCAATTCTCAGCCAAAAGGATGGAACTAGAGAAGCTCATCCTGAGTGAGCTAACCCAGACTCAGAAGGATGCACATGACATCTATTAACTTATAATTGGATTTTAGCTATATAATACAGGATAACTGCCTACAACCAATGCACCAAAGGGAACATGAGCATAGACTTTTTTCTTGTCAGTGAGACACTTTTCCCTAGTTGTGCAGTCTTGTAGGCCTCCAGTATATGAGGAGGCTCTTGACCCTCATATGACTGCTGAACTGGGGTGGGAGAATGTTATGTAGGGACACTCCACTCCAGAGGAGTGGGATGGAAGGAATAGGGGGTAGAAGGTGGGAGGGCGGGAGTGGGAGGGGTGGAAAGAGGACACTGTGATGGAGGTGTAACCTGAAGTAATAAATAAATATTAAAAAGTGTATTTTTAAAACTTTTTTTAATAATTTATTTTTATTTCTTCAAGTTACATATCAATCACAATCCCCTCCCTACTCCCCCACCCTGTCCCACCCTTCCACCCTCTTTCCCCTCAACCCCCATCTTCTCCCTTCCCCCCCTTTTTTAAGTTTAAGGTATATCTTTTCCCCCCAACAGCTCCCCCTTTCAGTCCAACAAATGGTTCTTTTTCTTATAACAAAAATACAATACAAAACAACAGAAATAAATAGGCCACAATTATGAGAGTTATATGGCTTAGCATACATTCCCAATACCCAGTCCATATGTATTTGGCACCTGACTTTAACATTCTACTTGTACTTTTTTGGATAATCCACATTAGGATCATAATTTTATTTTTGAGATTTGTTATCATTATTATCACCATTGTGTATGCATATGTGCATGTGTGGATATGTGCATGTGCAAGTGTGCTTGTGGAGGCACATGTGCCATGTAGTCAGTCATTCAAGAGAAATTTGAAAAAGAAAAAGTAGTTTTAATTTATGTTTATTATCCTAATTAGGGCTATATTGCTGTGATAAAGCACCATGACCCAAAGTAACTTGAATAGAGAAGACTTTATATTATCTTACCCTCTCATGCCACACTCCTTCCCATCACTGAGGAAAGCCAGGGCAGGAACTCAAGGCAGGAACTAGTGCAGAGGCTGTGGAGGAATGCTGCTTACCGGCTTGCTCTCTGAGATTTGTTCCTCTTGCTTTCCAGAACCCTGGAACAGATGCACAGAAATGCACTCCCCTAGTGAGCTGGGCACTCCTCTCACATCAGTAAGCAGTTACAAAAATGTATCACAGGTTTGCCCACAATCCCTTCAGTCAGTAGAGGCATGTTATCAATTGGAGTTTGTAACCGAACTTTTTAATATTATTAAATATTTATTGATTGATAACTATATTCACTTATAAAAAATATAAACACTTTCTTAACTACTAATCTCAAAAATTCCTACAACCCCTTTAACCTAACCACTAAACCTATTGATAACTATTACAACTATTTTCCTAACCTTTTAGAAGGATACAGTCTCTGGGGCAGGTCCTCAGTGGTCAGGAACACAGTCTCTGGGGTAGATCCTTCAATGCACTTAGCAGTCTTTCTTCTGGGTATCTCAGATGTAGATCCATCAGGGTAAATTGGCTATGGCGGTTTCACCTTAAATAAGTCTTGAGGCTTTCTTTTCTCTGGGAGACCTCAGCCATCTGTAGGCCAACTTATTTCCTTCATATTAGCAACTCTGCCACTCTGCCTCAGTCTTTAAAGCTGGCCACAGTTTTGTTCAGGCCACTGTTCGCACAGGTCAAACCCCTCTAGGCAAAAGCTGAGCCGCAGGGTTTATTTAGTCCTTGGCCTTTTGCTGTCTTGCTCAGGCTTTTTTTTGCTCACCAGCTTCTTTCTGCCTCAGGGAGATCTGGCCATCAGTTCACCAGCAATTTCTCCATCAGGACTCACAAGCATTGGAGCTCTCTAGCATGCAGATCTCTTGGCACCATGCACTTGTCTTTAAATAGGATCTCTCCTTGTTCCACCTGTTTCAGCTTAATTTGGGCTGTGCCCACTTAGCAGCTGAAAACAATGCCAGGCCAGATACTTTGTTTCTAGTCCATTAAGTCTTTCCTGTTTTTCCTGGCTTCAATCTTGTTTTTCCGTCCATTAAGTCTTTCCTGTTTTTCACCTGGCTTCAACCTTGTTTTTAGTCCATTAAGTCTTTCCTGTTTCCTGTTTTTAGTCCACAAACTGATAAGCTAATTGGTCACAGCCAAGTTGATCTTCCTCCCCTGAATTAAGAGATTGTATCAGAATTTCCTAGATATTTACTAACTCCCTACAGGAGTTTCTTTTCCTTGATAACTCTAGCTTGTGTCAAGTTGGCAGATAAGCCAAACAGGACACTCATGGATTCCATTTTTCCATCATTTATTTCTCTGCAGAGGTTCAAGCTCCTGTGTTCTATCATGTCCTCTCTCCCTGAGCATTTGCTTGTAGGTTCGGACCTGCCAGCAGTGAATTATCTCAATTTTTAATTGAGAAATATTTATTTCTGAATCTTTGAACGACAATTTCACAGGATGTAGAATTCCAGCTTAACTTTAATATTTCCAATTTTTCCTTGTCTCACGGCAGCCAGTGTGGTGCAATTATTCTTTGTCCCTGTGCATGTAAGTTGTTCTTTCTATGGCTCCATTCATGGTTCCTTCTTTGTCTTCTATCAGTTGAATATGGTATACCTAACTGAATTTTATTTGTGAGGTTTTTTTTTTTCTCTTTACCACAACTGACCATGAGCATGCAACCCCAGATGATGTAGCAGTGGTTGTAACACAACCATTTCACCTAAGGCTCAAGGAACATCATGGGAGAGGGGGAGAAAAGCCCCTGAGAGATAGTGGACCAGATTAGCTGCTGTGACAGTGTATCTTTTGTTTGCTTTTCATTCTATCAGGTGATTCATGAGTCCTCTGAGAATGATATTTAGCATGTATCTTTAATTTTGACAAGATCTGAGCCATTCTTCAAATCTGTGTGTGTGTGTGTGTGTGTGTGTGTTTGTGTGTGTGTGTGTGTGTGTGTTTCCTTTGGGGAGCGGAGTTACAATGAGTGTGAAATCATTGGGTATTTTCCTGGTAGTCTTGAATGCCCTGTGGTGCCCTCCCTCCACACATATCCTTCAGTTTTTCTGTTTACTAGTTCAGGCTAGTGTGGCTTTCTTTTACTCTGTGAGTCTGTGAATGAACCTGTTGAAGGATTCTTCAAGCATATTATATTTTTCATAAAATTCTATAATTTTCACTTGATCCTTACCTGCTTATTCCCTCCTGCTGCACTTCCTAATATGACTTTATATGCCATCACTTTTCTCTATTGATCCTTTGCTATACTGATTGTAGTTATTTAAAATATTCTGTGAGATAGGCCCAACATCAGTGTCATAACTGAGTCTGCCTATGATGTGGATGGTTTTTTGTTTACCTGGAGTGTCTTTTATGGGAGTTATCTTCTTACCATTGTTTGTGGTTCTTTTTGATATCAGTATGCCTTTTGAGTTTTTCTGTTGTCAGCTATCAGACACACAACATAATGAAATAAGGAGTTTTAAGACCTAGGAATGGTCATGCCTTTCCTACGTTAAGCATTTTCTGTAGGATTTCCAGTAAATATGATTAAGGGTTTGGCTAGGTATAATTTTAATGGGATTGCTTGTCAGCTACTGCAGTTGCCCATAGTCTACCATAGACTTCAAAATCTTCTTGAGATACTTTGTGTTTAGAATTGTTCTAAGTTATAGAAGTATTTTTATTTTGTTTCCTTTCAATGTCTGTTCTGGTCTCAGTTTGAGGTATTTCTTTTACCCTAAATGTTAGAGTGGATCTGATTCCACTGATTCCTTTAGCAAGCAATATTTCACAGTCCTTTCTATTGGAAAGATGTCCTCATGGCAACAGGAAGTGGTAGTGGTGGAATGTTCTGGGCTGTTCTCATGTAGCTCCATGATTAGGCAGACACCCTATCCTAAGACTTTAGGATATATGTTACTGAACTTTTTAAAATTATTATCATTTATTTATTAACTAACAATATTCACTTATAACAAATACCAACAATTTCTTAATTATTAACCATATAAATTCTTACAACCCATTTAACCTAACCACTAAACCTATTAATAACTATTACAACTATTTTCCTAACCTTTTAGAAGGATACAGTCTCTGGGGCAGGTCCTCAGTCATCGGGAACACAGTCTCTGTGGTAGACCCTTTAATGCACTTAACAGTCCTTTTTTCTGGAATATCTCAGACACAGGTTTAGGGTAAGTTGGCTATGGCGACTTTACCTTAAATAAGGCTTGAGGCTTTCTTCTCTCGGGGAGACCCCAGCCGTCTGTAGGCCAACTTACTTCTTTCGCATCAGGAACTCAGCTGCTCTGCCTCAGTCCTTAAAGCAGGCAGTTTGGACTGATCAAACCCCTCTAGGCAAAAGCTGAGACACAGGGTTTAGTCCTTGGCCTTTTGCTGTCTTTTGCTGAGGCTTTCTTTGCTCACCAGCTTCTTTCTGCCTCAGGGAAATCCTGCCATCAGTTCACCAGCACTTTCTCCAGCAGGACTCTCTGAACTCTTTCACATGGGGGTCATCTGGCTCCATCCTTAAATAGGATCTCTCCTTGTTCCACCTGTTTCAGCTTAATTTGGGCTCTGCCCACTTAGCAGCTTAAAACAATGCCAGGCCAGATACTTTGTTTCTTAGTCCATTAAGTCTTTCCTGTTTTTGCTGGCTTCAATCTTGTTTTTCCATCCAGTAAGTCTCCTGTTTGTTTCTTGTTTTCACCTGACTTCATCCTTGTTTTTCAGTCCATTTAGTCTCCTGTTTGTTTCCTGTTTTTACCTGACTTCATCCTTGTTTTTCAGCCCATTAAGTCTCCTGTTTGTT
>CAJQZJ010034457.1:667803-682562 GCA_907164525.1 Lophiomys imhausi
AAGTCTCCTGTTTGTTTCCTGTTTTCACCTGACTTCATCCTTGTTTTTTCACAAGCTAATAAGCTAATTGCTCACATCCAAGTTGATCTTCATGCCCCGAATTAAGAGACTGTATCAGAAACCCCTATATATTTTCTAAATCTAATTTAATTAGTCTAACTCCCTACAGATATAGCTTCCTTGTCTCTTCTGCCTCATACTCAACTTGTTTCAAGGCCAGGATTTCTCTCCACTTTCACCCAGAGGGTGTTTGCTTGTTGCTTATCTCTCTTTGTTTTATCATATTGTCTCAGCTACTGTGTGTTTCCTGTAGCTCCCCAAGGAGTTAGCTGCCCTTATACCTACTTTCCTTCTGTAGGAACTTTAGCATTTGCTTGGTTTTCACCAATTGCCACCTTTTTTGGTACCTTGAACTCTTTTAAAACAGTTCAGTTAGCTTCTGGTAAGATCGACTGAGAACACATCTAAGAGATGTGGAGTCCTCCAATGCCGGAAGTTCTCCCAAGCCATAGCATTAGAGACCTGCATCCTAGCCGACCTGTTCTTACTGGTGTCTTACTGTGTAAATCAAGGAAAATAGTGCTCACCGTGATCTCATACCACAGGGAAGAGAAAAACAATAGGGAAAGTGGATCTAGTAAAGAGTCAAACCAACATTTGAACCCAAGTCAGCTTGACTGTGCAAGCCCTGGTACTTCATCCATGTCATTCCGTCCTGTGGCAAGCTAGAAGCTAGATAAGCTACATGCACTTTTCCTAAGCATGTACTTTGTATGGCATCCTGCATTCAGTTGCCAATCTGATAATATCTGTTACTCTTGTTTTTTTTTTTTTTTTTTTTTTTTTTTTTTTTTTTTTTTTTTGGTTTTTCGAGACAGGGTTTCTCTGTGTAGCTCTGGCTGTCCTGGACTCACTTTGTAGACCAGGCTGGCCTCGAACTCGCAAAGATCCGCCTGCCTCTGCCTCCCAAGTGCTGGGATTAAAGGCGTGCGCCACCACTGCCCGGCTTCTGTTACTCTTGATAGCTGTAAAAAATGTTTGCAATATTGGATAGTGTGCTGGCTAGCTTTATGTCAACTTGAGAGAAGCTAGAGCCATTTGGGAAGATGGACTCTCAACTAAGAGAATGCCTTCATAAGATTTGTGTTTAGGGAAATCTGTATGACATTTTCTTAGTAATTGTCATGTGAGGACTCAGGGTATAGGCGTGTGGGTAGTGCCACCCCTGGACAAGTAGTTCTGAATGGTACAAGATAGTAGGCTGAACAAGCTATTGGGAGCAAGCCAGTGACCAGTGTCTCTCTATTGCTTCTGCTTTAGTTCCTGCCTTTAGGTCCCTGCCCTGAGTGCCTGTCCTGGCTTCCCTGAGATAGAATTATAAAGTAATGTGAAATAAACCATTTCCTCTCCAAGTTGGTTTCAGTCGTAGTCTTTTATCACAGCAGTAGAAAATTAAGATAGATTGTCTAGAGACTTAATTCATGAATACCTTTGGGAATTCAGAATTATATAGTTCTATATTTATATAGGTAAGTTATATATGTCTTAGTGTTTCAAAGATATTAACCAAGCCTGTTTTATGCTTCTTAAAGTGAAGAGTATATATTCTATAAATGACTTCCAGTCAGGTTTTTACTTGAAGAAAAAAAATGGTTATTGACATCAACATGTATTTTTACATTTTGCATAAATAAGAGGAATTCAACATTTAAAATATATTATTAGTAAAATAGACCAATTTTGGTCTATTTTAATGTAGCATAACTCGTAGTATTGCCTCCTTACTCTCTTGCCTTGGAATAATCTCTTCTATGGAAACTGGAGCCACTATAATCTATTCACAAAGGACACAATAGCCATGATGTAGGATGGTAGATAATAGTAGTACAGACAATATTGAATGATGTGGTATGAATGTAATTTTTATTCCTTCCCAAAGGCCACTGCACCTTTGTGTAATTTCATGATATATTAATCTGTCACTACACATCTAAGTCCTGAAGCATAAAATATCCTCTGGCCAGAATGGTTGAGAAGATGTAAGGACCAAGGCTTAGACATTGCAATGTGTTTATTGAACATTATGAATGTAATGGTTAGGGATGCAGGTTTATATTTTGCAGATAAAGTATAAAGTGATTAAATCAGAATGAGAAAGAGAAAGAACAGTTTCATAAAAATAGAAACTAAATCACTTCTTAGAAACCCAAGGATATGTGGTAATGCAAGTGTCAGACTATTGTAGAGGAATTTTAGTTCAGAAAATGTCTGCTTTGGCAAGAGATCACATCCAAAGACCTTCTAGGTCTGTGTGATCTGGCTGGAATACAGACATACCTTTAATCCCAGGAGACAGAGGCAAGCAGATCTCCGAGTTCAAGTCCAGCCTGGTATAGAGCAAGTTTCAGGTAAAGAAAAGCTTAGGTCCAGGTGTGGTGGTACACACTCAGGAGACAGAGGTAAGCAGATCTCTAAATTCTAGTCAGTTCTGTTCTATCAGTTCTGTTGAGTCAGTGAGTTGAGAGGCAATGCAGTGCAGTTGAGTTCCTGGCAGTTCAGTTTGTGGTATTCAAAGGCAGTTTTAACAGGAGAATTATATAGGGAGAGGTTGAAGGGAGAACAAGCTAGACACAGGTGAAGGCAGAAAGAACTAGAGAATGAAAAGGAGCCAGATGATTGGAACAGATTCCTAGAGCTAATATGAGGCCAAGCAGAGCAATTCAGCCAGAGGCAGAGAAAGAAGCCATTTTGAATCAGTCAGCTTGGAGAGGAGTTTGAGCCAGAACAGCTGAGTTGAACCAGCCAGATAGAGTTCAGAAAGAACAGGAAAGGGTGAGCTTATTCACCGGTAAGTCTCAGAGACTAAAAATATTCCAGACCTTGCTAAGATTATAAGGAGGCTAGAAGCTTCCAGATCTAGGCCTAGGTTAACAGATGGAGGCAGTAAGCCTCCAAGATGACAATTACATCAGGAGAATATCAATGTCTGTCAGAAAAACGGAGCCAAACAGTTGAAGATTGATGCTGTAATGTATAGGGAGAAAATGGGAACTGTCCAGGCAGCCACTGATATGTCATTTCTTAGTTTTGCAATCTGTGGGCCCTGCACTTCCTAAATAATCAGATATATTTATCCCTCTCAAGTCTCTGAGGTGGTTGAAGAATAGATAGCTAGAGTCTCATAGTTAAATTTTGAGTTGTTTAGGAATCAAGAGGGCTTTCTGGATCTAAAAAGATATTTTTAAAATTGTGAGGCAAGTTAGTATGAAAGCTGAGTTAGATATAGAACTTTAAACTCATGGAGATGGTTAGATAGTAGAATGTTAAAGTCAGGTGCCAAATACATATGGACTGGACATTGGGAATGTATGCTAAGCCATATAACTCTCATAATTGTGGCCTATTCTGTTGTTTTGTATTGTATTTATAGTTATAAGAGAAAGAACCATTTTTTGGACTGAAAGGGAGAGCTGTTGGGGGAAAAAGATATACCTTAAACTTAAAGAAAAAAAAGAAGGGGATGGAGTTGAAGGGGAGGAGGGTGGAAGGGTGGGACTGGAGGGGGGAGTAGGGAGGGGATTGTGATTGAGATGTAACTTGAAGAAATAAAAAATAAATTATTTTTAAAAAGTTAGTATTACAAGCTATAAATAGTTTCCCCTTTATTGAACTTCTGTATTTCAGTGTATTCTGTACTCTTTCCTAACATTGGCTATTCTTTGTATCTTCATATATTATATTCATATACATATTCAATGTATTTCATATTGTATAATTACAATATGAAAGAAGTGATAAACACATTGGACAGAAAGAAGTACTGAGGTTCAGAGTGATTACAAAAGCAAAGGTTCAGGGGCTGAGTGTTAAGAACAGCTGGTACTCCAGCAGAACCCAGGTTTAGTTGACAGCACCCACATAGTGGCTTGGGATCTGATACACTCTTCTGAACTGAGTGAGCACCAAACATACATGGGCTACACACACATACATACATATACACATGTAGGGATACACACACATACATGATTGCAGGGTACACATGCATACATATATACAAGCAGAACACTCACACATAAAATAAATATAAAAATCTTCTAAAATTAAAAAAAATTAGTTGAGGATGCAAGGTTATTAAAAGATAGTGATTAATTATCAGCATTTATAAATTGTAAATAGTTATGGGTTTCATAAGTGCCATTACAAATATATAATGTACCTTGGTTATATTCCCTGCCCCCAAACTCTTCTTCTATCCCTGTTCTTCTTCTTCTTCCTCTCTCTGGTCCCCTTTCTTCCCCTGCCTTCCCTTTTGCTTTCATGTCACAAAATTATTCAGGGACAGACATTATTTTTGAGCCTATATCAGACAAAATGCAAAATGTATTCCATTTACATTCTGCCAGGCTGATTTTTTTTTCAGAGGTAGAAAATGATTGAATCAGAAATAGTTTAAATTTTTTGTTCGTGGAAACTTGAGTTAAATTTGTTGCTAAAAGGCAATTCAATATGCTGAATTATGTCCTGATTAGCTTTGTAAATCTTCTGCCTGATTTACTGCGTGCAAGCATTCTTGTAAAAATTTTCAGTTTTGAATGCTTATTTTATGAGGCAGGCAGTAAAATAGGTTCCAATATTGCAAATAGTCTCGTATTTTATAGCTTATATATTAAAACATTGCATGTCATTAGACCTGCTAAATCACCATGATGCTCTTCCCTTATAAGGGCTATTGGTAAAGATTTCTAAAACCTGACACTATGACTTTATTCCTGCTTGTCGTTCCCACACTATTTGGGTGTCATTTATTAAAACCAAGTAACGTGTTATCACATCCATGTGCTGAGCAGTAAGGTTTCATGACACTTGGCACTTGAGTAAAGATGCATTAAAAACTATTCTTTGTCTGTAGGTTATTATTCTGATCTCAGAAGCCGTCATGTAGTTATCTGTTCTTGACCAGAAGGCAAGAAGAGGCATGGAAAGCATGTATTTGACTGACTCAATGTTACAAAGCATGTGTTTGACTGACTCAATGTTACAAGCATGATTTTTTTTCTTGTGGTATCACATAAAACCTTAGAGTAAATATCATCTCCTTTACTGTAGAAATGAAGAAGTAGAAATTCAAATGAAAAGCAATTTGGGTCAACAGATGCTGCTAACTCAAAATTCAGACATAAAAGTGTCAATATTTTGTGTCCCATTTTCATTTGAAACTAAAAAACTGCATATTGTTTTAAGAAAATGTAGTCTTTATATTACTTACCAATATTCTTGTAACAGATTCAGTATTTGTCATCATAATTGTGTTTATACATAGCATAATGCTAAATACTATATATACTTTATCATGTATACTCCTATTAAAATAGAAGTAGCATTTATGTTTTTTATTTAATAAAAATATAATCATATCAATTCCCCCCCTTTTCTCTCTCCAATTTCTTCTGTGTTTTCTACTGCCAAATCACCTCTGACTCCTCCCCAAGTCCCTCTCAAATTCATGGTCCTTTCTTCTTTACTATTGTTACGCATGCATACACTCACATTCACACACACTCACACACACACATACACAGTCACATGTGCACACACACAAGCACACACATGCAGATAAACACATGCATGTACACATATATACATTTGCATGAGCATGCACAGACACACAGGCAGGTGCACACACATACAGATCTACTCATACACACAGGCAGAGGCGTGCACACACACACAGAAATAAATACATAAATTATAGCACGCTGAGTCCATTTAGTTTTGCTTGTATTTACATGATTTGGTGACTGGGCATTTAGTATAGGGTACCAATTAGGGATTTCCTCAGTGTTGAGGAATAATTCACCCCTCTCAGGATAGCTGCCTGTAGCTTTTGTGTGACAGTGGACCCCTGTGAGAGATTCCCCTTCCTCATTAACATGTCTTTTTGTGTTTCATTGTTCAGGTGTTGTTTAGGCAGACATGTTTTTGAGGTTTCATGCGTCTAGCCCCCCTGTCATTTCTAGGAGATACAGTCTCAGAGCAGACACCTGGGTCTTTCTGCTCAGCCTTCTGTGAGACTCTCCTGAGCCTTAGGCACAGGACTTGTGTTGTAGGTGTGTCCACTGGGTCTGGGCATCCCATGGTGAGTTGTTCTCTCTGACTGGTGTGGTTTTCTGTGATGGTCTCTATCTGCTGCAAAGAAAAGCTTCTTTGGTGAGGGGTGACAGATACACAGATTATGCAAGGAAAGCTCATGAACCAGGTATATTTTATTTTTGTGAATAAAATAAAACAAAAACTTCATATTTAAAAGCAGTTTTAAGGACATGTCCTACATGGAATTTTAATATCTCATATTTTCATGGTTAATTAATGTATTATGAATGATTTTATATTCTTTCTAAAGATCACCCCCTGCTCTTTAAATGCATTTTATTGTCTTAACATTTGCATGTGGTACTGTTTTGATTCATGTTCAAGACAAACAAGATGCCCTCAGGTGTCAGTGTCTAAGTCTACCGTGAATACCACCTGTGGGGTTCAGAGCTCAGGCAGGGAGGACGGCAGGGAGGACAGCAGGGAGGATGGTATTTCACATTCAAGTCAGTGAGCCATGTCACCTTGGAAGTGAAGTCATCTCTGGATCACAGAGAATTGTAAGACATAAAACTTATTTTCTTGACCTATATAATATATAAATAAATGCAGTAACACCTAATTGGAAGTTCCCAGCTTTATGAATTTCTAGATGGTCAGATCTCTGTCAGCACCATCCAGATAAGAAATACAATATTCTTTCTCAAAAAGCCTTTTATGCCCCAGACCATCATGTATTGTCTTATAAAGGAAAGCTGTCCTTGTGTTTCACATATTTTTACTGCTGTCTGCACTCAGACTTTATAAAGCTGAAGCGACTGCACGTGTTTTTTCATTTGACTCAGCTCACTTTCCCCAGAGCTGATGCCTCAGTGCTGGGTGAGCAACAGGAAGGCTGCTGGGGAACCCTCTCAAGGATGCCCTATGTTGAGGGAGTGAGGAGATGTAGTTTCATTAACAGAAGAAGTTGTATTGACACACAGTTGTTCCAAAGGCCACGTACAGTCCCACTGGGAATTCTGGAACTGAATGGCACTCACCTTTCCCCCCACTAGCACAGTTAGGTGCCTATCATTACATCACTAATAACAGGTCTAGCAGCTTGACTATAGACTTGCGTGATTCCACTTAAGTCCTAGGTCTTTGCCAAAGAGTGTCATATATGTATCTCCATGCTCCTGGAGTCCATCAAAGCACCTGCTATAAGACAGACGTCTCTGCGCACTCGTTAGATGGTTTTAGTTTCTTGAGTGATTGACGTAATTTGTCCAGGGAGCTGAGAACACAACTCAGGGCTCATCCTAATGCCTTGGTTTTTTTTTTTTTTTTTTTGGCTGAATAATGTTGATCTTTGAGATATGAGGTTATAAAGACTATTGATGGAGATTCTGTGTACATACTCAATCTACAAGTATCAGACTCAAACTCCCCTATTTTTCTTATCTAGTTTTCATCTAGATAGAAGTTATTTAATTGAATTGCATAAAGATGGCATCTTTTTATATTTTAAGGAAAAAAACCCTCAACAGTCGTTAGAGCTTTCAGAGAATTAGAACTAAAATTACCCTACCCCTAATTTTCTTGTTTCTTGGTGAAAAGCACTGTATTTTCAAAAAATTAGTTTTTAACTAAACTGTGTTTGTTCTTTATTTTTTTCTGGTTATTGCAATTTGAATTGCTAAAGTGGCATGAAATTTAACTGTTATTATTCAAGAGCTAGAATTACATAGAGGAAGGCACCTTCTTCATAAACTAAGTAAGCTTTGTGGTTGCTACATGCAAATGAACTTGATGTGGCAGGATAGTGTGATTTTTAAAAGCAAAGATCCTGATGGTTATAGATTTATCAACTTTTTTTGGAAGATACCCCAAAACTTGCATTTTGTTCAAACTATCAACTTAAGGTAACATCATCGAAATATATTGTGTTATTCAATATTCTGTGCCTATTACAAATACCTGGAGAAATCATTTTATATATAGAAAATGTTGAATTTTACTTAAAGCTTTGCATAGGTCCATGATTCACTGGTTCCCAATTTTGGGCCTATAGTGAGGTCAACACATCACAGTGTAAAATGAATATTATTATAATGTATATGCAGGGAATAGTGTGGTAGCAGTTTTATTCTCTGATCATGTATTTCCCCAGTAATCATCACAGAGAGACTAGGATTTATTTAATAAGTCTTGAGAACAATACTGCCAAATAACCCTGTATTCTGATCCTCAAAGTCAGTTCAGCTCTTCCCAGCCAACATCCCCATAATACTTGGATTTTTTTCCCTTTCCTGCTCCAGCTCTTTTCTCTTGATAGTTCCTCAACCTCTCCCTGTGGCTCAGTCCCTCCTCCTTTTTTCTTTCTCCTCCCCTTGCTGGAATCAGATGTCCTGCCCTATTCTCTCTATCCATCAGTATTGGCGGGTCAGATTTATTGACAGGCAGAGAGTAAATGGGAACAGTGTTTACAGAAATGTAAACAAAACAATGCAATGTCCAAATTGAAACCCGATAGTGGGACAGAGAAACCAATATTTGAACAATGCAAAGGTAAACTCTTCACTGTGCACAAAACAATATGACAGCATCACAGAGGAAGCATGGTGTAGAGCAGAGGCCATTATCAAGACAAGAACTAAAAGACAGTGAAGAGGGAACCCAGGTTTCAATTTTGTTAATACACACAATGACCTAACAAGTTCCCATTGGGTCCTGCATCTTAAGATGCCACCACCTCCCATTAACACCAACCTGGGGATGAATTCTTTAGTCTGTGAGTCTTTGTGGGGTACCCAATAATCAAACCAATGCATACGTCTCTCTACTCTAGCTTTTAGCCAACTTCTCTTTACATCATTTCATGAGGTCATAATTTTGTATCTTTTTAGTTTTGATCATTGCAACATTTATTCTGATTTCAGTATCACTTGGTCCTCCTGTATCTCCATCTGCTTATTTGGTATGTCCTTGAACTAATACAGGCTTATTATTGAACTTCTAGCTCCAACCTGAGTCTGTGGCACAACTATCCCTAGTATTTTGCACTAACCCTGTACTAGAGGCTGATAAAGGACATCTGCTAACCTACAGCTTCTGATCCCTCCGGTGGAAAGAGGTTCATCTTTTCCTGGCAATGCAGCCATGGACATTCACTGCCCCTCTGCTGACCTCTGTGTTCTCAGCTATAAAGAGTGGCCATATCCCACAACTACACAGATCTGTTTCACAGATCAAAACTGTCTTGCATCTACAGAAGACTTCATAACAAATGGTCAAATGTTCCACTAGCTCTGATTTTGTTCTAAGGAACTATCAAAGGAAATATCTGATCTTATCCCAAGGCAATCCACTGAATGCCTGACGTCACCCTTCCATCTCTATGTGGTTCCACTTAGCAGCTCTTGCTCTCTGAGCTGAACATCAGAAGTCTGTGCCTCTGCTTTGCTCAGTGATGTTTGTGGATTCTGTGGGTCCTAGTCGATGCTCTATTGAGAGCATAAATAGTTTATTTTTCTATTTGCAATTTTTGATTGACATGCATTTGTTGTGCATCTTAATGGGGGAGCCTCATGCTGTGGTTGTTCCTGTTTTCTCAGGACTCAGGCCTTCCCTTATGGTCAGTACAATCTTTAAGCCTAGTTTGGATTAACATAATTAATCCTAGTGTTTGGTGCCAATTCCCAAGATTGGTCTCTGCCCCAAGATAGTCTTCAAGATAAACCAGTTAGATGACCAACAATGGAAGCCACTTGGTATGACATGTGCGAGTGTGAGAAGTCAGATGTGAGCTATTGTGTGCTCTAATCAAGGTTTACAGTCCTACATTCCATTGTCTGTTGAGCCCCCCCCAGTGTGTGCGCACATGTATGTATGTGCGTGCATGCATGTGTGTTTGCTTACATGTGCAGTGTATGGGCATGATCTCAGAAATCAGCATATTTGGTGGGAATATTGAGGGTTTTTTTTTCTTCTTTACATTTTAATTTAAAATATATTTACATCATTTATCTCTTCGCTATAAACATTCCTGTTGTCCCTTTCTCGCTCTCAAGCTCATGGCCTCTTTTTTCTTTAGTTAGTTTTGTATTATTGTTACATATGTATATGATACATATAGAATTTATAAATATATATTCATAATTATATAAATACACTCTGCTGAGTCTACTTAGTGTCACCTGTATGATTTCAGAGACGACAAAAATTGACACAGTGTGCCCACCTACACAGCATCCGAATAATGACAGCACCAAATAAGGACATACAATATCAAGACTGAGATTTTGAAAGAAAATATTCACTTTGTTTTAGAATTGCACATGTCATGGCACTAAAATTGAAGACCTGTGTGTTCTTCAGGAGTCCTTTCCCTAATGCTTGTGGTGACGAGACTAAAGCAACTTTCCAGAGAAGATGATCTGATGTGCTACAAATTTATTTGTCCTACAACAAACAAACAAACAAACAACAACATCTTCCAGCAGAAGGAAAGTGAGCAAGTAGCTGCCCCTGGATTTGGGACTCCTGCAGCAGTAACTCAGGCCTTGACATTCCTGCCTTGACACAGCCCTGTTTGTGATACTGATGTAAGTGCTGTTTTGAATTGTGGTTTATAATTAATACAGATATGCCCCTTTACTTTTCATCCACTAACTGATCCAAGTTCTGAAACCTCACTTGAAATTGTTAGTGTTTTTCCAACTGTGTGTAATTGAATGTACTTAGTTTTAAGTAGAACTATATTCTTGGTTTTTTTGTTGTATAATGAAGGAAACATTCTTCATGAAGGTTATTTTCTATCCTATTTATTTAAAGAATTGGTAGAATACAGTTATTTCTATTTTTATTTCTTCATTAAAATATAATTGCATCATTTCCACTTTCCTTTTCCCCCTCCAACCCCTCATACATACTGCCTGTCTCCTATTCCCATTCTCTTGCAAATTCATCACCTCCAGTCTCTTGCTATTTGTGTGTATGTGTGTGTATGCACGTGCATACGTGCGTGCATTTGTGTTCCTAAATATATAAATATAATCTGTTCAGTCCATGTAATGTTGCCTGTATAGATATGATTATATGGTTTCAGGGCTGGCCAATTGGTATTTCTATTTTTAGTCTTCTTTTTCAGAACTCTAGAAGGCATAGAGAGAAGTCGTGTTTGGTTTTTTTCTTTATTCAGAAGGTATATGGTTGGACTCTGTATGACACATGTGTATGTGGCGGGGTTATCTTTCATGCAGGAATTTTCAGTGAGTTCACTTCATTTTTACAGCACTTTCTAAATTTTCCACATAATTTGTTTCTTTTGATTTCAGATTTTTTAACATTTCGTTTGACATTTTTCCTTTTGAATCATTTAACTGTGCTTGGAATGTAGCTTGTACGGTAGAATGTTTGGCCTCCAGTATTTTAAAGCATGTGAAAGGCCTGCAGTATTTTAAAACTGGTAATTTAAGTAATATAAATATTTCAAAGCAAGTTCATGAAACAGTTATGTGGAGCCATACCCAACAGTCCCTTGTAAATCGGTAGATCTATTTGAACATAAAAGCATCGTCTGCCAGCAGTGTACGCACATGCAGGCTTTTGCTCAATTCTGTATAATATTATGTTTGTTGAAACCAGCTCATAACTTAGACATTCTGTCTTGAGTATTACACACATACCCTTTGTCAGAATCTCTGGGATCAGATTTGTAAAAGTAACTTCTGTTCGCCTGACGTAATTGTCATCTCCAAAGGCTACTGTCCCTGGCTGCTAACCTAGGCCTAGTCCTGGAAGCTTCTAGTCTCTGTACAATGTCATTTAGGCCTAGAATGTTTTCATCCTCTGAGACTTACTGCTGAATAAGCTCACCATTTCTAGCTCTTTCTGAACTCTGGCTGGCTGGTTCAAATCAGCTGTTCTGGCTCAAACTTCTCTCCAAGCTGACTGATTTGATCTGGCTGTTAAGGGTTCAGGAATAGCCACACACTGACCACTCGAACCCCAGGCTCAGGTTGGTGGAAGTTTATTGAATGCTGAACCAAGACTAACTGGTCAGGGACCCCAATCCTGGATTCAAGAACGAGGACTGAGTCCCTGAGCTGTTCTTAGAGTGAGTTTTTAAGAAAATTTTCATAATCAAGCAGAAAGAAAAATCATAACAATCAACTTTATTCCAGGTATATTGTGTTCAACCAAGCAAGGAGCACCAGTTCTATACCAATACATCATGCCTAGGCAGCTGAAAAAAGCATTTTAAGCTGATTGGCTGGGATTTTTCAGGTGGGGACTTAGGAACTTTTCCATTCCTCATCGTTCTAGGGAGAGGTATTGTAATTTTGTATAAGCAGAGCATATATCATAAATTCAAGCAGAACAGTTAACAAAGGCTATTTTTTTATGTCAGGCAAGCAGAACTTAAGAACTTGAACTTAATTTCACCTTATGATTAAGATGGAGACTAAAGACAAAAATGGCTGCAGGTTATGTTAAAAGTTGAAGCAGGCCTCTACAGAAGCCTTAGTTAAGCTGAAGGCTAAAGTAGGCTTGTGCAGAGGTGTTAGGGTTATGTTAAAAACTTAAGTAGTTTCAAAACTGGCTTCTCTCAGTTTCTCACTGAATTGCTCTTCTTGGATTCAAACTGACTCTAGAAATCTTTTCTAATCTTCTGGCTCCTTCTCATTCTCTGGCTTATTCTGTCTTTACCTGTGTCTAAGCTTGTTTCATTTCTCTGCATCCTATCCCTGTATAACTGTCCCAGTGAAACTGACCCCCCTCTCTGTGCTGCTCCCTTAAGTACCTTCCCTTTCTCTTTTGTGAGAATTGGGCACATCCCATTCTGTCAATCTTTCTCTGATTCGTCACTCTGTCTGCCACTCAATTAGATGTCATTTTTCAAACATGGCTGCTTCCTTCTACAAACTAACTTTACCTTCTTTGTTTGGGGTTAATAGTGAGTACTAAGAGCACGTCTGTATTCTAGTCAGATTAGTCACGTTGCTAGATTAAAATCCCTCTACACAGATTTTCTGATTTGAAAGGTGCTTGGATTTTGGAATATTTTCATATAAACACTGGTGATTTATCTTAGAGATGGGAGTCATTTTCACAGATGAAACTTATTTGCATTTCTTCTATATCTTACAGCCTGAGGGTAGTTTTATAGAATATTTTAGTTCTGTAGATAAAGAATAATTCCATGGCTTGAATTTTTTCAAATTGTGGCAACATGTTGCATATTGAAGAACTTCGAATTTTGAAGAACTTTGCATTTTGGATTATTCAGTTAGGGAACTTCAGCCTGTGTATAGTTTATCGTAGCTTTCTGCCTTCATTCCAGATTTTCTTGTGTACACAGCAGTTCATGCGTGCTTAAAATAAGCTACCTATGTTAATAAAGTAATTATTATGAAAAAAGAAACTGATTTCACAGTAAGAAACTCAAAATTTGTTTGGAAGTTAGCACAAGTGTACTTTTTAATTAATTTTTAAAATTTTATTATTTTATTTCTTCAAGTTACATCTCAATCACAACCCCCTCCTTACTCTCCCCTCTGGTCCCACCCTCCTACCCTCTTCCCCCTCAAACCCCATACACTTCCTTTTTTTTTAAGTTTAAGGTATATTTCCCCCCCTCCAATAGCTCCCCCTTTCAGTCCAACAAATGGTTCTTTCTCTTATAACAACAAATACAATACAAAACAACAAGAATAATTAGGCCACAATTAAGAAAATTATAAGGCTTAGCATACATTCCCAATGTCCAGTCCATACATATTTGGGAACTGACTTTAACATTCTACCATGCATGTATTTCCATGAATTTAAAGTTCTGTATCCAACTCAACTTCCATCCTAACTTGCACCACCAACTTAAAAACATCTTCTTAGATGCAAAACACTGTCTTAATTCCTAAATAACTCAAAATTTAACTATGAAACTATAACTATCTAGTCTTCAACCACATCAGAGACCTTTTAATTATTTAATAATATTAAATGGTATTTCATACCTCCACTCATTAAGGAAAAGGTTTCCTATTTCTTCAGAGAGAAGTGAAGGGGAAGGTAAAACAGTGAGTAGCTATTGGCTACAGAACATGCTGTTATCAATCTGAAGGTCCCTCTTTTCTTCAAATACCTTGTGAGTTTAGTCTTTGGGGTAAAGCCTCCTCACCCAGCATTGGCCATCTGCAGCTCTCCAGGACCCATCATGATGGGCAGGGTAGCAGAGGGGTTTTGACTGGGATTGAGGAACTCTGTAGGCTGAGGACTGGAAAACAAACAAGGCAACAACAGAATTAAGGAAAAGGAGGGAGCCAGAATGTACTAGGAATAGGAATGAAAAGGGACCAAGAAAGACAAATGATACCCAGTTCTCTTTAGTGTTGTGTACCCTAATGTGCACTTAGATAGTTTCCCCCAGAGTTTCCCATTGATCTTAAAAATAATTTGTGGCTTTCTACTAGTAGAGTTTGGCACAGGAAAAGAGAAAGGGAGAAGAAAGGGAGTCGGGGAACAAGACAGGCTATTTCCACTAAAAAAGCATAGCCCTTAAAAAGACACTGAGGAACATGTCTGGAAGTGGGAGCAAATTTCCCCACTTAAAAATGAAAAAGGTTACAGAAAAGAAAAAGAGAGAAGTCCCTGGGTCTAACCTCCAAAACCCATTTAACAAG
>CAJQZJ010034457.1:698899-747691 GCA_907164525.1 Lophiomys imhausi
AGAGAGCAGCCAGATGAGCCTCCTGGTTTAGGTGCTGGGAACTAAACTCTGGTTCTCCAGGAAGCAGCCAGTGCTCTTCACTATGGAGCTGGCTCTCCAGCCCTCATACACATTCTTCATCTATTGTACTAGTCAGGGTTCATTTTAGTGATATTCGTTCTTTATGGCAGATTCAAGATAAATAGAAGAAAAAACATTAATGCAGTCAACTCTGAAAGCATGGTGAAGATCCACTTCAACCTGGCTCTGTTAGGTGATCACAGCAAATTTGTTTTAATGTTTTCTATTTGACTATCAATTTAAACATCCCATTCTATTAATTTTGGATGTTACTTGGGTTAGAAAGAAGAAAATCACAGTTGTTCAATCAGTTGTTCAAATAACTGCAAATCTGGTTTGAATTGCTCTTAAAATTTTTTAAGTGATGAATGACATTTTCAACTCTACCATAAATTAAAGTATGGCTGCAGTAAAACATGTGTCACCTAAAATTTATCATCGTAATCATTTTTTATGTGTAGTGTTCACTATTGTTAAATACATTCCAACCCCATCTCCAGTTAACTTCCTTCCTATGAAACTGGGACTCGTAACTAACTCTCTCATGTCTGTTGCTATGGATTTGACCAAGCTGGAGACATTATATGATGGAATCACAGTATATTCACATTTGTTTATCTTAGCACAGCATCATCAGGCTTCAGCTATCTATAGTAAGTGTTGGAAAGTCTTTGCTTTGGGGGGATGAATATTAATCCATTGTGTATGTCATAGTTTACTTTTCCACTATCCATTCTTGCTTTACCTCCAAGCTTGAACTATGGTTATAATACAGCCATGAATATAGATATAGGCCTAGGAAAGATTTTGTTTTAATTTCTTTTGAGTATATATGATCAAGTAGCATTATTAGATAATTTTCTGTATTTTAAGGTGCTAAACACCCTAGTATGTTCTGTTGTGACAACATCATTTTTTAAATTTCCTTTAATGTTATATAAGTTTTCCAGTTTTTCTAAAACCTAATACTTGCTATCTTCTGTCCAGAGGGTGTGAAATCATATTTCATCATTGTTCACCTGCTTGTTGATGTTAAATCATTCATTGTTAAAATAAATGTGTTTATTGTGTTTGTGTTAAATCCATTATTGATTAAGGTAATAGTCAACTGGTAGTGGAGGTTATTTTTCCTTGTTAATGGGATGTTTGAAGCTAGTAAAAACTTTGTGTAAGAAAACTTAGGCAAGTTATCTGCCAAAAATCACCATATTATATTACTTCTCTTTTTCTCCAGCTGTGTCTCTGCCTTGGCACACTATTCAGAGATGCTTAGCCCCAGGTTTTATTTCTAAACTTCTGGTTCTCACTAAAAAAGCTCATCTTCTCACATGTCTCTTCCCCCCAGAACTCAGAGCTGAGTGTCAGGTTTAGGACTGTCTTATGTTCACGGAGTACCTTTTATACCGTCTCCACTTAATACTCCATGGACACATGTCCAAAAGTGACGTCAGAGGCCCGTCTTTCAAAAATAGTATTCTCACTGTCCTCTGATCAGAAAATTGAGATTCATTCTAGAATTTTCCATCTTCATGATGTCCTGTTGATTCCACTTCTTTACTGTGCCACATCTAGTCATCTTGTTAATGGACATTTATTCATTGCTTTTCCCTGCTTCAGAATACCTTCTCTTCTTAGAAAGACCTTTCCCTTTACCTTGATGTTCTCACCTATTTTGGCAGCTGTCATTACTGATCCAGTCCCTATTTTTAGATCAGTGGTTCTGAACTTGTGGGTTGCAACCCCTTTGGGGTTTGAACAACCCTTTTACAAAGGTTGCATATTACATATCCTGCATATCAGATATTTACATTATGATTCATAACAGCAGCAAAGTTACAGAGTAGCAACAAAAATAATTTTATGGTTGGGGGTCACCACAATGTGTGGAACTGTATAAAAGGGTTGCAGCATTAGGAAGGCTGAGAACCACTGGCTGAGATATGGATTTATTTTTTTTTAGGTAAATGCTCTAGTTGCCTGAGCTTAATACAAGAGACACTTTAGCTGATCCCTTAGAGTCGTGCTTTCCTTAAATGTAGGCATATGCTCTAATACTACATGACTAAGCAGTTCTGCCATTGTGTCAACATCATGGCATATCCTTTTACAGATTATGATGGTTGCAATGTCACTAGGGTATGTAATCTCAGGGAGCCACGTTCATACACACAGGTAGGTTATCATTGACCAAGACTTTGTTAGGCAATTAAAATCTTGTAATTGTTTTCTCTAACTACATAGATTTCCATTATATTTACCTTCAATGACATTTTAGAATCATCATCTGGCCATTGATCTGGCTACATTTTAATCTTTATTGTAGCATTCAAATTACTTAAATGTGGCCATGTTTGTTTTATTGTAATTCAGATACCTTTCACTTTCCAATTACACAACGGAAATCATTATCGCACCCCAAATAACCTAACTAAATGCCTTGTAGGCATATTTGTAATCCAGCTCAGTAAGTGTCCCTTGACTGATTAAAGTCACCTACCCTTCCACTCAACCTTGCCCCATCATTTTTCCACTCTAAGCCTATCATCCATCCCTACTGCTTTTATTACCATTCCAATGAGCACTTATGTACTTAGAAAACAGTGGGTGTTTAATAAATATTAAAGAGGAACAGCATACTTCCTGTGCAAAGTAAAGTCTAGTCTCATTTCCAGGCATGATAGGGAGGTAGTTTAGTCTTATTTATCCATGAGTAGTATTGAGGAAACAATTCTCTTTCACTCCAAACACTTGCCCCACAGGTTTTTGTATCCTAATTATCCTTATTATACAACTATGATGCTTCACTATTTTTCTCTCCTTGCCTCATTCCCTCTGCCTTAGCTGGCATCTCCTCAACTCCAGCATACTCTCTTAGAATATCCTTTCATTGATTCCTAGAGTTGCAATAGAGTTTTTTTTCTCCCAGACAGTCACTATCTGATGGCCACTAGTGGACTGTCCATTAGCCCATTCTTTATCAGTGCTGTGCTCTTGTGTTGTCCTTTTTTACTCTGAGGTCCTGAGAATATTCCTACCCAGATTGTTCTATGTTCAGAGACAGTGACTCTTAGACAGATCTTTGACCTTGAGAACATCCATTGGCTTATCCAGGGACTGATTTAAAAATGCTCAATCACTGTCAGCTTTTCTTTTCACATATTGCTAATGCAATATTAACTGTGATGAACTGCAGTTCTATTTAGTAATTTGTTATGTCTAGAGGACGATGTACCTCCTGAAGGGGCTTTTAAGTCCCACGGAGGTCATATCCATCATTGCAGTCACCCCTGGGCACTTATCTGGTCACAAATGCACTTAAATACTTTCTGAGGAAATGGCCCTTAGCTTTAAGGACACTTCATCAACTCACAGCAGTGTTCTCTTCTATCCTTGAGGCAGCTGACATCCTGGAATGCATTCTGTGGATTGCCCCTGCTTCTCTGTGCCTGGAAAACTTTCATAGGATTTCTACTGAAGACTAATAAGAAGTTCCTATCTCTGCCAAAAGGAGAAAACATTTGAACAACAGTATAACATTATTGACAATCCAGGCCTATTTATCTGGACTTTTTGTTTACATTGCCCTAAAATTAATATGGGGTTATTCATTACTGAAGTTATGAAAGTACAATGTGAGGTCTAAATTGACTTACTGTTGCATTATATTTATGTGGATTTTGGTGCTTCTTTTTACAAGTTTCTTAATAAAGAAAACCTCGAGCACACTTCTGTTACTGAAATAGCCTGTCTTGTGGTTTTACAAGATCCATATTGCTCATTCCAGTGGTTCTTAATTAATTTATTTGTTTTTTTTACTTTGTTGTTGCTGTTTTTTTATATACTTTATTTTTTTATTTCTTCAAGTTACATCTCAGTCACAATCCCTTCCCTACTCCACCTTCCTGTCCCACCCTTCCACCCTCTTCCCCCCCAACAGCTCCCCCTTTCAGTCCAACAAATGGTTCCTTCTCTTATGACAGACAGTAAATACTATACAAAACAACAGAAATAAATTGGCTACAATTATGAGAGTTAAATGGCTTAGCATACATTCCCAATGTCCAGTCCATATCTATTTAGCCCCTGACTTTAACATTCTACTATCTAACCATCTCCATGAGTTTAAAGTTCTATATCTGACTCAGCTTTCATACTAACTTGAATCACAATTTTAAAAACATCTTCTTAGATTCAGAACACCCTCTTGATTCCTAAACAACTCAAAATTTAACTATGAGACTCTAGCTATCTATTCTTCAACCACCTCAGAGACCTGAGCGGGATCAATATATCTGATTATGTAGGAAGTGCAGGGCCTGCATCTTCCAAAACTAAGAAATGACATATCAGTGGCTGCCTGGACAGTTCCCGTTTTCTCTCCATACGTTACAGCATCAATCTTCAGCCTTTTGGTCCCGTTTCTCTGACAGACATTGATTGTAGAGCAGGGGTTATGAAGGACTTACCTACCCTGTCTTGGCAGAGCTAGGCTGTTGACTTACCTGCTACCAAGTTTTGTCCTTTTTGGACAGCAGTCTGTCTACAGTTGAAGCAAGGGGTTTTTCATGCCAAGAGATAGGCTTGCCACTAATTCAACCATCTCACACTGGAGATTCTTCGATGCTCATCTTTTACTTGGAGTAGAATAGGGGGTGCTGTCAGGAGCTGACATGTCTCGATATCAAAAAAATCTTAATTTAAAAAAACATCTTTGAATGCCATATTTTGCAGATCTCTTGGGGTTTTTGAAGATGCCCTATCTATCTCTTGTATTTAGATAAGCAAATGTTGCTTGTCTCTTAACAACTTGATTTCTGAGTAGCTTAGAGAATATCTGTGATAGACTGTCATAGTAGCTAACAAAATGACACGCTTGCATGACTAGGAGTTTGTATTTATTAACTATCCTAAACGGTTTAAGGCAGTTGGTATCAAGAGGCCAGAGCTTCACATTTCATTTTTAAGCATTACTAGGTACAATAACTTTAAGAAGCGTTACCTTTAATTTTGTATCAATATACAAAGATCAATACCAATGTGGCCAAATATACTCTTAATTTTGTATCGTTTATAATTATAATTAATGAAATTTTTTATAGTATAGAATATCATTCCTTGTCATAACCAACAATTCTGCATCTCTCAATCAGATGTGATGAACAATTGAAAAGCTTTCTGCTAAGATGTTGGCAGAATTATTATGTTTCAACAGTGTAACTTGGAAAAAATGAGAAATAAACAAACATCCAATGTGATGTCAGTTTCAGTTTGACACAGATTTTGGGGAAGCTGAGGGCGTTATAAGAACTAACTTTCTTGGACATAGTGGCTGTGCACTGTACGCAGTCTCATGTAGCCATAGGAGTGTTTCATTGTCTACCGTTACTTTGACTTCTTCTGTCTCCATGCTGTCTGTTATCATTTGTGGGGATATATCTGGAAAGGAAAGTGATTAAAAAAAAATAAATGTGAAGTCTACTGGTCTTGTTAATGCTATTGAGTCTAAGTTCTATTTCTGGCTCTGTCTTCCCTTCTGCCTAAGCTTTCATTATTACTTATTTTATTGCACTGTATTGTTTTTTAAAGTGATTATTTCCATGGCAACGAGGCAGTATTCTAGGCATCAAGGACGGATACCAGCCACAGTGGAGTTGGAAATCATCAAAGAAGATAAAGAAAATGTAGGGAACCAGAGTAGGGCCCTTAAGAACTTACAGCAAAAATATAAGATGAGCCAACAGGTCATTGGATATGCTCTCATTTCTTATATCAGTTACTGGAAAAGTTTGGTTTTATTCATGTTTTCATGGTCAGTGAATAAAATAGCTAGATTTATGCTCATTTTCTTATAGTACAAACTAAGAAGAATACACTTGTGAAGTCAGCAGTACACAGTCTTCCTGGTCTACCTGCCATCTTTAACCTTCAGAAAGAGTTCGTTGTCTAAAGTTGACAGGAAATAGTTATGTTAGTACAAGGAAATGCATCAAGTACCAGATGTGGAGTTGGGCCTAGGTTAGAAAACAAACTGAGAAAGATTTCACACTGTTTTTCAGAGAGAAAAGAGTAACAGTCCTTCGGTAACACAAACTTGGCTTTGTGACTATCATTTAGTTGTTGCTGCTGTTTTATGTTATCTCAGTGGATTGTTGTTGCAGTATATTTGATCACATTAGGAACCCCAAGTTTGTGAATTGAAAAATCTATTTCTAATTATGGGATGGTTCAGCCTTTAATCTATGAGCTTTCTGTTTACTGTAAATAAGTACTTGTGCTGTGGATCTGCCCTAGCACACAGCTTTAATCTAAGAGCTTTATGTACTCAGGATTAAATAAAGGTAACACTAGGTCTAGAGGCAGAGCAGGAAACCAACTGACAAGAGTTAACAGAAACAAAGGGCATTGGATTGGGCTGAGGGGTATTTAAGACAGGATGGAGAAGGAGTTGGGAGTTCTTCTTCCTTTGGATTTTCTCCTTCAAATATTTTCTCTTTCTGAAGGGTTTCTCCTTCTGAAGGGTTTCTCCTTCCAGGCTTCTTCCTCTAAGTTCTTCTGGGGTTTTACTCTAGTCATTTCAGCTGAATAGGAAGGTCAGCTGGGTGCTTTCTTTACCTGTCTGCGCTAGTAGGTTTTCACTCCAGCATCTGGCCTGAGTCTTCATTTGGTAAAATCCAATGACTGGGATATTTTAGTTTTTCAAAACAACAGACTGTAGTGATTGCAAGGAAAATAAAAATAGTTAACAGATAGGATATATATATATATATATATGTACACACACACACATACACACACACAAACACACACACACACACACACACACACACACACACACACACACACACATTCATAAGACTCTCAGCTTCCACAGAGGCTTCGACATTAAATAAGGTATCTGATATCCCAGTTTCATTAGGATTTTATTATCAAAATTTAATTGTTAAAGAAATGAAAATAAATTCTAATGAAAACCAAAACAGTCTTGTTAATATATTGAATATTTCAATATCATGTGTATAATATTTGACTCCTTTATAAATGTTCTTGTAGTGCAGTTGAATTTTAAAAGTTATAATTGTAGAAACAATGACATTTCCTTTAGATGTACAGAAGGATATTATTCCCTAGTTTAATTTTTTGTTTGTGCTTTTGTTCTATCTGGAAGGTATTTTAGTAATTCTTAGGTCATTTAGCCTGTGTAAGAATAAGAAATGAGCTAATTAACCTCAAATTTCTTTGTTAAACTTGGTTATCAGGCAGATCGTTACTTGATGTCTTATTAGACAAGATAATATGTGAAAAAAATGGTCAGGAATTCTCTATGAATTCTAATCAGAGTTTCTATAATACTGATTTTTCTTATGCATGTACTTTGCTTTGCAAGGTACTTAGTTGCCTTAGTTTTGAAATAATTCCCTATTGAAATGTAGAGTCAATTATCTTTGATTTAAATAACTTGAGGAGATGCACTCAATGAACCTTTAATAAATCCTCATTAAGTCTCAGGTGCTATCTGAAATCAGAGGTTCTATACCTGCCAGGTAGCTCATGCAAAATAAAAGTGATTTTTGTTGACATACTTGATTTTATATACTGTTTTACAAATGTGGATTGGGATTCCTGTTCTTGGTGACTATATGGTAAATTTTTTATTTAAACTGTAAGCTAAAGACTGGAGAGCCACAAAAGAGAAGACTTCTTTTAGATTGCATTGTAAATGTACTAGAAATTTGTTTCTCACTGTACCACATACAGGTTAGCAGAGGATTGGCGTTTGAGGAGATGTGTTGGCAGGTGGCCTGCAAAGCCTGGGATCTTAGTCCTTCTTCTCTACTATTGAGAAAGGAGTGATTGGAATGGTGTGTTAGAAGAGTATAGAGATAAACGTGTCCAAACACATTGAGTAGGAAGAGAATGGAATATTAGAAAGTTCAAAGACCTTGAGAGGCCATATATATAAAACAACAGAAAGACCCAATTATTGCTACTAGTCCAGGGATGTTTGCTTTACTCTCTAGGAGATTGGTTTTGGAAGTTTTAGATGTATCAGATATATGAAATCTTGCCTGTGGACTATAATTTTCACATGATGTTTCTCTAGCTTCTGTGTGTTGAGCATCATATGAGTCTATTTTGCTGTTTAAATGTTCTGCTAAACCTCAAATTGTTCTTTCATTTCTAATATTTTTTGACAGGGCCTCAGTATGTAAACTCAGACTGGTTTCCAAATGATGATCTTCCTTCCTCAGCCTTCCTGTTATTAGAATTATAGGTGTGTACTCCTCCTATGAGCTAAGCCTGCAGGCTTCCTGACTGGCACTATAATTCATAGGTATTTGTTGTTTTAGTTCTTCATTTGTTTGGCTTTGTGGTGCTAGGGCTTGAACCAAGCCTTGAACATACTACAAAAGCCCTCTACCTCTAAGTTAGTTACCCAGACCTTAAAAAAGGGTGGGAATGGGAGGGGTGGAAAGAGAGCACTCTGATGGAGATGTAACCTGAAGCAATAAACATTTAAAAAAATTATCGTCTGTCACACATTATTTATCTGCCTATTTGTCTAAGCACCTGCCATCCACTCACCATCTATCTAATGTATTTATCATATACACAGGACACAGAGCACCTGGACCCTGGACCCTCTATGATTTTTGATTTTGCACAATTTCCCTGCTCTAAGGACCACGGCAATTGATTCTGTCTTGGAGCTCACGTTAGTTTTGGTTAAACTCTTAAGAGACAGTTTAGCTCTCTTCACCTATCAGTAATAGGTTGAGTCTTGAGTTGGAGGAATCAAATATGATAACAGAGGATAGACCTCATCCTATGAATGTGGAAAGGGAGAGGGGCATTCTTTCTTTGTGTGGGAGGAGATAATATGCTCATATGAATCTCTATAATATTCATCCAGACTGTCTTACCGTGTAAATATTCTAAATCATGCTCTTTGGAGAAAGAGAGTGTATTTATATTGTAGTAGATATCAGAAGTCATCTAGAGTTCATATAACTTAGACAGGAGTTGTGTCAGTTTTGTGCAATTATCAGCTATTTTATATACGCTTATAATATAATGTTTGAAGCTTATAATATATTCACAGGATCCTGGAATTTATCCCTCATGGATACCAAGGGATATGTACATGGTGTTCATATCATACCATAATATGTATTTAATGTAGCCACTCTTGTGAGTATATGCTCAATAATGTTAAAGAATTTTTCCTTTAATAATGCAATATTAACCATTTTATTTATACTTTTATGGATACATAATTATGTCTAAACATGAAGGATTCTAATAGAGTTAGAATTATAAAATGGGGATCAAAGATACATGTTCCTCAGATTCTGTTTAATCCAACCAAGTAGTCTTGCTAAAAAGAGTACTACTGGGTACTTTCAACAACAATATAGAAATTGCCTGTTATATTCCTTCCCCAGTTTTTTTTTTCTTGGCATTTTTTAATGTGTTTTATTAACTCACTGGTGTAGTTTATATACTTATAAGAAAGTAATAATTTACACACTACAATATAAACATGAAATAAAGAGTTTTGTATGAGTTGCTGAAGAACAAGGTGATTTAAACTCCAAGGAGGGCAATGTATTCAACAGAACTGCATCCTCCCAAAGGTAATAGCTGTTTCCCATCCCAGTGAACACCAAAGTTAGTGTTTTGTAAAAAAGTGCAACCGAAGATGGAAGGTGTTTGAGCTTTTATAAATACTTGACATTTGAAACCAGTGTATTTGCATGAGGAAATTAACTCACAGTCCAAAATTAATAAACTCATGGGAATATTAAAGTTCTTTTCTATTTTGAAAATAATTCTCTTCTTACACTGATTAAAGATGTAGTAAATATTTCTTCCAATTTACAAAAGGGGAAGGAATCATTAGCCCCTCTTTTTCTTCTTCTTCATCCAGGTCTTGAGGGAACACCATCCACAGACATCTGTTCTTGGACTCTCTGTTGTTTGTGTATATGTGTGCACACACGTGTGTGTTTTCATATGCATTCATATATGTACATTTGAGTGTGTGTCTTCATGCTTGTGCATATTAGTGTGCATGCATGTATGTAGTCATGTGTGTGCAAGATTCTGTGAAGTGTAACAGGGACTTAGGATATTTGTCTGGCCTTTTGGAAGTCCCTAGGTTGCCGGGAGTGCCACAGAGCTTTAAAGGCCCCATATGTGAACTGTGTAGAGTGAACAATTTGTCCTACCCAGTCACTATGTGTGTCAGAATTTAGTTTACTTGGTTCTGATATTATAACATATACATTATGTTGGTAAAATTGTCAGAAAGTCACATTTTTAGAGTGCTCAGGAAGGCTGTAGATTAAAGTTCCTGGTTTTCCGACGTACAATGTAAGCTGTGAGCACCTGACACCAGGCACTTTGCTGTATGTGTAATAATAAAGACTTTTTTATCATTTTGAAATTAAGCTTTATTCTTGAATATATAAATTTGTACATCATCTTAAAATGAATATTTGGATCTTTGTGAGAATCACTACTACAAAGTTGTTGATGGCACTAATATTTATGAGTTTAACTCACATCAAGTGTGAATGTGAATCCTGCATGACTCCACTGGCATGCCCCCCCACAGCAGAGTCTGCTCTGTGAAGGGGAAGTCCTCCTCTGTACATGCTGTCCCCAGTCTACTACTTCCTTCTCTCTGCCCAGCAGCTCACACGATGGGGTATGTGGCAAATGTAGCAATGCCACAGTTGTTGTTCCAGTCTTTAGCCATCTTCATGTAGCCCTTCATGCCCCATCTTTCACCCCAGCTGTTCTTGACAAGCCAATAACTGTTGCCATATGATTCTTCTCCTTCAAAGCCATAGCCGACCACCAGAACAGCATGATTTAGATGAACTCTTCTACACTGTGGCTCATAATAGATGCCTCCTAACCCTTCCATCCCATTTCTCTGGGGTGGGGTGTCCTTAACAGTCCCTCATCTCAGTTGAGAGGTCGTATGAGGGCCAAGAGCCTCTTCATTCATTGGGGGTCTACGAAGCAGTACCATCAGTCTCGTTGCCCGGGAGAGAGAACTACCAAACAAGCAAACCAATAAGCGTACAATAGATAAAAAAGACTAAAAAATAGAAAAAATATACCTAATATATAAAAAATAAATAAAAATTAAAAATTAAAAATAAGAAGTCTATGTCCAATTTCCCTTTGGTGTGTTAGTTGTAGTATTGATACCTTCTACTATATAGATAAAATCCTACTATAAGTGAATAGATGCCACATGTGTCCTTCTGAGTCTGGGTTAGCTTACTCAGGATGAGCTTTTCTAGTTCCATCCATTTGGCTGCAAATTGCATAATTTCATTGTTCCTGATAGCTGAATAATATTCCATTGTGTAGATGTACCACAGTTTTTTAACCCATTCTTCGGTTGAGGGACATCTGGGTTGTTTCCAGTTTCTAGCTATTAAAAATAAGACTGCTGTAAACATAGATGAGGAAACTTCCTTATGATTCCGTGAAGAGGCATTTGGGTGTATACCCAGAAGTGGTATGGCTGGATCCTGAGGCAGAGCTATTCCAAGTTTTCTAAGATGTTGCCGGACTGACCTCCATAGTGGTTGCACAAGCCTGCATTCCCACCAGCAATGGAGTAGGGTACCCCTTTCTCTACACCCTCGCCAGCATGTGCTGTCATTTGAGTTTTTGATCGTAGCCATTCTGATAGGTGTGAGATGGAATCTCAGAGTTGTCTTGAGTTGCATTTCTCTGATGAATAAGGATGTTGAGCATTTCTTCAAGTGTCTCTCAGCCATTAGGGATTCCTCCTTTGTGAATTCTCTATTTAGCTCTGTCCCCCATTTTTTGATTGGATTATTTGGTTTCTTGGCATTTAATTTCTTGAGTTCTTTGTAGATTTTGGATATTAGCCCTCTGTCAGATGTGGGGTTGGTGAAGATTTTCTCCCAGTTTGTAGTCTGCCGTTTTGTTCAAATGACAGTGTCCTTTGCCTTACAGAAGCTTTTCAGTTTCATGAGGTCCCATTTATTGATTGTTAATCTCAGGTCCTGAGCTGTTGGTGTTCTGTTCAGGAAGTTGTCACCTGTGCCAATGAGTTCGAGGGTTTCTCCCACTTTTTCTTCTAGTAGATTTAGTGTGACCGGCCTTATGTTATGGTCTTTGATCCACTTGGACTTAAGTTTTGTACAAGGTGATAAGTATGGGTCTAACTTCATTCTTTTACAAGTGGACATCCAGTTGGACCAGCACCATTTGTTGAAGATGCTGTCCTTCTTCCATTGTGCCGTTTTGGCTTCTTTGTCAAAAATTAGGTGGCCATAAGTGTGTGGGTCTATTTCTGGATCTTCAATTCGATTCCATTGATCTACTGGTCTGTTTCTATACCAATACTGTGCTGTTTTTACAACTATTGCTCTGTAGTACAGCTTGAAATCTGGGATGGTAATACCTTCAGTTTTTTTTTTTTTTTAATTGTACAGGATTGATTTAGCTATTCTGGGCTTTTTGTTGTTCCATATGAAATTGAAGCTAGCTCTTTCCATGTCTATAAAAAATCGTGTTGGTATTTTGATAGGAATTGCATTGAATATATATATTGCTTTTGGTAGGATGGCCATTTTTATTATGTTGATCCTACCTATCCATGAACATGGGAGATCTTTCCATCTTCTAAAGGCCTCTTCCATTTCTTTCTTCAAGGGCTTGAAGTTCTTGTTGTATAGGTCCTTTACTTGCTTGGTTAGAGTTATCCCCAGGTATTTTATGTTGTTTGCGGCTATTGTGAAGGGTGTTGTTTCCCTTATTTCTTTCTCAGCCCATTTGTTTGTTGTATAAAGAAAGGCTTCTGATTTTTTTTTAATTAATTTTGTATCCAGCCACTTTGCTGAAGGTGTTTATCAGCTGTAAGAGTTCTCTGGTGGAATTTTTGGGGTCGCTTATGTATACTATCATATCATCTGCAAATAGGGATAATTTGACTTCTTCATTTCCAATTTTTATCCCTTTGATCTCCTTTAGCTGTCTTATTGCTCTAGCAAGAACTTCAAGTACTATATTGAAGATATATAGTGAAAGTGGACATCCTTGTCTTGTCCCTGAGTTTCGAGGAAATGCTTCAAGTTTCTCTCCATTTAATTTGATGTTGGCTACTGGCTTGCTGTATATTGCCTTTATTATTTCTAGGTATGGTCCTTGTATGCCCGTTCTCTCCAGAACTTTTAGCATGAAGGGGTGTTGGATTTTGTCAAATGCTTTTTCTGCATCTAGCGAGATTATCATGTGGTTTTTTTTCTTTCATCTTGTTTATATGGTGAATGACATTGATAGACTTTCGTATGTTGAACCATTCCTGCATCCCTGGGATGAAGCCTACTTGATCATGGTGTATGATACTTTTGATGTGTTCTTGAATTCGGTTTGCTAGTATTTTATTAAGTATTTTTGCATCTATGTTCATGAGGGAGATTGGTCTGAAGTTCTCTTTCTTTGTTGGGTCTTTGGGTTGTTGAGGAATCAGGGTGATTGTGGCCTCGTAGAATGAGTTTGGCAATGTTCTTTCAGATTCTATTTTGTGAAAGAGTTTGAAAAGTATTGGTGTTAGCTCCTCTTTGAAGGTCCGGTAGAATTCTGTGCTAAAACCATCTGGCCCTGGGCTTTTTTTTTGGTTGGGAGATTTTTAATGGCTGTTTCTATGTCCTTATGGGTTATAGAGCTATTTAATCTGTTTATCTAATCTTGATTTAGCTTCGGTAGGTGGAATCTATCAAGAAAATTGTCCATTTCACTTAAGTTTTCAAATTTGGTGGAGTATAGATTTTTAAGGTAGGACCCAAATATTCTCTAGATTTCCTCAATGTCTGTTTTTATTTCTCCCTTTTCATTTCTGATTTTGTTGATTTGTGTTTTCTCCCTCTGTCTTTTAGTTAATTTGGCTAAGGGTCTGTCTATTTTGTTGATTTTCTCGAAGAACCAACTCTTTGTTTCATTGATTCTTTTCATAGTTCTTTTTGTTTCTAAGTTGTTGATTTCAGCCCTAAGTTTGATGATCTCCTGCCTTCTGCTCCTCTTGGGAGTGTTTGCTTCTTTTTTTTTCCAGTTCTTCCAGTCCAGCTGTTAATTCGCTAATATGAGCTGTCACAATTTTCTTTTTGAAGGCACTTAGTGCTACGAACTTTCCTCGTAGCACAGCTTTCATTGTGTCCCATAGGTTTGGGTATGTTGTGTCTTCATTTTCGTTGGATTTTAAGAAGTCTTTGATTTCCTTCTTTATTTCTTCCCTGACCCAGTGGTCCTCTAGTAAAGAGTTGTTCAATTTCCATGTGAGTGTAGACTTTCCGTTGATTCTTTTGCTATTGAAGTCCAGCTTTATTCCATGGTGGTCTGATAAGATACAAGGGGTTATTTCAATTTTATTGTATCTGTTGAGGCTATCTTTGTGTCCAACTATATGGTCGATTTTGGAGAAGGTTCCGTGAGGTGCTGAGAAGAAGGTGCATTCTTTTGTGTTTGGGTGAAACGTTCTGTAGAGATCTGTTAGGTCCATTTGGTTCATGATCTCTGTTAGACTCATTATTTCTCTGTTTGGCTTCTGTCTTGATGATCTGTCCATAGTTGTGAGTGGGGTGTTGAAGTCTCCCACTATTAAAGTGTTTGGATCAATGTGTGATTTAAGTTTTAGAATTGATTCTTTTATAAATGTAGGTGCCTTTGTATTTGGGGCATAGATGTTCAATATTGAGATAACCTCTTGGTGTATATTTCCTTTAATGAGTATGTAATGCCCTTCTCTGTCTTTTTTTATTAACTTCAATTGGAAGTCTATTTTGTTTGATATTAGGGTGGCTATTCCAGCTTGTTTCCTGGGTCCATTTGCTTGGAAAACCTTTTCCCAGCCCTTTACTCTGAGGTAGTGTTTATCTTCAATAGTGAGGTGTGTTTCTTGTATACAGCAAAAAGATGGGTCTTGTTTACGGATCCAGTCTGTAAGTCTGTGTCTTTTTATTGGCGAGTTGAGTCCATTGATGTTGATGGATATTAGTGACCAGGGGTTGTTATTTCCCATTATTTTGGTTTAGCTGGCTGTCTTGTGTTTCTCTTTTGTTTAGTTGCTATGGAGGTTTCTATTTCCTCTGTTTTCTTGGGTGTAGTTATCTTCTCTGTGTTGGAATTTTCCTTCTAGGATCTTCTGTAGGGCTGGGTTTGTGAGGAGATAGTGATTGAATTTGATTTTGTCATGGAATATTTTGTTTTCTCCTTCTATGTTCATAGAGAGTTTTGCTGGGTATAGTAGTCTGGCTGGGCACCTATGTTCTCTCAGGCCTTGTAGGACATCCGTCCAGGCCCTTCTGGTTCCCCTCCGGAAGGGCCGTAGTAGTACCTAAGTCCAATATAGGACAGTTTCAAATATCTCGCAGTTTGCCCGTGTTTGGTTCCTGTAGCCGGTAAATCTGCAGTTCAGCTCCACAGCCTTGCCACTCCTGCGGCTTGGAAACTGGCCAGTGACGTTACAGACTGCGATCTGTGGTCTGAAGGCAATTTGCAGCAGATTTCCGCTCACTTCCAAGGGTCGCAACCTTTCGCTAGATAATTGGATCATCTGTGTGAGACCTGGGAGTGCCCAGCAGGGTGGGGATTATCTCTGTGTGGTTTCTGAATCTGCTGGCTGGATATTAGGTTGGAGCTTACCGGGGGTCTCTCCTTTTGGGGGATGGGTGATCCCGATTCCCGGGTCCAGAGGCTTCCTAGCATGTCCGAGAGTTGGAAGGGGCGTCCTGCTCAGGGATCTTCCGTGGTCCCTGTGTAGCTGGGTGAGATTTAGAAGGGGTCATGCCCTTTGTATAGCATCCTGGAACACTTGCCGCCTTGTGACTGTTGACCCCGAAATCAAAATATGTCCGCGCCGGCCGCCACCATCTTGGATCCCCCACTAATAAAGACTTTAACACTTAATGAGCCTGTTACTTATACCTGTTCCACCTCTGTCAAGGCTTTGGCAAAGGAACTACAGCCAATTCGAGTTTCTGACCAAGTGCTTAGAACCATTCTTCAGGTGCCCTGATTTCATTGTTTGGTTACCTTTGCAAGACCAATGACCTTTTAAAATTCTTTTGAGTTAGAAATTTTCCTTCTCCTCAGTTGAGGTGGGCCTGCACATACCAAACTCCCTCAGTTCATCAGTTCTGTCAACACAGTAATATCTTAGCTAGAACCAGTATTTCTTAAATCAATGAATTTTCGTTCAAAAGAAACAACAAAGTCCTGAGATGGGGACAGCGGGAGAGGGGTATCAGCTGATATTGAGGTAAAGATGCATCACTTTGGAGAAGCATCCTCTGTCATTCAAATGCCATTTGCAACAGCATCAGGAAATATGGAATAAACCAGGAGAAGGGCAGACGGTTTGGCTATTTCTAAAAAGATTCCCCTGAAGGAACTCTAGTTATACATTATGAGAAATGTAATCAGATTGGAAACACTTGAGATTGACGATACCAGCTATGGAACTGGAGTTTGTGCCAACAGTAATTACTGCTCTACTGCAAAACAGTTTTAGTAAGTTGCATAGGAGAACACAGTGACATGAGCAGTTGGTTATTGCCTCAGTCCTCGTACTGTATTTGAAATATTGCCATTACATATGCCAAGCATTATTTACGCTTATGGTGGCTTTAGGTAGCTCTTTGGTACTTTCTGTGATCAAATATAATTCAGTGTTTTCAGTTTTCTTGAAAGAAATCCTTCAGATTTGCCTTTTTTTTCCATTTAGGTATCAAAGAAAAATGTATTTTAAATTAGAACCATATGCATTTGCCAAATTTTCATACATGAACATTTGTAAACTGTGAGTTTTGATTGAAGAGGAAAAAAACTCATCTATAACTATAAGCAATGGACTTCACAGGTGGGGAAAGTCTTAAATATTAACTGCAAATAAGGATTTATTTTGGCAGTGATAACATTTAACTCCCAAATCACAAATTACTTGAAAAGAGTTTACTCTTTGACTTCTTACTGGATCTGGGCATTCTGCAGATAGATCTTGGGAACGCACATATTTATAGGGCATGAGAATGACTTTGGGCATCAAGAGTCCCAACCCACCATGTGCCAGCCATCCTGAAGTGAAGGATTTGTAGTGGAGAGGAAAATAAAGGGGCAACTCCACTCTTTGAATGTAATGTTGAAATTCAATTGGTTGTGGAAACTCTCACAGATCATACAGTGCTTAGAATGTCACCTGAGAGGAGAACATCCTTCACTCTCATCTTGGTCATTCTCAGTGTAGAAACCTGCTACCACAAAGGAAATCACTGGCTTCCAATTGTACACAACCAGGTGCATCAGGGTGTGAGCAAACTGGGAATGTTTGGTACATTAGGGTAACACCTGACTAAGTGCTATCTATCGTCAGACTCTATTCCTGCTGAGCTTTAAGTGGGTGGAGTGAATCAATAAGATCGGAAGTTTGGGATTAATTTAACCCACTTAATTCAAACAACACTGTATGAATTTCAGATGAGGTCTGACCTTACTCTGGTTCTTCCTCTGCATATGTATATTAATATTTCAGTGAAAAAAATCTTTGGAAGGCTCAAATGAAAGCTATCAAATTATTGAAGATTGTGCCTCATAAGGAGAGGAGAGCTCACAGCCTCAAGACCTCTGATACAGCTAAGTTTCTGGGTTTTGTCAACAAATTATGTGAGTTGACTTGCTGTGTTGTGGATTATGCATAAGTTGCTATTCATTTGAAAACTCAATCAGTCCTCAAAATAACTAAAGGAAAAAGTGACAATTTAACTTGTCTATTCAGTCCCTTTTAATAGAGATTGAAAGTTGTTCTTTCACTACATTTCCAAACGAGTTTTTATAGTTAAACTAGATTTAAACATGGCTACTCGTTGCATGTCATTAGAAAAATTGTAATTCCCTAAATATGATCAATGTTTAAATAAGTATATTTTCTTTATCTCACTAATCTATTATAAAATAGATTCAATGTCATTTCTGGCTTTAGATTTTACATTTCTCTTTTGGATAATTCTAGATGCTTCAGTAACAAATGCCCATGGAAAATTTCATTAAGTGCTTCTGCAAAACGATAAAGGTTGGCATGTTGCTTTTCTAATCTTCATGGCATCTTGGCAGAGCATAACCTTTTATAGTCTGGGGTTTTTTTTAAATATACTTTGAAATGAATCCTGCAAGCAACATTTCTTTGCTCTGTGCACAGCGATCTGTGCTTAGTACCTAGCTGGACATGCCTTCCTGTTACAGCTATGTCTGTTGCCTATTTTCCTAAATATCTTATTTTTACAATTGGATAGCATTCTTAGGGTTATGTCTCAATTGGGCCGTTTCTGTGACCCATTTTCTTGGGGGGAAAATGTGTCCTTTAAACCTATGGAGACAAATATAATTTTTGCTTTCTTAAAATTCCCTGGTATTTATATTGTTCAGACATTTTATATTATTCTTTTTCCTTTTTTTGAGATTCCATTAGAACAAATTTACTCCTAAATTTGTAAATAAGTAAATCCCTAAATTTACTTCTGGGGAGACATGTATTCCTAGTCTAAAGATCTAAAGTGTAGAGGGCTTTGAAATGGGACCCTTTGAGTAGTGACATGCTACCACACATGGAAAATTCCACACTATGAAACTTTATTTTGTTAATAAAATTATTTAAAACATTGTGCAAAATTCCTTTCAGCATCAGACATAAATGAGTTGTGTGATTTGACTCAAGTATATGATGACATCTCATCATATACATGCAGGTGTTCCAAATTCTGTGTAAGAAAACAAACCACACACATAAAAAAAAGCAAAAACAAACCAAAACCCCACTAGTGATGTAAAGCGTTTCACAGGAGGTGTGCATGAGCCACAATTCACTTTGAGTCATTTTTCATCATAAATGTGCCTGTGATCTGTAGTCATAAGCCCCTCAGTACATGAGCCATATTACTATGCTTCTCTTGAACCACACCCACCTCATCTCACAGGTGTCTGTTTATGAGGTGCAATGATATTACATATGATTCAAATATATCTTTGGATTCAGCTTATCTGCTAACATATACATGTGCAGTATTGTGATTTAAAACAAGAGGTTATATTCTGAAGCTCAGAATAGCAGCCTTGCCTTGATACTCCAACTTTAGAGAGACACATCAATTTTTAGGAAAGGAATTAATGTCTCTGAGAGGAAATTGATGTGGGGCCACCTGGATGTGAAATAGACCACATGGTTCTGGGTTCCAGTAAGTACTTCAGTTACTGGTCAGACAGAAAAGGGAGATGATGAATTCAGAAAATATAACTTCCCTGTTCACCATTTGAACTCCCACTAATCCCAAATACCACATATTTACTCTCTGGTAAAGACTTCATGCAGTTGTAACATTCCTGCAGTTTTATTCCTAACAGCAAAGATGCATGAAGTTACATTTTAACGGACAGTGATTAAAGACTCAGATTTATAAGAGAAGTGACAGTGGTAACTTTAAAAGCTTAGAACAGGACAGCAGAGCAACTAACCTTTGAAGGTAGGACTTGTCAAGTCTTCTACTTCAGCCATTGTAACTTCACAGAATTGTCTGTTCATATCAAAATACATGTGCTGCTATCTAGTCAATATTTTATAGATTGACAAACAAATGCAAATCTTTAAACCAAGATGCTTAAGAGCAGTACTCCTCCTGTGATGCTTTTGCCTGCAGAGGACTCAGTTTCCCTGGGCATTGTTCTCCCCAGGTGCTCCTCAGAGCCTTGCTTTTGATCTCCTATACCAGACTTTGTAACAACTTATTTTCTTACTGATTTCTAGTGACTTGAGTAGTGCATGGCTGGACTGAGGTGTGCCAGTGAGGCCAAGGCAGTGGACTGTCTACTGCATGACTGGGGCAGCTGGTCTTCTCCATTGGCTTTGCCCACACTCCTGCTGTCTTCTTAGTCTTCTTTTGTTCCATTGATTCATCACTCTGTGCTCCCTTGTTATTATATTGCCAAAGTATGACCTTTATTTGGAATTAAAATGTTACTGCAAAAAACAATTAGTTTTTAACCTTAGTTAGAGGAGGATATGAATGGTGATCAATCAATCAATCAGTTAAAGAGATAGAGTCTTGTTAGATAGTCCAGGGTAGCCTTGAACTTGCTATATAGCCCAGGCTGGTCTTGAATTCAGTCTTCCTACTTCATCTTCTGAGTGTTGATATTATAAGTTTACCCTCCTTTATTTTCTGGCTCCTTCACTATTACACATGATTTTGCATGAACAGCATAATTCAGTGTTAATTTTGAAAAGCAAAAAAATTCACATGTATGTGTATATTTCCTGCTGATTTAGAGAACAGGGAGTGAGTGGGGTAAGGAAGAAAAGCCTTCACTTCTAGGCAACTTTGATTTCCCATGTACGCCCACATTCCCATAGATGTGGTGAGATGTCAAGCTAGCTTCACTTTTCTCTTTGGTGAGATGAGACTGTAATTACCTGTTAGTACTGTTTAATCCTAAAGCAATTTAGGTATATGGTGTTGATAAAATATTTGGACGAGAGGAAAAATCAATGAAAATTGCTTCCACTTTAAAAATTGTATTATCACTGCATGACCTTTCTCAATACAATGGTTCTTATGACTTGTGATCATGACTAAGTCTCCATCTTAATTATCTTCCTTCATGAGCTCCAGACTAAGACATGCAGTAGGTGAAAGAGAATCTATATCTGGGTGAAATTCCTAACAATGATGCCACCACCTCTCTCCCATCTCCCTCCCCACTTGATCTGTTTCCCTCCTAGTTTAGCAGACACTATGGCTGCTTCTTCACTCCTGTCCGTCTTTCCTCCAGTTCTAAATGTAGCTTCTCAGTTGTTTCTCTAATCCAGCCTATCCCAGCAATCTCAATGTAAGAGGCTCATCTTATCCAAGGTTTCAATTACCTAGAGTCAACTGTGGATAGCATCAAACCATATATACACATTACAAAAGGATAGATGAGAGATAGATACATATATACACATATATTCTCATATGTACACACACATATATACATGGAAAGATAACTAGATACATATACATATATGCATGCAACTGTATGTACATGGATAGATAACTAGATAGCTAAACACATAATACAGGCATATCAATGTATATGTATATATACATATATATGGATAAATACATAGATGTTAGACACATACATATACACAAACATATATATATACATGTAGATGATAGATATATGTATGTATACATACAAGAATAAATGTGCAGATAAATGCATAGATAGATGACAGATACACAAATACATGCACAAATATATACACATATGTACATATACATATATACATGGCTAAATAGGTACGTACAGGCAAGCAAATATATATATATATATATATATACAAAGATGGATAAATGCACAGATAGATAGCTCTACTATTATTAATTTATCAACATACCTAATTTATGAATTGGCGAGAGTATACATGACAAACATAACATACAAAGGTCTTGGTACCACCTGATACTTTTGACACCCAATGGAATTTTGGATGATGTAACTAAAGGGGAATGACTGCTTGTCCCTTCATGCTAAACTCAAACTCTTTGTTGTTCCGCATATAACTTGCTTTGTACTTAGCATTTTGGCCTTTGCTCATATTCACTGCTTCCACCTGTGGAAGGACAGTTGTGAGGATGCTCTAGTCAGGACGTTCATGCTCTCCTCCAGGCTACATCACTCTCTGTCTCGGAAATAGTGAAATTACAGACATGTGGACCAACACATGGTAGAATGTGACTTCATGAAACACACACACATAGGTGAATCTCCAGATATGAGTATTTTCATTTAGGTATGTATGTTTGTACTCACCCACGTTGCACCTTAGGGAACAAGAAAGGAGACATTTCACCTCAGTAGTGCACCCTGAGCATGGGGAGGGGCACTGTCTCTTTCCTTAGAGATTACTGTGATCTTAGACATGTGTCTTCCCTTATCTGAACCTGTTTCCCACCATGTGGAACAATCAGCTGCATATCACTGACTAGTGTTGGTTGCTGGCCAGCGGATAGAACCTGCCTATAGACAAACATTTCAACTGTCTGCCCATCCATCCATCCATGCACCCATTCGCCTATACCAACCAATCTGTCTGTCTGACCATCTGTCTATCATCCATCCATCCATCCATCAATCAATCATCATCTAAATCTGTCTTCTGCTTATTTATCTTAACTAATTGTCTATCCATCCACCAGTCCATCTGGCTATCCATGTATTCATCAGTCCATAAACATATACATGCCCCATCTATGAGTTTTAATAACATTTCATTTTTTTCTTTTTTTTCCTTTATTTTTTATCTCTTCAAGTTACATCTCAATTGCAGTCCCTTCCCTATACCCCCTCCAGTCCCACCCTCCCACCCTCAACCCCCCATCCTCTTCCCTTTTTTTTTCTTTTAAGTTTAAGGTATATCTTATTTCCCCCTACAGTTTCCCCTTTCAGTCCAACAAATGGCTCTTTCTCTTATAGTAATAAATACAATACAGTAAAACAGAGGTAATTAGGCCACAGTTATGAGGGTTATATGGCTTAGCGTACATTCCCAATGTCCAGTCCATATGTATTTGGTACGTGACTTTAACATTCTACTAACTCAACATCTCCATGAGTTTAAAGTTCTATATCTGACTCAACATTCATACTAATTGCAACACAATTTTAAAAGTATCTTCTTAGATGTATAGCACTCTCTTGACTCCTAAACAACTCAAAATTTAATTATGAGACTTTATCTATCTGTTCTTCAATCACCTCAGAGACCTGAGAGGGATAAATATATCTGATTTTATAGGAAGTACAGGGCCTGCAGCTTCCCAAACTAAGAAATTACATGCCAGTGGCTGCCTGGACAGTTCCCATTTTCTCTCCATACATTACAGCATCGATCTTCAGTTATTTGGCCCCGTTTCTCTGACAGACATTGATTGTAGAGCAGGGGTTATGAAGGACTTACCTACCCTGTCTTGGCAGAGCTAGGCTGTCGACTTACCTGCTTCCAGGTTTTGTCCTTTTTGGACAGCATTCTGTCTACAGTTGGGGCAAGGGGCTTTTCCTACCAAGAGATAGGCTTGCGACTAATTCAATCATCTCCCACTGGAGATTCTTCGATGCTCATCTTCTACTTGGAGGAGAATAGGGGGTGCTGTCAGGAGTTGATATGTCTTGATATAAAAAAATCTAATGTTACGAAAACATCTTTGAATGCCATATTCTGCAGATCTCTTGAGGTTTTTGAAGAGGCCCTATCTATCTCTTATATTAGGGTAAGCAGATGTTGCTTGTCTCTTAGCAGGTTTATTTCTGATTAGCTTAGCAAGTAACTATAATAGGCTGTCATAGTACCTAACAGAATGACTGGCTTGCATAACCATTAGTTTGCATTTCTTAATTATCCTAAACAGTTCATGACAGTTAGTAGTAAAAGCCCGGAACATCACATTTCATTTTTTTTCTTTACCTCCTAACCCTTCCATCCCATTTCTCTGGGGTGGGGTGTCCTTATATAATAGTCTCTCATCTCAGTTGAGAGGTCGTATGAGGGCCAAGAGCCTCTTCATTCATTGGGGATCTACGAAGCAGTACCATCAGTGAAGAGTGTCTCGTTTCCTGGGAGAGAGAACTACTAAACAAACAAACCAATAAGCATACAATAGATAAAAAGACTAAAAAATAGAAAAAAATATAACTAATATTTAAAAAATAAATAAAAAATAAAAATTAAAAATAAGAAGTCTATGTCCAAGTTCCCTTTGGTGTGTTAGTTGTAGTATCGATACCTTCTACTATATAGATAAAATCCTACTATAAGTGAACAGATGCCATATGTATCCTTCTGAGTCTGGCTTAGTTCACTCAGGATAAGCTTTTCTAGTTCCATCCATTTGGCTGCAAATTGCATAATTTCATTGTTCCTGATAGCTGAATAATATTCCATTGTGTAGATGTACCACAGTTTTTTAACCCATTCTTCGGTTGAGGGACATCTGGGTTGTTTCCAGTTTCTAGCTATTACAAATAAGACTGCTATAAACATAGATGAGGAAACTTCCTTATGATTCCGTGAAGAGGCATTTGGGTGTATACCCAGAAGTGGTATGGCTGGGTCCTGAGGCAGAGCCATTCCAAACTTAAGTCCAAGTGGATCAAAGACCTTAACATAAGGCCGGCCACACTAAAGATACTAGAAGAAAAAGTAGGAGAAACCCTCGAACTCATTGGCACAGATGACAACTTCCTGAACAGAACACCAACAGCTCAGGACTTGAGATCAACAATCAATAAATGGGACCTCATGAAACTGAAAAGCTTCTGTAAGGCAAAGGACACTGTCATTCGAACAAAACGGCAGCCTACAAACCTGGAGAAAATCTTCACCAACCTCACATCTGACCGAAGGCTAATATCCAAAATCTACAAAGAACTCAAGAAATTAAATGCCAAGAAACCAAATAATCCAATCAAAAAATGGGGACAGAGCTAAATAGAGAATTCACAAAGGAGGAATCCCTAATGGCTGAGAGACAGTTGAAGAAATGCTCAACATCCTTAATCATCGGAGACATGCAACTCAAGACGACTCTGAGATTCCATCTCACACCTGTCAGATGGCTAAGATCAAAAACTCAAATGACAGCACATGCTGGCGAGGGTGTAGAGAAAGGGGTACCCTACTCCATTGCTGGTGGGAATGCAGGCTTGTGCAACCACTATGGAGGTCAGTCTGGCGATAACATTTCATTTTAAAATAATATATCTACTACTATATTTTAAAACCTTTAATGATATTATATGACTTTTAAAATAAAAACAGTTATATGTGTGTATACAGGGAAATAGAAGGAGAGAGAGTGGAAGGGAGGGAGGGAAGGAGAGGATCAGAAAGGAAGAAGAGAGAGGAAGAAGAAGAAAAAAAGCGAGTGTGTGCTGTGGATATGGGAGGAGTTGCACTAGGAGGGTGAATATGATCATAATACATAGTGTAGAATTCTCAAAGGATTAATACAATATTTTAAATGTGAAAAATAAGCATACAATTAGGTGATACTATGTAGTGTCTGTATAAAGTAAAATGGGGCATTTAAGTTTATATATATATATATATATTTTTTTTTTTTTTTTTTTGGTTTTTCGAGACAGGGTTTCTCTGTGTAACAGCCCTGGCTGTCCTGGACTTGCTTTGTAGACCAGGCTGGCCTCGAACTCACAGAGATCCGCCTGCCTCTGCCTCCCAAGTGCTGGGATTAAAGGCGTGTGCCACCACGCCCGGCTAAGTTTATATATTTAAATGCTGTGATATATGCACATGGTGAAGTTGCATGAGGGCACATATGGTTGAGCTTCCCAAAACCGAATAATTTATGAAAAATGGATTTATCTGGCTCACAACTGGGACTCTGCCATACGCTTAACATTTGCTGAGGGTCTCCTTGCTTCATCACGTGACAGAGTACCAGCTCTAGAGTCTCTTTTGCATGTTCAACTATCAGGCTTCCAGAGATGAATTATGGGGCAAAGCCTTCACCCTGTACCCCTGTTTGTATTGATCTTTGTTTTGAAGAACAATGAAATGTATATATCACTCATGTGTGTGTTTATTTCAGAAACAAATGTCAGTAAATCAAGATTCACTTAATTCTATTACAGAAAATTTTTTGTGTAAAATATGTAATTGATACTAGCAGAATAACCACCTTTTAAAAAGTCCCTAAGTTCTTAAAGGAGGTAATTTTATATTTCTATGTTCCTTCTATTTTGAACATCATTTTGTGGTGGAAGATTTAAGCAAATTTCTATATTTAATGGAATAACTTGATTTCTCAGTAGTTCAAGCATTCAATTTAGGAAACTTTGCAACTTTATTTATTTATTTACTTATTTATTTATTTACTGTTGAACATTTTCTTGGTAAGGGAGGATGAAATCAATTAAGTTAGGACAATGGGCAGTATGGACACATTTCATAAATTAAAACAATGAATCAAATCCAGCTACAATTTGATAGTTAGTGGTTTACTATTTCCATATTTCTGAAAATCACAAGCCTACTAAGCCATTTGGAAATTATACAGTGTCAGATCATCTAACACGTCCACACTGCTGCTTCAGAACAGCTCACCACATTAGGTGTGACATGTAATTAGTGTCTAAAATTAGTTTAGCCGATGGTCTTGAAGCCAGTCCTTATAGTTTAGGTCAGCATAGGAAATGCCAGTGCACTATATTACTACAATCTCTGCTGTGTCCCCCACCCTTCTTCAGCAGCTGCTGGATAAGAAAACAAACCCTATTCCCTCCTTTGTCTGCCGCAGAGTGACAAAATTCTCACACAGATTTTGTATATCGTAAGAGTAAAGATGAGAAGGTCAAGTCTCAGTTGAACTAGTTTACAATCTGTATGTACATAATTATTGTATAATGGAGTCTTTTTAATGAGGTGAGACATATTCATATGATTAGAAAATGCATAATTTCCACAGAATCTATATCATTGTAGGAATATAGATATAAGCACTGGCTTAATATTTTAGTGGTAAATAACATGTTTTTTTAAATAATTTATTTTTTATTTCTTCAAGTTACATCTCAATCACAATCCCCTCCCTACATCCCCCTCCAGTCCCACCTTTCCACCCTCCTCCCCTCAACCCCCCATCCTCTACCCTTTTTTTTTTTTTTTTTTTATTTTAGTTTAAGGTGTTTCTTTTTCCCCCCCAACAGCTCTCCCTTTCAGTCCAACAAATGGTTCTTTCTCTTATAACAATAAATACAATACAAAACAACAGAAATAAATAGGCCACAATTATGAGAGTTATATGGCTTAGCATACATTCCCAATGTCCAGTCCATATGTATTTGGCACCTGACTTTAACTTCTACTATCTAACCATCTCCATGAGTTTAAAGTTCTATATCTAACTCAGCTTTCATACTAACTTGCCTCACAATTTTAAAAATATCTTCTTAGATCCAGAACACCCTGTTGATTCCTAAACAACTCAAAATTTAACTATGAGACTCTAGCTATCTATTGTTCAACCACCTCAGAGACCTGAGAGGGATAAATATATCTGATTATGTAGGAAGTGCAGGGTCTGCAGCTTCCAAAACTAAGAAATGACATACCAGTGGATGCCTGGACAGTTCCCATTTTCTCTCCATACATTACAGCATCAATCTTCAGCTGTTTGGCCCCGTTTCTCTGACAGACAATAACATGTTTTAAGTGAAAGGTTTTTAAAAATTAAGACAATATCCAATTATTTAATGTGAACATCCTATTTTTAATATATGGGCTTACATAGAAAAAATACTTTATTGATTATAAAAAAGTTAAAGTACAGGAATAATTACTTAAAAGTTTTAAAGCCATGCTTGTTCTTAGCACTGAATAGTTTGATTTGGTAACATTGAATTTAATTTATTTGTGATATATATGTGCATGTTTTTCATTGCCAATTAAATCATTATGTTTCAATGACTTCATTGAAGTGTAAATTACATGCAGTTAAATCTATTTATTTTAGTTATGTAACTCAAGTACATTTGTGAAGTTGCAAAATTGCCCTTCCAATCTGCCTTTAGACCCCAGAAGGATATCTACAGCCTGTTTACCGTATGCCCTCCACCCACACCAAGCCCCAGGAGATACTCATTTGTTCTCTGTCTCTATACATTCCTTTTCTGTTGCTTTTTATAGTAATGGAATCTGCTGGCCGTGGTTGAGTTACTCCTCCTGTTTTGGGTGGACAGTTTGGGTGCTGACTCTACATCGTTCTTTCTCAATATCGGTCTGCAGAGACAGATCTTCCTTCTTATTAATGCTTCTGCTGTATGTAATAAAAGGTCATACTCTGTCTTGCATTCATAGGAACCACATACATAACAGTACCTTTTCTATTCATCCTAGACAGCAGGCTTACCATCTTGGTTCGTATACGTGCAAGTAATAGTACTTGCACAATGATGGAATCATCAAGCGATGTGTTAGCTGGAATTTACTTCCATTATCAGGCTGTGAATAATCATACACTCTGACATTTCTGAGATGTCCTCTTTGAATCAGTTGCTCTGGAGATGTATTAATTACCAAATACTTATAGATTTCTCAGTATCATTGTGTTGCAGATTCCAAATTTTTGCATTGTACCAACTCATGGTACTCATGTACTATGATTATTATCCTCCTAAATTCATAGAGGGTAATGCAGGGCTCAGCATATTTTGATATATATGTTGGCTTATTTGATAATGACATGGGGCTTAGTGTGGGTGGAGGGCATACTGTAAACAGGTTGTAGATATCCTTCTAGGGTCTAAAGGCAGATTGGAAGGCCAATTGTGCAACTTCACAAATGCACTTGAGTTACATAACTAAAATAAATAGATTTAACTTCATGTAATTTACACTTCAATGAGGCTATTGAAACATAATGATTTGATCCGATGTCTACTTCCATCAGTAACAGAGAGTGACACAATTAGGAGCCCTACTGCTATTGTTGAGAGAAGTTCCTCATTTTAGTTGTCAGATTTAATTTATATATTTTGCTTTTTTTGGTAGTTACGTTTCAATTTTATTTTATTTATTTTTTAATAAATAAATTTATTTATTTGTTGCTTCAGGTTACATCTCCATCATTTTGTCCTCCCCCCCCCCCCCCCGCCCCCCCCCCCCCCCCCCCTCCCCCTAACCCTGCCATCCCACTCCTCTGGAGTGGAGTGTCCCTACATAACAGTCCCTCACCTCAGTTCAGAAGTCATATGAGGGCCAAAAGCCTCCTCATACACTGGGGGCCTACAAGGCAGTACCACCAGTGAAAAGGTTTGTAATTTACTTTTTTTTTAATGTGCATTGGTGTTTTGCCTGCATGTATGTCTGTGTGAGGGTGTCAGACCTTGTAATTACAGACAGATGTGAGCTGCCATGGGGGTTCTGGGAACTGAACCCAAGTGCTCCAGAAGAGCAGTAGGGTGAGCCATTGAGCCATCTCTCCAGCTCTGGTTCATGCATTTTGAAGCTTTACTGGTAGTAGTGTCTAAGTCACAATTTTTATGTGTTTCTTTGAATTGATTCTTTTACCACAATGAACTGTTCCTTTTTATCTCTAGTAAAAACTTTGCTTTTAAGATTTCTCTTTCTCTGTCTCTCTCGGTCTGTCTTGTGTATCTGTCTCCTTACACACATACATGTTCCAGAATATCTGTGAAGTGGAGGTCCAAGAGAGGAAAGCTTGTGGGATTCCATTTTCTCTTCCACAATGTTGGTCCTGGGGAACAAACTAAGGACATCAGACTTGGCAACGAGTATATTTATCAACTGAGCCGTCCTTCTGGCCCAAAGCATCTGATATTTGCTTAACCATTCTAGCTGTTTCATAGCTACTATTTACCTACATCTCTATCTTTTATTTCCAACCTCTTTGTGCAGGTGGCATGTAGTTGGGTCCTGTCTAATTTTTTCCACCTTAATGCCTTACTCAGAATTTATAAAAAAATGACAAAGCCTTAGTATCACAGCTTTTAATTATTAAATTCATTGGTTTTAATAACTAGTTCCATATAATTATTGAGGTACTTGGATTTTTTGTTTTTAGTTACTCTTCAAGTGCTGTGACAAAACACCATGTCCATGGCAACTCACAAAAATGAAAGCATTTAATTCAGGGCTGCGCTATTCCAGAGGGCGAATCTGTGATCTTCATGGCAAGGAGCATGACAGCAGACAGCCAGGCCTGAAACTGCAGCAGTAGCTGAGTTTACATCTGATCTACAAACAGGAAGCAGAGAGAGAGCTCACTGGGAATGGACTGGGCTTTTGAAACTCCAAAGCCCACCCTTAGTGGCATACTTCCTCCAACAAGGCCACACCTCCAAAACCTTCTCAAACAGTTCTATCAACTGGAGACAAAGTATTCAAATATATGAGCCTATAGGGGGCATTCTTAATCAAACAATCATTTTGCTATTTCTTTCTCTTCCTTCATTGTTCTCTTCCTCTTCAGCTGTTTTTAAATTTCTTATTGCTAAGTATTTTCCAGTGTTATATTTTGTCACAGTCTTTTCAACTTGATTATACTTTTTTTTTTTAGCATTATAGTTGGAAATCACAATATACACTTTAATTTACCAGTCTGCTTTACATTAGTATTAATTCAATTCCAGGAAAATTTAAAAATCTCTTGGCAATATAGCTTTCCTTTTCCTTTTATTATAATAGCATTACTTATCGGTCATAAAGCTAACAGAGTTTTAAAATTCTTATTTTATACAGATGACTTTGAGATTGAGAAATGAGGGTAATGATATATTAATACACCCTTTTGTAGTTTTCTTTTGAGCATTTGAGCAAATATCTGCCACGATATTCTTTTATTCCAAATAACTTCTGTCAGTAATTGCTTTAGGTTGGGTCTGTTGGTGATAAATTATCTCAGTGCATTTTATCTGTGAATATATTATTTTGATGCTGTTTTTTTGTCTGTTGATTTGTTTGTATATTTTTTAGATGGAGTCTCCCTGTAGAGCTTGGGATAACCTTGAAACTGCTCTGTAGACCAGGCTTGCCTCAAACTCACAATAATAATCTACCTGCCTCTGCTCTGCTTCTGAGTGCTCCATTTGAAAGTGTGTGCTATGGGATACAGCTGTTACCTGTGAATATCTTTTATTAATCTTCTTTTACTTTACTTCTGTTGCATTCTGTGTTTATGTATCTTGTCTATGTTGTGTACAGCTTGTCTGCTCAAGTGCCTGCAGAGGCCAGAAGATGGTGATAGATCTCTCAGAACCGGAGTTACAGGGTGATGGAATCTAAAATTGTATCCTATGGAAGAGCAGCAAGACTTCTTAACCCCCACTCTGAATATGTCTGCTTTTCCTGACTGTGTTGTTTCTGATGAGAATGGGCAGTCCATTACATCTTACTCCCCTGTCAATACTTATTCCTTTGATGTCTTTCAAGACACTATCTCTTTCTTAGGATTTCAGCAATGTATCAGGATGTTCCTAAGTATATTTCTCTGGTGGTGGTGTTACAATGACATTCTGGAACAGGCTACTTTTATAAAGTAAAAGTTTGTAAACCTCTTTGAGGTCTGGAGATGTAATATCTGAGGTGCTCATCCAATTGTTACCATATTACTTGTACTGTGATATGTGGATGGGGACTTCGTGTGTGTGTGTGTGTGTGTGTGTGTGTGTGTGTGTGTGTGTGTGTGTGTGTCACACCCTCTATTGATGAAGCCAACAGGACTCAACCATGCACACTCTACCATACTGACTGTATCTAACCCCAACCATTTCTCAAAGTCCCCACCTCTAAACACCAGAGTCAGATAAATTTTCACCATCTTCGTACATGCCAATTGAGATTAAATTTCTATACATACAGCCTCAGCAGTAAAACTATCCAAACACTAGCAAGTGTTGATTTTTTTTTTAAATCATCTGTGGGTATCCTTTGAGTTTGTTTTTGTCTTTGATTTTTTTAATGTATAATATTTTAAATCATTATTTAAGACATTTCCAGACATTTTCAGAACATATTTCCCCCTCTCCTCACCCTCTTGGTGCACTGTCCGATAGACCTTATGTGTTCATGGGTCCCTGTTCATTTGTCGTTACTTTGCTTTCTTAGGATTATATACTTTCCATTTAACTCTGTTCAAGATATGCTATTTATTTCTCCTACTACTCCAAGAATGCTGTGGTGCATCTCTACTGAATTTTGTTTGTCATTTGTTTTTTCCTCTTTTGAACTCGGGTTCCTATTTTTTTTTCTGGAATTCCTGCATTAGTAGTCCCTATTTGAAATCTGTCATCCTGTTGTCCTTTCACATTCTCTCTGATTTTCTTTGATCCTTGGATGTATTTCTAACAGCAACTTTGCAGTCTTTCCTCTGTTGACTGTTACACATGGCCCTGAAAGAATTTAGCAAATCCTGTTTGTTGTTTTTTGTTCTCTGCCTGTGCCTCTACCTTCAGTGAAGGACATACCCCCTCAGGTTTAGACTATCTCACATAAAGGTCTTATGATCTGCATCTGCAGGTCAGAGGGTCCTTTTTAGTTTTTATGAGCTCAGGAGAAAAGGGAGGACTGGGTTGTAGTTTTCTCAAGTGCTATGGTGGTGTTTTTGATGTAATGGCTTCTGAACCTAGTCATTCTTCTTTGCTATTTTGGCAATCAATTTATTCCCCTCTACAAATCAGAATTCAGACAGAAGTTGGAATGACTTAAACATAAAACAGATCACTTTATCTCTTGTTTAAAAAGGAAATAAGAGTTTATTTGGACGAAATGATAACCCTACTGTTACCCCCAGAGTTGTAAAGCATGGAAGGAGTCAAAGGAGCCAAATATGAAGAACAAAGTATCTTTCTCCCTGATGGGCTCTTAAAGTTTGTGGCTTAGGGAATGCAATGACGAGCTTCCTGCTACTTCACTAGAATTAGGTAAACAGTCCCAAGCAATGTAAAGCTGATGCTGTGAAGATAATCTGGTCCACAAAGCCCCTTTCCAGTCTCAACACTCTACTCTATGCAGACAGAGGAGTGAGCTTGTTTCTTTATGTCAGGCTGTTACTCTAAAGCCCACCAGTCAGAGGTTCCAGGGCAAGAGATAAGCCTCCAGCATTGGTGTACACATCTCTTTTTATACAAGGAAGACATTAAAAGTGGAGATGCAGAACTCCACAGGAACATTTTAATGCATTTTGTGCCTAGAATGGAACATGGCCTCACCATGTGGGATCACAGGATTGAATGGCTCTTCCATCTCTGTGTTCACTTGTTCCCACTCTGTCATCTGTAGGCTGGCAGTCTGTCCCTCACTCAGGCCACACTAGGCCCTGGAAGCCATTATCCTTCTTTCAAGGATTTCCCTACCTTTTCTTGTTCTTGTATAATTTTAGTATTATTCTTGTTGTTTTACAACAAAGTCTCATGATCAAGCCCAAGCTAATAATCTTGGACTCACTTCCCTTCCACATCTCCTCCCAAGTGCTGCGATTTTAGGTCTGTATCAACCTGGTCAGTCTTTATTCTCTTTTCACATTTACTTTTTAAAAGCATTTTGCATGAATTCAGTATCAGTCATTTCTGCCTACTCTTTCCACTTTCATCTGCTTCCTCCTCTACTCCCTCTCAAATTCATGATCTTTTTTCTTTATTAATTATTGTTACAGATTCACACACATGAATTTAAAACCTATTGAGTTCATTTAGTGTTGCTTATATGTGTGTGAATTTAACAGTTACTACTTGAGATTGTACAAGCTATGAGGGAGCTCATCTCTAGAGAAAATGGATTCTCTCTTTCTCTCTCTCTCTCTCTCACACACACACTCACACACTCTATCCCTCTCTCCTCTCTCTCTCTCTCTCTCTCTCTCTCTCTCTCTCTCTCAGCACCCAGTGATTGTCTGTAGCTTTTCATCTAGGGGAGGGACCTTGAGAGTCTGAATGGCCGAGACCAAGAAAAGCAGCTGACAAATGCTGATGAGTGTGCACAGAAAGAGGAAATTTCATTCACTGTTGGTGGGATTGCAAACTAGTACAGCTATTGTGGAAACTAATGTTCGAATACTCGAAAAGCTAAAGGTATCATATCATATGACCCAGCTGTATTGCTTGTTGGCAAAGGAGTCAACATCCCATTATAGAGAGATAGCCCGCTCATTCCTGTTCTGTTCACTATATCTATGACATGACAGCTACTTAAACATTTTTATTTTAACTTTTAATTATTATACATTATGGCATGAAGATGTGCCATTGTAATTTGATATCATTCATTCCCTTCCCCGGCTTTCCCATCCTCCTTCTTTATTATCCTCAGATAGTACACCTACGTTGAGTAGTTTTGTGAACATGAGGCAAACTGGAGTCACTATATTTTCTTGGCCTTTCCTAGAAACCACTGTAAGTCTGATTTTCCCCCCAAAATGTGTTCCAAGCGAGATCACTCACTGGGAAAGATGTATGTGGTTTTTTTCCTTTCTACTCTGCTAAAAGTGGGCTATGAGTCTCAGGGTTGTCTGGGGAGCTTTAAAGTCTGGGTATCAGATTATATCATCTACAAAATAGAGTGACCTTTATTCTTACTTTCCTATTTCTTTCTCTATTATTTATTTTATTTCATTATTTCAAATTCTTATATACTATGCTGAGTGAAAGCAGAGAGTGTATAACCTTATCTCATTCTCAATTTCAGATGAAATGCTTAAAACTCTGGGCCCATTTAATAAATGTAGACTTCTCATGCTTAGCCTTTGCCATGTTGAGATGTGCAGTTTCTATCCATAGTGTCTTCAAGGCTTTGATCATAAGGAATAATTGAATGAATGTTGTTTCTACTGAGAGGATCATGTGATACTTGTTCTTAAATCTATTTATGTGATTTGTTACATTTATTGATTTATATGTGTTGAACCAATCATGTGTCCCTGGAATAAAATCAACTTAGTCATGGAGTGTTATCTTTTAATGTGTTATTAAATTTGGTTTGCAAGTGCTTAGAATTCTTCCATCTATGTTAATGAAGGTAATTAGTCTATAGTGAGAATATTTGTGTTTATGGTCAGGGATATTGGGTTGTAGCTTTCTCTCTTGCTGTGTCCTTACTTGGCTTTGGAAGAAGGATGATGCTGTCCTTGAAATGACTGTGGCAGTGTTCTTTCCACCTCTGTATTCCCAGGTGTTTAAGGAACATGGTGTAAACTCTTTGTTGTAGCTTTTCTAGAGTTGGAGAGTGTATCCATTTTGTCTTCAACTTTTTTTGTGTGTGAAAATAATTTATTATTGCTACAGTCTCTTTGCTTGTTCTGAATCTGATTAACTTATTTTCATCACCTTGATTTAGTTTTCGTAAGTCATGAGTGCCTTTGCATCTGTCAATTTTTAAATATTTTTGATGTGCCAAATATCAGTTTTCAAAGCATTCCCCAATAATCCCCTGGATCATTGTACTCTTGAGTAATCTACCTATTATTTGTCTATTTTTATTAATCTGGAGCTTCTCTCTTTTTAGGATCCTTTGGTTTTGTTTTTTTTTTTTTAAACAAACTTGCTTTAATTCCAGTGAACCAGTGTTTTACTTGATTGACTCTACACTCATTCTTTTAGTGAACAGTGCATTAAATTGCCACAATATCTATTATTTCTTGCTGTCTGTGTTTTGGGTTTAACTTGAGTTATATTGAGACTTTGAAGTCTGTTATTGATTTCTTTATTTGAGCTCTGTGCTGGTGAGTTTTTTTTTTTTTTTTTTTTCAATCAACTTGACAGGAGCTCAGATTGACTAGGAGAAGAAAATCCAGATGACCTGTGGACAAGTGTATGGAGCATTTTCTTTTCTTTTTTTCTTTTCAACATAATTTATTAATTCAAGTTACATCTCGATCCCCTCCAGGTCCCCCCCTCCCTCAGCCTTCCCCCTTTCCCTCCTCTTCTCCTCAGTTGAGGGACCTCCCCACATATTAAGCCTCCCTCAGTTCATCAGTCACATGAGAGATAAGAGCTTCCTCTTGCACTGGAGACTGACATGGCAGGTGAGCTAGAGTAACGTGTTCCACTAACAGGCAAGAGAGTCCATGACAGACACTGCTCCCCACCACTTGCTTTGTCTTCTGTATGAAGACAAAGTTATCTATCATCTATATACATTTGGGGAAGGGTGATGGGGTGGTGTTAAGCATTCTAAATGTTGATTGGTCCTGTTTGCTATCTGTTAGTTAATTGACTCTGATTGCTTAAATAAATGCTGAGGCCTGGAGATTGGGCAAACACAAAGATAGGTGGGACTAAGGTGTGCAGGCTTTTTGAGAGAGAGAGAGAGAGAGAGAGAGAGAGGGGAGAGAGAGAGAGAGAGAGAGAGAGAGAGAGAGAGAGAGAATCTTGGGAAGAAGAGGTTTGCTGGAGAAAAAGCCAGGAGCAAACAAGGAAGACACGCCAAGGGGTAGATTAAAGAGGATCCTTCCATGTGGCCTGGAACATTGGCTTATCATGGAGAATAATAGTCCAAAGGGACGTATGTATATATGGGGTTATATTTGGGTAATAGAATTATGAGCTAGCTTAGATGGGCTAGGATTGTACAATTCAGGCCTAGGTTTGTTAAAATTGATTGGGTGTCTGTGTGTATTCATTTATAATGGCGGGTTAAGGATTAACACTGCCAAACAAATTAATGATAATATAAATACTGGTTAAATCATTTAATTAGCCATTTTTTTTCTACAGGGGAGTGCTAAGTCTGGTATATATATATATATGCTTTTTTAAGTATTTTTTTTTCTGGTTTTGGTTAGTGCTTGAGTCTCTGTAAGCCTCTAGGGGCCTAAATTGGTTGGTTCTGTTGATTAATGACCGGTGTGAGAGGGCCCACCCTACTGTGAGTAGTGTCACCCCTGAGATGCGTAAGAAAGTAAACTGAGCAAACCAGGAGGAACAGGAAAGGAAGCAGGGGCTCTCTGTGGCCCCTGCTTTAGTCCCTGCCTCCAGGGTTCTGCTCTGTTGTGTCCCTGCCTACCTTCCACACTTGACGTACTGTAACATGGATATCTAAGCCGAAAAAACCCTTTGCTCCCCAGGCTTCCAGTCATGTTTATTGCAGCAATAGCATGCAGACAAGGATGGAATCACTGATTTTTTTATGTTTATTTATTATTTCAGGTTACATCTCCATCACAGTGTTCTCTTTCCACCCCTCCCACCCCCACCCCCTAACCCTTCCATCCCACTCCTCTGGAGTGGAGTGTTCCTACATATCAGTCTCCCGCCCCAGTTCAGCAGTCATATGAGGGCCAAGAGCCTCTTCATACACTGGGGGCCTAAAAGGCAGCACCACTAGGGCAAAATATCTTATTAACAGGAAACAAGTCTATGTTCCTGATCCCTTTGGTGTATTGGTTGTAGTATAGATATCCTGTTCTATATGGCTAAAATCTTTCTATGAGTGAATAGATGCCATGTGCATTCTTCTGAGTCTGGGTTATCTCACTCAAGATGAGCTTCTCTAGTTCCATCCATTTGGCTACAAATTGCATGATTTTGTTGTTTCTGGTGGCTGAGTAGTATTCCATTGTGTAGCTGTACCACAGTGTATTTATCCATTCCTTGGTTGAGGTATATCTGGACTGTTTCCAGTTTCTAGCTATTACAAATAAGGCTGCTATGAACATAGATGAGGAAACATCCTTGGGAATCACTGATTTTTTATGTACACTTACAGCTATAAAATTTCCCCTGGAAAGGGCTTCGTTGTAACCCAAAGATTCTATTGTGGTTTTATTTTTCCTTTATTCTAGGATTTTTTTTCCTTTCTTCCCCGATTTCTTCAGTAGACTTAAACACTGTATTGTTTGCCCACCTTTATTTGTGCAGTTTCTGTTGTTTCTCTAGATTTGATTTCTGGTTGTTTTCCTCTATGGCCTGATAGGATTAAAAAAAAAATGGAAGCCATTATTGGTATTTGATAAGAATTACTTTGTGGCCTAAAAGATGGCTCATAGAGAAGATTCTATGAGCTCCTGAGTGGAAGAACCACATTACCAACCAACTTGCATCTTTCATTCATTTTTTTCCTCTAGTTTTCATCATTATCTAAAACTATGTTGTTCTGAATTGTTTGCATGGATTGCTATTTGTTTTTTTCTAGGACAAGAATACCAGTTGTGGTTTTTGATTCCAAATTTTTCCATATGTTTAAAAGATGCTGCTTCTTAGAGGCCCTTTATAAACATTTGTGGAAGGAATGAACAGACAGCTCTGTATTTTATTCTTCTCAACAGCCTAACCCTCAATGGGAAGTTTCAACCCCAGGAAAGCACATGTACATACGTTTGTACTCTCCTAACCCTTAAAGTAGTGTAAATACAGAAGTTCATGGTTCAGATTACCAGGGATGAGTGGAAATTGGAAGCTGTGTTTCCTTTGCCCTTGACTTGGTAGGATCTGTGGAAAAAGATGTGTGGAATAATCTGGGCTGACTCACTTCTCTATTGTTCCACGGAGACATGGTGTGCAGCAATAGCACGCAGACGAGAGTGGAATCACAGAGAGCATCAGCCGCTCTGGCAAAGAAGTCCCAAAGCAGAAGCGTTTATCTCTGGTTTCTTAGGATTCTCCGGGTACAGGCCACCCTGCCACTCTTACTTAGAAGTAGAGAATTACTTGTGTAACTAGTTAGATAACATGCTTTCATATTTATCTATAACTTTGTATATTCTAAGGATGACTTTTATACCAGAAATATGGAAATAAAAAAAGAAAACAGGCAAAATCCTCTGATCTATAAAGATTATATTCTAATTATAAACCATTGATAATAAAGTAATAAATGATGTATTTGTATGTATCCTATATAAATATAAATACATACACACACACGCATCAGTCCTTCACACATATGTAAGACACAGACACACATACAAATAAATAAATAAATAAATAGGCAATTGTATTATTCACAGACACGTATAGAGATAGACTCACATGCACGTAAGCATGACCACTGAGATGGTATCAGGTGATAACAATTTACGTCACTACAGAAGCCTGTTTCAAATAGCTAGTTACAAAGAGAAGAGAGGTTTGTTCAGCTTTGTAAGATCACAGTGCAGATAGCTCACAGTGGCTGTGAGTACCTCAGGGAGCCCAGCTTGTCAACTGCTTCACTTTCTGGTGCAGCTGGATGTAGCAGGGTGGATCTTTTCAAAGTTTATAAAATTTATTTTGAAATACTTGGAAAGAAATTAAAATACGAGAAAATTAACCATATCCGAAGTCTGTACTTGAAGATATATCTCACTGTGTTGCAGAATATTTGATCCCATTGTGAACCCCATGATTTTGAACTGTAAAAACCTGTTAATAATTGTGGGCTGGCTCAGCCTTTAATCCCAGTGCTTTCTGTGTACTGTAAACAAGTACTTGTGATGTGGATCTGCCCTAGTACACACTGTTAATCCAAGAGCTTTCTGTCCACAGGATTAAATAAAGTTAACCCTAGATCAAGAGGCAGAGTAAGAAACCAGGTGACAGGGATTAAACAGAAAGGAGGGACAATGAGCTGAGAGTATTTAAGACAGTGTGGAAAAGGAGTAGGAAGGTTTTCTCCTTCAGAGTTTTTCTTCCTTCAAGGCTTCTTCTTTTGGGTTTTCTCCTTTGGGGTTTTCTCCTTCAAGTCTTCTTCCTGTAGGTTGTTCTGGGCTTCTTCCTCTAGGATTTTCAGCTGAATAAGAAAGTCAGCCAGGTGAGCTACCAAGCTTTATCTTCTGGGATGTGAGTTGAGTAGGAAGGCTTTTTGCTACTGGAATGTTGGTAGAATAGGAAGGTCAGCTGTGTACTTTCTCTGCCTCTCTGAGCTAGCAGGTTTTCATTGTGCTATCTGACTCCTGTGTGTTCATTGGTAAAATTGAATGACAGGTTATTAGAATTTTTTTTAAATAAAACATTGCTTAAGTTCTATATAGTTAGTATAGGCATTCAGAATGGAAGTTATGGAGCTTCACATAAATTTTACACTTTCAGTATTGAATATATTTTACACACTTATCCACAACCTAACCAAAAGTCCACTACAGAATGAGAACTAGGATAACAATCACACTACCAGCAAGCACAGCCTGTTCATTGCTACTTTATTCACCATAGCGAAGCATTGGAATCAACCTACTTGTCCATCAACAAATGAATGGATAATTAAAAATTGACATTCATGGGGCTGGAGAGATGGCTCAGTGGTTAAGAGCACTGACTGCTCTTTCAAAGGATCTGGGTTCAAATTCCAGCACCTACATGGCAGTTCACAGCTGTCTGTAATTGCCAGGCGTGGTGGTGCACACCTTTAATCCCAGCACTCAGGAGACAGAGGCAGGTGGATCTATGGGAGTTCAAAGCCAGCCTGGTCTACAAAGTGAATCCAGGACAGTCAATGATACACAGAGAAACCATGTCTCGAACCCCCCCCCAAAAAAAATTGACATTCATTTGACCTAACACCATCCAACTCTCAGAAATAAAAGGAAGTTAAAAATCTGCAAGAAAATGGATGGACTTAGCATATGTAACATTAGGCAGGAGGAGGCATTGATCAAGTGACTGCATCTGGATAAGGAGCAGAGATAGGGCTGAGGGGGATCCAGGGGGCTTCACATGCCTTCTCCTGAGAACCACTTCTCAAACAGTATCCTCTCGAGACTCAGATGCCTTCCACTTAACCCCAGAGTTCTGTGACTCTGCAGCAGTGTCAGGCTGAGGACCAACCCTTCAGTCATGATTTACAAATTCAAAGGCACTCCAATCATATCTAGATCTGTCTGTCATCTATCTACCTACTTACTGTTCCTCAGTCTCTCTGTCTACTTAGTGTCCACCCACCTATATCCTGAGCATCTCTGTCTTATCATCTATCTATCTATCTATCTATCTATCTATCTATCTATCTATCTATCAAACATCTATCCATCTATCTGCACAGCTGTTGTTTATGAGTTCTGTGGGAAATGGTAAGGAATTGTATGAGACATCCCTAAGGAGATATGAACTAATGTCTATTCATCTCAGATAGGAATCAAACAGATGAAAGTCCTACTTGGTGTCTATTGTGGATACATAAAGAAGTATAGGTAAGTGGCTACACACAGGAATGGGGGTAACTGGAAAGTAGTTGCAACACCAAAAAGGTCACCCCAGCATACATGTGGGGGGGGTGGCATGTGGTGTGTGTGTGTGTGTGTACATGTATGTATGTGTGTATGTGTGTGTGTGTGTGTGTGTGTGTGTGTGTGTGTGTGTGTGTGTGGTGTGAATCTTGTAAGTTCCAGCTTTCTTGGACTTGTAAGATTTATTACCCCAATCTCTATGAGCTTCCCTCCTCTCTTCAGTTGAACATTTCCATTCAGAGGAAATTGCTCCATAGTACATGGACTGATAGTGCTGCATCCACAGTGGTGTCACCTGAGCCCCTGGATAACAAGACAGGAAAGCTGTTCTTCCGGCTTTTCATGTTGAAAGATGAAACACACAGAGGTCTGATGCATGTTCTAGAAAGAGCAGGGAGATCAGAGGAAAGCAAGCAGGGAAAGAACTGAGGGTTAGGTCATAAAAATAACAAATACAGAGGACAAGGTCTGTTTGGGATGACATGTGTCACATTACACTTGTCATTTGTCACTTACAAGGGACATTTGAGTGCTGGTCCTCCACATAACAGTGAGGACAGAGGAGAAAAATCAAAACCTGTTTCAAGAATTCAGACTGAAAATATTAATGGACAAAAATGGGATGATGAAAATCAAAGCAGCAGGATATTCAATTCAGGATTATTATTTTTTAAAACATTTATTTATTCAAGTTATATTTCCATCACAGCTCCCTCCCTCTACCCCTCCTGGTCTCACCCTCCCACCCTCTACCCCCTCTCCCACCTATCCTACTCCTCTAGTGTGGAGTGCCCCTACATATTACCCCCCCTTAGTTCATCAGTCATATGAGAGCTAAGAGCTTCCTCTTGTACGAGGGGCCTACATGATAGTTCCATAGGGCAAAGTGTCCTACTAGCAGCTAACAAAGTCCATGTTCCTGTTCTTTTGGGCCTATTGATTGTAGCATGGTTACCCTGTACTATATAGCTAAAATCCAGTTATAAGTGAATATATGCCATGTCTGTCTTTCTGAGTCTGGGTTAGCTCACTCAGGATGAGCTCTTCTAGTTCCATCCATTTGGTTGCAAATTGCATGATTTCTTTGTTTGTGATAGCTGAGTAATATTCCATTGTGTAAATGTACCATAGTTTTCTGAGAGCAACTGAATAGATTAAATGTGATAGAAAATAATACCAGTATTTTGACTTGTTTTATTAGAAATAAAAAGTGATTTTAATATTGACATAGAAAAATCCTGGAAAAGGTGTGTTGTAGGCTGCCCAGAATTCAGTTTGGGATGTATTAATTGAAAGATATAATTTAATTAACTACAGAGAGACTTTTGTCAAGTTGATACAACCTAGAGTTAACCTGTGGAGGAAGTCTGGAGTGAAGCATTTCCAAGATCAGATTGGTGTGTGGCAATGTCTGTGAAGGATTATCTTGACGACTGGTGGTTGTGGGCAGCTCAGCATACTGTGGGTGATGTCACCTCTGTGCAGGTGATCCTGGGGTGTATGAGATTTCCACAAAGCATTAGCCAGAGAGTGAACAAGAAATAATAACTTCGAATGTGTTCTCTCTCTCTCTCTCTCTCTCTCTCTCTCTCTCTCTCTCCCTCTCTCCATATATTTTGACATATTCTCACTGTAGTATAGATTAGCCTCAACCACATGGAAACCTGCCTGCTTCTGCCTGCAGGGTACTGGGATAAAGGCGTGGGTGACTGCAATTAACAATTTTAAATTCAGAAGTAGTGCAGATAGAGACTTGTATACTGTGTTACCTTTGAGATCTCATCATGGGGCTCACCATAGTGCCCTTGGGAAATATCTAAGCTATTACTGTATCAAAATGGTACAGATATTTTGATGAAAAAAAAATCTGGGCTATTTCTAGTTTTGGGCCTCTATGAAGAGAACTGCTATAAACATTTGTGTATAGGGTTTTATGGAAGCATAATTTTTCATTTCTCTGGGACGAATGCCCAACAGCCCCCATTGCTTAGTTGTATGATAACTGCATCCTTCATTTTGTGAGATACTACCCTGAATTTTCCCAAAGTACAGTATATTTCTACTAACAATGTGTGGGTGACCTTGGATCTCCACATTCTGTCCAGGACTGTTAAGTTAACTTTTTTTTTTTTTGTTATTGGTTCAGTCATTGTGCATGAAGGGAGAGGTTTCCCTTTTTAATTGAAAAATTCCAGGAAACTCTCGGTTTCTCTAGCTAAATTTTTAGGTAGTTTAACAATTTTTCAAAATTCTGGTTATGATTGTATAATACTATTTGCCACATAGGCATTGCATTTTGTAGATTTGAACATCCAGATTGTGTTAAATCCAGGCGGTAAACTACAAACATCTTGTGTTTGTCAAAGAACCCTAGATGTGTCTCCCATACTAACAGAACCCTATTGATACTGCTGATATATGTGCGTTAGTGGAATGTGTCATTCACTCTAGCTGTACCCATCTAAGTACTAACCCTTCTCAGCCTCTAGGGTGAACCTACCAGTTACATTTGAGTTCTTGTGATTGCTTACTTATTCATTCATTTGTCAGAGAGATGGAGAATATCTAATTTCAGTGTGCACTGATGCTGATGGGGGCTAATGACATTAAGGACTGATGAGATGAATGCTAAAATTCAGGACCGAACAAACTGCTTGGAAACATGGAGGGAAAATATACATACCTGAACAAAGTAATGTGAAAAGAAATTATGCATATTCATATCATGGGTCCATGGTGACTGTACATGTGTGTGTGTCTGTGTTTGTTTATGTATGTGTGTGTGTGTATGATAAAATCTTATATGTATATTTCTCATACTCTTTCAAATTTCCACGTTTTTAGAATAAAAAAGTATTTTCTGGAAACACCTTGTTTCTATAAGCCAAATTTGTTTATAACACAAAAAGTAACCAGAGTACAAAAGGTCGCAGAGGATTTCATGCCAGGAGGCAGAACGTAGCCTGTGATGGAGAAGACACAAAAAGCCGCCAACCACATGGAGTCCCAGCCGCTTAGGAACCAGGAGGCGCCTCCACTACAGGTGCTTTGCTAACAGTGGGGTTCAGCCTCAAAGCTGATTGCAGTCACTTGGCTGAACAGTTGCAGCAACTCTGTCAGCTTGGGAAGAGGGATCCCTCAGGAACTGGGACTGCCTGGCCCTAGTCAGTGGGAAACCTTTGTTAAGAGCCAACTTCTCTCTTGGGACCTGTAGAGAAAGGAAGAATGACAAGTGTGGATGTAAATGTAAAGTGTGACGTCAGCAGTCGTGTGTTCTGGGGGTGATGACATACATCTTCAATGCTTCCACCTCCCGATTTGTGGCAGAGAAGTTAAAGCAGTGGCATGCAGAGAGCAAGAACGCTTCTCCATGGCTTGCTTTCTTTCATGAGGTATATGATGTGATCATGTGCTTCTGATATGCAGTTCTGTCCAGAAAACTATTTGAAATAACATGAGGAACACCAAATAACTGGGTACACACTTCCCAGACCCACATAGTTGGTTACTGCTTAATTTTGCAGTGTCCAGAATCTCATAAGTGACCTGGACACTGGGAATTTTCACCTGCATGTGTAAGAGTAATGGAGGGTTGCAAACACTAAGATCATTGGCAGAAAAGCAGTAAGTCAGATAGAAATAAAATCCAAAGAAAGATGAGCCAATAACGAGGCTTCAAAAGAGTGGTTGTAAGTGTATGTTTTAGCATTTAAGGAGGCAGTGAGAACAAGCTGTCAGCGATGGATGTTAGTGTGATGAGGCAATAGTTGTTCTTAGTTTAAAGGGAGCAGCTTATGGAGAAAACAAGATGTCAGGGACAGTTAGATGAATAAGAGGATAAAATGTCACATAATGGAGGCTGCTTGACAAAACCAACAAGGACCATGGACATTCATCTCTGGAAAAAAAAAAAACAGTGATGTTCACAAAGCAGGTACTAAGCAAATGCATCAGGCCATGGTGAGAAGAAGCAGGGTTGAGTTTGCAGACTCATGAAGGGTAAGATGGGAAGGGAAGGGGATATGTGAGTTTTCACTGAAGTCAGGAATTCTTTATATGGATAATAAAACTGGCCCATCTGTATTGCAGAAAGAATTGTTCCTCAGGAACCCGGAAATCACCTCTGTCCCTGGGTTAAGGTCTTAACATAGATTAGGTACCTTCCCAGGAGCATCTTCCTAGACAAGGAACCAATTGGAAAACATCAAAAAGTTTAAGGAACGCTTTAGTGAAAACAGGGTACAGGGCAGGGGGAGTACCGTTGCTTGCAAGAAAGGACAAAGGGAAAACCTGGAAAAAAAGAGAGAGCTGATTGCCTCAAGGCTTTGTCCATTGAGACTTTTATTGAAAGCCTTTTATTAAAAAAAAATTTTTGTGTGTGTTCTGGCCAGACTAATGTGGGCCTCTGGAGTGACAACTGCTCTCTGCCTGCTTGGACTAAACAAGGAAATGCTAGAAAAAATAATTAAGCACAGTCTGTTTCTGAAAGTTTTAACTTCGTAGTCAGTGTATTCTGTGTGACCAAGAGCTCATTGGTGTTCAAGAGGTAACTGACTGTATTTACTAACACGGCTTTACATTTCAGTCTGTGTTAGCCTTGGAGTTTCCAGTGCTATGGATCTGCCCTTTAGCTTTCATTAGCTGGGGGCCGAGAAAGCAGTGTTAATGGTATCAGTTGCTCTGGTTTGCAGCCAGTTTGAAGCTCCCTTATTGGCTCATCTTTACCAAAGACCAGCGAGCCCCAGTCTGCTGCTCTCCTCCATTTGTCATGTAGCAAGGAGCAGTGGTTGAGGGGTTTACCAAACTGTTGGCTTGTGGCTGCTCTGAGCTCCCTTCTGAGAGTCTGCTTTCTGGCTGATTGCCTGGCCTTCCCTGACAGACGCTGGGGAGCTCACTCCACTCTTGACTGTAAGGTTCACAAAACAACAGCCAAAGTGAAGTTAGAGAGCAAACTTGCCGAGCATAGGGATGTGCAACCTTATTTTGATGAAATCACTGCCTTAAATAAATAACTTGATGGTGTTGTTCCTCTTCCATCCAACATTTCAATACCACAGTTTTATTCCACATTCACAAATAAGGTGTAGCCCATGTGACAACACTGTATGTTACTGTAACAGAAAATAAATGCACTTAAATGTTTTTAAAATGTCTAAGCAAATGTGTTACTGTAAAAGAACATTCACTTGAAAGCTAAGCATAATCCAAACAAAAAATGAAATCAACAATAAACTTCAACACAGTATTACTTAGATTAATGACTCCATTTGTAGCATTGCTTTTGTGCAATGAAACTAACTTATTCATGATGAAACTCCTAATACTTTGATAAATGGTTGTCTGTTTACACTTAATCCTTTTCAACAAGAATCAGAGTAATTGTGTCATTGAAGCTAGAAGGTAGTTGTTGATGTTGATTTTATTCAGTATATTTTGATGTATCATAGATTTAAAAATATTTTATTGTGCTCTTTGTATATCTTCTTAATTAGAAGAAATGAATTCTCACAAGTAAACATTAACTAGGCTTTGAAGAAGAATGAGCTAAGATTTTAGCATGTCTAACAAAATTATTTATTGCAGAACTATTAAAAACTTACAAGTGTGACCCTGGGTTCTATCCATATGGCTATTTTTATAAATTCCTTCAGACCAGAAGACTCCTCCTCCATGTATGCCAGGATTAATTTTCCGCTCTGTGGAGCACAGCGAGTGGGTAGCAAGGCCCTGTGACATTTTCCACAGCTTGAGTTGCCAACCACTAGAAGCCTGTGGCAGTGCTTATTCTACAGTGTACAAGCTGACAATTGGTGAAGAGAGGCTTATGTAATTCTTGTTAATATTCCACACTGGTGATTACATCACCACCAGAAAATCATAAAGGCTGAACTGGCGACTGCCTGAGAAGTCAGCATTCTCTTCCCATTAGGAGCCGATACACACTTTCTAGTCTCTACCTTGCAGATTGCAGTAACCTCTGATGTTTTGCTGAATGCCTAAAATAATAAATCATATTTGATTGTCCTGCCTTCAGTGTGTGTGAAGGCTGTGATTTCTGTTGTCAGCATTTTACAAGGTGGCTTACATTCATTCCAGTGTCTCCTGAAGAGTGTTAACTAGTAAAATAACGACATGCAGCTCCTTCGGTTCTAATGATGTGGTAATTAGATCAAACCTATAATTTGAAGAATTTATAATGACAGCAGTTAAACTCAGTGGGACTGAAAAACTTGCATGGGTGGACTAGAGTACAGTTCAGAATAGAATTCTCTGCAGTACTATGGTCAGAAATATTTGTGTATCACCAAATGCTGTTAAAAGTTTGAGGGAAATGTGGTTGTTCAGTTGTACTGGATCACCTCCATTTGATTCTAAGTTCTGTGACTCTGTGTGTACATGGTAATAGCCTATTTACCTGGCAATGTGGTGATAAAGAATGATAAATACATAAACATTTTAGCCAGCCAGAACACATTTGCACAATCAAATTCAATATTGTATTAATTCCTATGAAAATTATTGATGGTTTGTTGTTTCCTTTTTGCCCTAGATGTGGTATTACCTTCCAAATTAAAGAATGAATATGTTGATATCTGTCCATGTTAAGATACTGCCTTATAGGCCTAGAGAGCCACAAGAACCCTGGGCATCCTAACGTTTCCTTGGTCAGAAGTGGTATCTGTGTGACTGGTATCTATGAACTTACATTCATCAGTGACAGGCTTAAGTATTTTTCTCAGTAGACTGTGAAGTTCCCAAGGGGACTGTGTATTATATGTACAAAAGAAGGCCTCTGCAGAAAAATTAAAGACTGGGTGTCATTTAAGAGATTCAACTCTATTAAGTTCAATTCATTCACATTAACTGGTTGGTGTCTGGAGTAGATATCCTCAGGAAATTCTGACATTTTATAATTATGCAAGAGGAATGTGATTGCATTTACTTTTAAGATCCATAAAATAACTTAAAATGACACAAACTTTGTACCTTTACCAAATGTCAACTCCTTACATAACTATGATATAATTATAAAATCGGGAATATTGATGTTATTTATAACCTGCTTCAGATGTTGCAATCATGATACACTTATTGTATTTCTTGGCTGGCTCATGTTTGCCATTTATTCTCATGGCTCCACACTTCCATGACTTAGAGAACTCTCTCAGACTTTTTCTTTCTTAACTTTGATTTTTTCAGAATGTTGGTTAATTGCTTTGGAGAATGCCCCTAAATTGCTTCATAAAATTTTCCTTTCTGGCAAAGTTCAGGTTATTCATTCTTGTCTGAATATTACAGAAGCTAAAGTGTGACCTCAGGAAGTTGAATCATCTGATGCCCATTCAGGTGAACTTCACTCTCTGGGTTGATGTGGAGGTTGTAATTTTCTTCACTGTCAATTTATATTTTTCTTTCTCAGTTAGCTACTAAGTACATTGTGAGAATGCTGACTGGGACTCTCCAATATCCTATTTTCTCATGTTTTTTTTTTTCTCACTACCTTTAACACCCAGAAATGATTCTTGCCTTCAAAGTAATGGATAGTGTTTATGTGAATGTTATTTTCTTTTCCCGTTATTCTTTCTGTGCCTTTTCATGTGAATTCTCCTCTGAGAATGAGTTAGTTCATCCTCACTTATTCAGCTGATCACTTACGTATATAGTTGCTGCTGGGTATTTATTTTATTCTGCTCACTCTTCTGGTCTAAATTGTGCCATTGGGAACAACCCAACATTTAGGTTGGGTCCTGTGTCCCTATGACATCTTTTGAGTTTCTGCTCACTGTCAGCCCCACAACACCTTGCAGTCTCATTTTTCTGCTTTTCCTCTTGTACGTCTCTATTCCATTACCCAAATCAACTATTTCCTCTAAGATCCTTGATTCTTTTTGCTGAGGACATATGGTTGGAAAAAAGATATGTATGTGTGTATGTATGTGTGTATGTATGTGTGTATGTATGTATGTGTGTATGTATGTATGTATGT
>CAJQZJ010034457.1:747701-768003 GCA_907164525.1 Lophiomys imhausi
TGTATGTATGTGTGTATGTATGTATGTGTGTATGTATGTATGTATGTGTGTGTATGTATGTATGTAGGTGTGTGTATGTATGTACGTGTGTGTATGTATGTACACACATATATCTGTATATACCTTTTTTCTGTCATTATGTTCATAGGAAGATGTACATTAGTGTCTTACTGAGGACTCCAATGGTCAACATCATAGGACTCTTTCTAAGCAGTTCCCTTTTATTACATGTAACTGCTTTTAAATCACTAGAATATATTTATTGTACAAAGTGGTATTATGTCATGATATTTTCACATATGTCATTTCCTTGCTTACATTCTTCCCTCAAGCTGCTCTCCTGTCATCTCTCTCCACTCCTGATGGTTGCCTTTCTCTTCCCAAATACAAAACTTTCTATTTTCATATATATGGTTATAGAGTTACACATTCACAGTTGTCATTCTATGCCTGGCTTACTTGATTAATTTGATGATACCCATATCCATGTATTTTTTCCAAATGACATAATTTTCTTCTTCTTCATGGCTAAATAAAACTCAACTAGGGAGGGGGGGGAGGATAGAGTCTAAAGTTTCACTCACTGATAGACATTGAAGTTGATTCTATAACGTCATGGTTATTCACAGTGCTAAACATTGGTGTGCCTGTATCTCTGAGGAATGGTGATTGAAGTTCCTGTAACTATATACCCAGGGTGGAGTAACTGCATCATGCAGTAGCTTTTTGAATTCTTTTATTTCTTGGAGGAAACTCCATATCAATTTTTACAATGTGTATACTAATGTATTTCTACAACAATGCATAAATATTCCTTTCCCCATATACTTACCTGCATTTATTCTTAGTTTTCTTGATGGTAGCCTTCTGACAGGGTGAGGTACAATATCCATAAAATTTTTACTTGAAGTTCCTTGGTAGTTAAATATGTTGAGTGTTTCTTATACATATATGTTCATATGTAATTCTTTTGAGAACTATCTAGTTGTTTGCCCATTTGTTGGTTGGATTTTGGGGGCCAGGTATTTCAGTTTTTTGGGAGGGTTATATATTCTAAATATTGATCTCTTATCAAATATCTTGTGGCCACAAACTTTCTCCCATCCTGTAGCTGTCTCTTCACTCTTCTAGTTGTTTGCTGTGCAATCCAGTTTGATAATTCTTATTATTACTTTTTGGGGATACAGTTATTCATTTCAGAATTCTCTTCCTGTGCCTGTATTGTGCAGTATTCTCCGGAAGTCTTGACCTGTACTGTGAAATGTTTTCCTGGAAGCACTTTCATAGTGGTGTGTCCTACATCAAAGTACTCGATCCCTTTTCATAACTGCTTTGTTCAGACTGAGAAATGTCACTGTGCTGTCATCAATATATTTAATCAATTGCACAGTCCTCAAATGCTCCATGGAGAACCCTCACAATTACAGTTTTATACCACTATAAAAAAATAAATCTTTAGTTAGAGTATGGTATTATGTACAGACATACTTCCTTAACATTAAACTTGGCATATGTGGTCACAATAATGTTTGTGAAAATTGCTTAGTTTAGTGCCATTCTTTCTCGCATTTCTAAGTGTGGCTATTCAATACAAGGTACACGGAGGCTGTGAATTTCTGAATTTTATATGCTACAGTATTGATTATTTTACTGTTTGATATTTTCTGTTTATTGTTGTCTGGTTCCTGTTACCTATAGGTACAGATGTCTCTACCTCTTCTTACCAATTCAATTTGAATTTCCCTTAAAAATTGTCTATTTTATCTTGATTTCACACATATGTGCATAGATGTGTATAGATTAATTTCTCATAATTTTACTTCACTTAATTTTTGTTTTTCCATAGTTCCTATGTAATTTCTCATTTTTATAGCTTTGTTTTCTTCTTTTTCCTGGTCAGTTTTATGTTTTGCTTATTTTGTTAAATTTCCTTTTTAAACAACTCTGATATTGAATTTTCAGTTCTCTTTTTCTGATTTATTTTGTTATTTTCTACTTTTTTTCTTTACTATTTCCTCCCATATGTATTCTTTTGTATTTAGCTGGAAATTCAATTTATTACTTTCATCATTTCATTTTCCCTTATAGAGTATTTTGTAGAGGGATTTTAATTCAGAATATGGCTGCTCTGGTAAGAGATCACATCCAAAGACCTTCTAGGTCTCTGAGATTCCGCTGGAACGCTGACACACCAGGTGGTGGTGTACGCCTTTGATCCTAACACTCAGGAGACAGAGGCATGCAGATCTGAGTTCTGGTCAGGTCAGTCGAGTCAGTGAGTTGAGTGGCATTGCAATGGAGTTGAGTTCATGACAGTTCAGTTCACAGAATTCAGAGGCAGTTTTACCAGGATAGTTTTACAGAGACAGGTTAAAGAGAACAAACTAGACACAAGTAAGTACAGAACAAGCCAAAGGATGAGAAGGAGCCAGAGGATTAGAACATATTGGCAAAGTTAGTATGAGGCAAAGCAGAATAATTCAGTCAGAGGGCAAGAGAGAAGCCAGATTGAACCAGTCAGCTTGGAGAGGAGTTTGAGCCAGAAGAGCTGAGTTGAACCAGCCAGCCCGAGTTCAGGAAGGGCTAGAAAGGGTGAGGTTTTTCAGCAGGAAGTCTCAGAGGCTGACAACATTCTAGGCCTAGATTAGATTGTAAGGAGGCTAGAAGCTTCCAGGTCCAGGCCTAGGTTAGCAGATGGAAATAGTAAGCTTCTGAGATGACAATTGAATCAGGAGAATAAAAGATACTTCTGCAGTATTTAATCTATCTACAGAAATGATTCAATATATTCAGATCAAGCAAACGCTTTATTCATGGAAATTGACTCATAGTTTTAAAATTAGTATATTTCCCTCATTATGGAGGACTCTATAGCCAGGCATTGTGAAACACACCTGTAATGCTGTCTCTGGAGTTGGGGGATGGACAATTACAAGTTCAAGATTGACAAGTGTTACATAGCAAAATCCTGTCTCTAAACTAAACTAAACCATCACTCCACAAAAAAGCATAAAAAGTAGGGAGTCCGAAGAATTAAAACAAAGAAAAAGCCAGAAAACGCATGGATATTGAACATCAGACAGACAGGAAGCCTCAGATCCATGTATTTTTGTCTTGTGATTCGGGCATAGTCTGAATTTGGGAATTCTTAGCTTCTTTCTTTGTGAAACAAAAGGAAACCACAGCTGTCTCTTAAACCTAAGGCTTTGTATTGCACGCTCAGTAAATAGTTCCCTTCCTTCATAAGTTTTAAACAACAGTAGGAGTGAAGGGAGAGGAGAGAAGAGGAGAGGAGAAGAGAAAAGGAGACAGAGAAAGAAAGGAAGAAACAAGGAAAAGGGAAGCCACTGAGCTTCAGCTAAGTACAGTAAATATTCATTGAATACTATAAAGGGCTTGACTTAGGGACACTTCATTTTATTTCATAGGTGTCTGCACAGAATATCCACAGTTTTCCCAAAAAGGTCAAATACTTGTCCTGACTGTCATAAAGTAGAAGAGTTCTCTGATCAAAGTACCCATTCTCTATTTTACTTCCAATATAGTCTCCTCTTATTGACACTTGTACTTTTTGTTCTGTTTTAGTTACAGTTGGCTGGGGAAAGTCTAAAATATTAAATACAAAATTCCAGAAATTGATATTTTGTAAAATTAAATGTACCCTGTTCTGAATAGCATAATTTAATGTCATGCTGTCTTGATCCATCCTGCATGGAGTGAATTATGCCTTTGGCCAAGTAAACAAAGTTGTATATGATGCCCACTTTTGGCTACTTATAAACCAAGAAGTATCTTGTTTCACAATGTTTGTGGTACAAGTAACTAACATTTCTTTTACATAAGCATGGCCCAGAGCTCAAGTGAAGTGGCACAGGAAGTCTTAGCACTGTCATAACGACTCAATCGTAATAATTTTTAAAACTCTTACTTTATCTAATGTATAAATCGAATGTATGTAGGTTAAGTATGTAAATGAACAACAAGTATAAGTATAGTTCACTATTATCTGAGGGTGTAATGCATCTATTGGGAATCAGAATTATTGATACTTTATTGTTAGTAAACATGTAAAACATACAACATGGTTGACTACACTAGCCTATTTGGTAAAAGATAAGCTACAGGAGTTTTTTTGGGTTTTATTTTTGTTTTTGTTTTTCTTAGATGTATCCACTAGGATTGGACTCTACAATTCTGCAGTTTGTTTGTTGTAAATAACATACATATGGAGCAGGTTATGTTTAAGAATGTAAACATAAACATATACACATGTAACAAAATTATTTTTAAAAAAAGAGGCCAGGAGCTTGAAAGACAGTGAGGAAAAGTATATGGGAGGGTTTAGAGTGAGAAAACAGGAAAGATAAATTATGTAAGCATGTTATAATTTCAAAAATGAAAGAAATAATGTAGAAAATAAAAACTATGAGATGTTTAAAAATCAAAAGCTATATATACCTGCTGTGGATAAATGAGTACATGTAATGTTGAAATAGCAGCTACAGAGCTCTGTGAACAGATTCCATCCTTATTTTTCTTAACCACTTTCTCTGTTTCAGAAAACTGTGAATGGTTCTGTTGGGCCACTTCTAGTGACTACCATTCAGACCCTTTCCTGGAGCCTTTCTTCAGTAGACCAGCCACATCGTTCACTCAGATATAATCTCAGAATAACAGAGTTCTTCTAGAGGTGACTACAATAGTCTCACCAGGACTGGTAAGAGCTTAAAATACCTCTGCCCTGTTCTGAAGCATCTCTACTTTTTTTTATTGATTAGGATGAACCATTTTAGAAAAGCATTGATGTATTGATTGACATCTTTATCAGTAGTCAAGCAGATGCTGGTCTATTTGAAGGATACACACACACACACACACACACACACACACAGTACCCACAGTTTACATTTAGTGTAAGTGGAATTTCCTAATAAGCATTCTTCCTTGTAAAAATGTGATTACAATTTATGAAACCTCTAATTGCCACAAGTCTGTGTCCACTTTACCTCTGTAGAGTGAATAGCTGTAAAATGGGAAAGCAATTTCTTTAAAACTGGCTGTGATGAAAATGTGTGTATTGTGGTTACCTATTTGCAATTTCTTTCCTCCCTGGGTTTCCCTCTTTGTTTTGCTAGTATCTATAATTTATTCCCAAGTTTCATTCTTTATGTTTGACATATTCTGTTACAATATGTAAAATTGCCAGATAGTCCAAACAGGGTTAACTTTCAGAGAATTGTGTCTTGGAAAAGACGATGAAGTTGAACCAGATGGCAGGGTGGTCTTTACTGTAGGGATTCCTGCGGACGAAGATGAAGATGAATGAAGATGGTTGTGCATCTTCTAGACACACAGTGGCTTCCTGAGAAGAGAAGCCTGGGGACAGAAACCACTGATGGCTCACAACATGAAACCAGCGGGTAGGCAGATGTTGGGACATGGAAGCCATCCAAAGTGTTGCCACGCAAATTGCTTTCCACCTCTCACATCTGATACTCAAGATCTAAATCAGGGGCTCTGAGAAAGGACAATCTCCTGAAGTTTATGTTCATCAACAGTGTCCAGCAGCCTTTCATATATTTGGTGGATGATACCAAGGAATTATTTCTGCAAAGTTTATTAGTAAGAAAGGCCTTGAAGTTGGGAACTGAGAGGTTGCAGGTGTATAATTGACCCATTCACAACATGGATGAGAATAATGATTCTCGAGACAGATAAAGGATTCTAGTTTGAATTCCTACCCTGCTACCTTCTAGGCATGACTTCTGGGGGTAGTTTTGAAAATAAAATAAAATAATACATAAACAGAGTATAATACTAGGGTTGGTATGTAATAATTGTTCAATAATAGGCATTATTTTATTATTAAACCAACAAATTTTTAAAATACTGCTTTTAGGCTAATTGATCTTGATATTAATTTTCTCTCTGAAGACATAAGCTCCTCATCTGAAAAGTCTATTATGTTGAACCTTCCTTAATTTCATACAGCCAGTCAGAGTTGGAACATACTACTAGAGCAGATCTTGGAGTTTTAAATCTGATGAAAATATGTCTGAAGACCACAAGAGTTTAAATTTTATCATTACTCCTGTCACTTCTAACATCTTGATTTATTGAACAGAGTATCTAACTTTTCTAAGCCCCCTTGTCTCTGAAAGAAGAAGAATAGAATATCTGTCCCAATCATTGTGGATAGTAAATGCTGAAATGCACAGAGGACACCAGAGAATTAACAAATTCGGGTCAGCCCCAGGGACAGCCGCTGTCCCTGTTGTCATAATTACTCTTCCTTAACCCTTGTTCATCTTCCTTTGCTGTGACTGCTGGTGAGATTAGTCTTCTTGGTTCTACCACAGTAGGGGCTCATGTAGCTCACGTAGTCTCACATTGCAGGTTTTGTTGCCTAGCAGTTATTGCTAGCCTTTAATTTGTGAAACTGAAAACAAAACATTCCATATTGTTTTTAACTTAGCTTTTGAAACATGATGGCCCATCATCATTTAGACCCTTAAGGAAGTATGTTTAGCTTAAGCAAAAATCTCATCTTGTGATACTACTAAATCATCTTTAAGGTAAACCATCTATAAGCTTTCCAAATGTTATCATTTCCAGTGGAAATTATAAATCATTGATTTTTAAGTCACCTTACACTTTGATTCTTAACCGCAGATTGTTTTTCTATCCTGACATATTTAGAGCTTTGAGACACTGACTCAACCTTCAAAGTCATAAGATAAACAGTCACTCTGCTGCCCTCCCTCTAACTGTCCAACGTGGCGCTCTGTTCTGTCTGCATGACCTTCAACACTTAGAATCTGTCTCTGTATTCTATCCTTAATGTCAACGTTCACTTAGCTTATGATTTACCACAATAGATGAGTTTTAGGAAGCCAATAACTTCTGAGTCCATCTCTCATGCTAAGGACTGATATGCTTCATGCAGAACTGAGTGGCAAGAATCTTTAGAAACAACAAAAATCACATTTTAGCTGTTTTTTTCCTTTTATTCATTGTTAAATATTTGTTTCCAGTACATTTTTAAGTAAATTATTTATGGGAACAAGCAGTAATAAGAATGATACACTACATCTACCAAGATGTGTCTTGAGATTTATGACTTATCTAGCATTAAATATAGTAATCTTCAGTAGTGTTAATCACCAACTTATGTTATCTGGGCCTAAGCCAGACACTTTGACAGGAGCAATGTAATTGAATTATTTCACTGAAGCATGTAGAACTAAGTAGACCATAAGCCTTTTCAGTGTAGGCGTTGAAGTTGCATAAGACCATCTGCACAAAGCTACGTAGTTCAAGCTACTTTCAATGGAAAAATGTAAAGTTCATTTGGTTTAGGTATATTTATTTACAAATGCTTAAAATGTAAAAAAGTTAGCATATATTTTCTGCATATGTTATTAAATCTAGTCTTTTATGCTCTAAAAATATATGACCAACTCACTTAAAAGGTTTTCAAGCATTATAGGATCCTACAATCAGCATTTCTAAAAAGTACCCACTGCCAAATTAGGGACTCAACACAAACTATATTCTGAGACTAATACATCACTAGTTATTGACTTAAGTTACTAATTTTATGTACTGGAGAGGAGAATTAATGTTTAGCTAATCAATTCAGGAGATTATGTGAGGTGAGTCCAGCTATGGGATTTTTTTTTTGACATGACATAAGGAATAAAGTAACTTTCTAAAAGTCATGCCACCAAGAAGTGGAGAGAGAGACAAGCACACACACACACACACACACACACAGAGAGAGAGAGAGAGACAGAGACAGAGACAGAGAGAGAGATACAGGGGGAGAGAGGTGAGAATACAAAAGTCTAATCTCAATCTCCAAACTGTAATACCTTACAACACTGTAGCATTATTTCCATTTCATTGATCTATGAAAGATTCTGAGACAAGATTTCCCTCCCATATGAGGTCCAACTAAATCTTTCTGGACTTTTTTATCTGACAGAAATATGTTAATGCAAGTTTCTCAAATTATGGCCAAAATTTATGTGCTATCTCTTTTGTTTCTTCCTATCTAAGAGATATTTGTATTGTTTCTGGAGAAGAACTAGAGTGGGCAGGGTAGGGCTAGATAAGATTCAACTACTTTTCTGATTCTCTGAAACAAAATGCTTCATTTCGTTGGTTAATATAAGTTTTTAGGAACAGTTAAATTAATACCCCCCATTACTGGGTCCATATTTATCCAGTGTTGGTATTGATCACTGTTATGTTCACTGATAATCCAGTTGTCATATTAAGATGCTAAAAGTGATCCAACCTCTCCACCCATCCAGACCCTAAACATCCTTTTCTAACCTGAACTGTTGTTTGATTCTCCTGTGTACACACAGTCCTCAGTCTACCAGATCTAGTCTACTTCCCACATCCAGTGCCCCCTTAATCTGGCCACTCCTAACTGCGCTGCAGCAAGCCTAAAGGTTTCTGCTAGAACCTTCCCTGCTTATCCCACAACTCAGAGGTCACTCACATGTCACATCCAAGCTCTCTACAGAGCCATCTACTCCCAGAGATAGACTTGATAAAGACTCATCCTGCACCCCAGCCCATTCTCTTCTGTTCACCCGACTTCATTCTACTAAAGCCATGTAAACCTCTAGGCCCAACCCACTTGCTTATCCTGTCATCTGACCTAACCAGCTCTGTTCACACCAGACACAGAAGTGAGAAGAGAAGTCGACATGGCCAGATCTCCCCCCAAAACATTGTGGAAAAAAATCAAGCCAGTATCTCCCCTCCAAAAACTACCAGTCTTGTAGAAATGTTGACCAATGACAATTAACCTAGATGAACACTAGGACACATAACTTGAAAAAAATTATAAACCTCATCAGAGAATTCAAGGAATTTGAAGAAGACACAAAGAAGTAGCTCATTGAAATTAAGGAGGAGGAACATAAAGAGACTAAGCTCTTGAGGTATCCCAAGAAAGCCCTAACATACAGCAGGTGTAATGCAAAGGACTCATGCTGAAATGATGATGGGATCAAAATCTCAGTCGCCCAGCCTGAAGAATCAGGGGAAAGGCTTACAAGTAGAATGGATGAAGCAGAAGAACAAATACCAGGACTCAAAGATAAAGTAGAGGATCTAGAGCAAATAAGCAAAGATTATGAATTTTTAAACACAGGGAAGAAACACAGAGGAAATATGGGACACTGTGAAAACAAAACTGTGAAATTATAGGCATAGATGATGGAGATGGTTCCCAAGTCAGTGGCATAAACCAGCTCTTCAACGAGATCATAAAAGCCTTCCCAAACTAAGGAAAGACATACATACACACACAAGAAGAACATAAAACTCCAAATAGATAAGAGTAGAAAAGAAAATTCCAAGAGTATATCATAGTTAAAACACTCAGTATGTAAAACAAAAGAAGTACATTGAAAGAGGCAAGAGAAAAAAAAGCAAATCACATTTAAAAAGGATATGCATCAGAATGATAGCTAATTTCCCAATAGAAACTATTTCCCAATAGAAAGGTCATAGAGCCTGGAGCAATGCATTACAAGTCCTAAGATACATGGCAGCCAACCTAGACATACATATATATATACATAGCCATAATTGAAGGAAAAAGAAAGACTCCCTGTCATTCATATATATATATATATATATATATAATATATATGTGTGTGTATATTCATATATATATGTATATATGTAGAAAATGGCTAATTAAATGATTTAACAAGTATTTATATTATCATTGATTGGTTGACAGTGTTAATCCTTAACCTGCCATTATAAATGAATACACACAAGCACCTTATGGATTTTAACAAGCCTTGGCCTGAATTGTGCAATCCTAGCCCATCTAAGCTAGCTCATAATTCTATTACCCAAATATGACTCCCTATATACATATGTCCCTTTGGACTATTATTCTCCATGCTATACCGACGTTCCAGGCCATGTGAAATGATTGTCTTTAATCTACCCCATGATGTGTGTCCTCCTTCTTCTTGCTCCTGGCTTCTCTCCCAAGATGCTCTCTCTCTCTCTCTCTCTCTCTCTCTCTCTCTCTCTCTCTCTCTCTGAAGCCTGCACACCTATGTCCTGCCTATCTCAGTCTTTGCCCAATCTCCAGGCCTCACCAATTATTTAAACAATCAGAGACAATGTAAATAACAGACAGCAAGCAGGACCAATTAACATTCAGAATGCTTAACACCACCCCATCAACAAACCAAACCTAAAGCAAATACAAAGCAATATTTCAGGCTAACGAGAGGAATGCACATATCCAAGAGACCATAGGAAGAAATATGAAGCCATACTTATTAAATAACAAAGTACACTGAGAACACAACACCAAAAATCAACACATAACACTATTGTAATATGCATTTCAGTAGTAACGTGATTTTAAACACATGATAATCCACCATGACCAGCTTGTGTAAAAAGAAAATGGCTAATTTAACTATTTAACCAGTATTTTGATTATTGTTAATTGGTTTGGCAGCCGTTAATCCTTAAGCAGCCATTATAAATGAACACACAGAGACCACATGTGGATTTTACCAAACCTTGGCCTGAGTTGTGCAATCCTGGCCCATCTAAGCTAGCTCTTAAGTCTATTACCCAAATATGACCCCATATATACATACATCCCTTTGACTGCCATTTTCCATGATATGCCGATGTTCCTGGCCATGTGGAATGAGGTTCTTTTTCCTAACCCATGGTGTGTGCCTCTTTCCTGCTGCTCCTGTCTGGAATGAATTAATCCTTTCTCTAAAGCACAGTTTTCCTGTTCTAGTCTCAGGATGTCCCACCTTTCTCTGTCTTTGCCCAATCTCAGGCCTGAGCATTTTATTTAATCAATCAGAGTCAATATAAGTAATAGGCAGCAAACAGGACCAATTAATTAACATTTAGAATGCTTAACACTACCCCAACAAGCTTGGCTTTATCCCTGACTTTCAGGTATGGGTCAACATAAAAAAAGTGGATAAAAAAATAGACTTAGGAATAGTTTACATGAACATCTCAGTAGACATAGAAAAAGTCTTTGGTGAAATCCAACAAGTCTTCAGAGACTGTAGGACTAGAGGGAGGATACATAAACATAATAAGAGTTAAATATGAAAATTCCACAGCCAACAGCATTCTAAATGAATGGAGAGGAACTTGAACTAATCCCACTGAAGTCAAGAATGAGAAGATTATCCATCCATTGTCCCCATTTCTTTTCACTACTGTGCTTGAAGCACTAGATGATGCAATAAGACAGGAAAGGCATATCAAAGGAGAAATAAATAGGGAAATAGGAAATCTATTTCTTATTTAATAAGTCTATCAAGAAAATAAATAAATCTAATAAGAAAGTATACCTCTTTCTAGATGACATGTTACTATACATTAGAGGTCTCAAAAATTCTACCAGAAATCTTCTAAAAATGATAAACAAATTCAGGAACATAATCAGCTTACACAAGCAAATGACTTTTCTTTTAAAGCAACAACAATCAAACAGAGAAGGAGTTTATGGATACACATCCAGTGACAATAGCCTCAAAGAAAATAAAATATCTAGAAACAAGCCTAACCAGGGAAAAGAATGACCTTTGCAATGAAAACTTTAAATCTCTGAAAAAAGATATAGAGAAAGACACTAAGAAATAGAAAGGCATCCCATGCTCATGGATTGGTAGAATTAGTATTGTGAAAATGACTGTCTACCAAAAGCTATTTACTGATTCATTGCTGTCTTTTTCAAAATTCCTATATAATTCTTGAAGAAATGGTGGAAAACATTTCTTAAAATTCATGAAGAACCACAAAAGACCTCAGATAGCCAAAGCAATCCTGAAAACAAAACAAACCAACAAAAAACAATGCTTTAAGGATTATAGTTTTAGAGTTAGGGTTCTTACCAAAAATAAGATGGTCCAAAAACTCCTTTTACATTTTAATATTTATATTAAACTAGAATCTGGTTACATGTGAGGAAAAAAATGGCTGTTGGAATCAGGGTCAGTGAACAAAGTTACTGAATATATTTTTTTAGGCAACTCACTGTGTGTGTGTGTGTGTGTGCGTGTGTGTGTGTGTGTGTGTGTGTGTGTGTGTGTGTGTGTCTTTGGGTCCCTGTCTATGACCATTGTTTGCAGATGCTAGGCAAAAGCTCCAACCTCAGTGAATTTACTTTCTAGGCATGTCTGAACATTAGGATAGTTTTCTCTTTAAAATCTTTCTAATGCCTCTTTGAATAAAATGATTTAGTTTGACAACATCATTTTGATGTTGAAGACCCTGTAATAGTCCATATGCATATGTTGCCATTGGCAGTGCTACATGGGGATTCTTATTCAATGGATGCTAAAGGTATAAATATGGAGTTCTAGCAAGTGTTTTATAGAATTCCAAAGAGAACCATTTTCTGTGGACTCTACATCATTCATAGTTGTAGTTCCTGTGTGAAAGTTGCAGGTCTTGCATGTCTCTTCTGTCTGGTGTTCATTGGTATGACCTTATTGCAGAACTTGTAAATGTTCAGAGTAAATGTTCAGCTTTGACTTTTAATATTTTAATATTAAATATTAAGTCCATGTTGGCTTGCTGAGTCTTGCATTGGTATCTGTGAAAAAAAAGTTTTGGGGTTTAGGGGAAGCTTTTTTGTTGGTTTGTGTTTTGTTTTGTTTTTGAGATGGGGTCTAACTATAAAAACTTGGCTGGAGTTGGATTCACTACATATGCCAGGCTGACTTTGAACTCACAGAGATCCAGCTGCTTCAGTCTCTCAAGTGCTGTGATTATGTATGTGCACCACCATGTCTGGCTTCTCTCAATGTGATTTTAAACAAACAATAAATCTGGTTTTAGTAGATATGTTAATAAATATATTTCATGGCATACCAGGAAACCATAATGAATTTATTATGATATAAAATCCTGAAATATAAAGAACCAGAATCAGTCCTAGACCCCCGCCCTAACTAAGGACTGCTCATCAGTATACCTGACAGAGCCACCAGACAGAGACAAGATTGTATGACTGTTGGCAGTACAACCAAGGCAAGCTATTTTGCCTCACTGCCCCTTACCACACTGAGGATCTCTGTAGAAATTTGTTCACTGGAGCTATTGTGTCCTCCTCTACAGACCACTGAGTAGAGATGCCTACGTAACATTTCAATATTTAATGATTGTCCCTCATATTGATATTAAGATGATCTGTGGGCATATGAGGAGAGCACCTTTTCTTCAAGGAGAACAGCCATCTTTACCTCAGCCCCTTAGGTCTCCACAATCTGACCTTATCATGGTGAATGATTGACAGTGACACACATCTGAAGACAGTGACCTTAGGACCTTTTTTCCCATCCCAGAACAACAGTGTATATGGCAGTAAGCCTAGTATGTATGAACTTCCAATTCCCTCCAGTTCTGCTTCACCTCCTGTTATGCGGTGGAATGGCATAAAGAATGCTTTCCTGAAAAACAACTATACAGAATTGATAAACTGAAAAATTTTCTGCATGAACTGTATTGCTTTATTGCCAACAGGAAGCATTAAGAGATAAATGAAAACTTGTCCGTGAATTATTAAGGCTCATGAAGGAGGTGGTAGTTTATGGTGCTGGGGTCAAAACCCAGTCTTGTCTGAGATGGAAGTCCAGGCTCTTTTTTATTTACAACACAGTCTTATGTGTATCGCAAGAGAAATCTATATTAGTCAGTGCTTTGAGTCACTGTGACCAAATACTTGAGAAAAACAACTTACATGAGAAATATTTGTTTGACTCAGTTTTCTGTCCATTACAACCGAAAGAGTGTGGTGGGGCAGAGTAGAAACAGAAGGGGAAATACAGGAAGAGGTGCTGAAAGCCAGCACTCCGAATGACACATCCAGGTGTTCTACCTCCTTAAACGTGGGCCTATCTCATGCTTTCCAGTATCTCTCCTTTAACAAGGAATTAAATCCATTCTCTAGACTATAGTCTCACTATCTTAGTTCTCTCTGTATACAGCATTGTAGACCAACCCAGGCAAATGCCTTACTAGCCACCTAGCTGTTTCTCATCCCAGTCAATGAGAGTCCAGGATAACTCCCACAGCCATGGCCTGCAGAATGCTAAGTGAGTTCTCTGTCTTTATTAGTTGGACACTCAGCGGTGTATAAATTGTTATGCACATGTAATGAGTTATTCTTATGGAAATTTTAAATGTGCAAGCAGATAAGACATTTTTGAAGCCCTACTTTCAAATTGAGGCTATTTGTACCTAACGAATGTCTCAGTCAGTACCTTAGTGAACTATAAAATGATGTGTAGGTGACTATAATAGGGAATAGCCCATCTGCAGAACAACCTGTGAATTTCTTCTGACTCCTTGTATTAAGAAATGCCGAACTCCCTGATCTAAGATTATCTAACATCTTATTCATTCAAGTTCCAACCTAAATGCCATATCCCCATTTTAAATGATGCAAACATAAATTTACAATTTTCTTGTGAATTTCTAAAGACAACCTTCTGTGATCTGCTCTGTTGGTATTCTCACTATCACTCTCAGGGTTTGAGACTAGTAGACATTCAATAAATAAGACTTTGAATGACTGATAGATAAATATAATCTGTATCCCATGTAAAGGGTCATTTAACAGGCCACTGTTATAACGAATAGTAACAGACAGTGTTTTACATTTCAAATCCAGATAATTCTGTGATTATGACACTGATGTAATGAGAAAACATTGAGACTGAGGAACTTCACAGCAGATACTAAACCCAGTGAGGAAATTGCTTTTTTTTTTTTCTGGTGACTGTTAATTATCTTAAGAACTTCAATAGAATGACAAAAACTATGTTTCATTTCTCAATTTTCAACTATTTAAAAATACATTGATGTTTCAAACATGGATAGTCTTTAAAACTCTGCAAAAATGAAGAGAAAGTTTGAGGTGATAGGCGGAAAATATGACCACTTGTAGAAGATAATGTACAAAGAATGCCACAAACTACAGCACTGGGATGGCTTTTCAGCCCAAGCCAGAAATAGGTGAAGATGCCCTTTGTAAGGAAAACAGACAGTTTGTCCAATATTCCAAGTTCTCCTAATGATGTTTTAGGGGCTATCAATTGATACATATATTCATTTCACCTTTGATTGAACTGGGTGGTAGTTTTTCTTATTAGTCATGATTGAAAATTAGCTTGTAATGCAAAGATTGATTAGAATGGGTAATTCTTGTGGAGTGGTAGAGCTAAAACATTATCCTAGGAAATGCATGCTTATAATTGTTTTTGCAATAGTTTTCAGTTCTATGAACTATCGTAGTTGAAAGTTACAGGTGTAAGTGAGTGTTAGCCTCTCAGTCAAATATCAAGTTTTACTCTCTGTCTTTCTGTATACCATGATAGTAATGTGCTTTAGACCTTCTCAAGGCATTTATGATCTGAGCATAAAAAGAAAAAGAATTACTACAATTTTTCCTTTGTCCATATCAACTCTTGGTATTAATATGCAGTCTAAAAGAAAAAAAGCCAACATTAAGTTTTAAATTATTCATTGCAGCTCCAATGCAAAAGGATATTTAATATTGTAAGATCATTTTGATGGGATGAACATAGGCCCTTTGGTTTGATAATTGAAGAATTTTTTTATAAAACGCTTTCCAGAAATTTGCCAGTCCTCTTAGTAGCTGTACTCTCTTTGACTAAATGTCTCTGTGTCTTATTTATTCTTTCTGTGAATCTGTTTTATCCTTATCTTTCTACCTCCTATCCTACCTTACACTGCTCAGTGGCTCCAACAGTATAATTTCTATATACATTTTAGATTATTCATGCAGAGCTATATAAATTGCTTTCCTCATTTCCATCCAAACACACGAAACACTTGACAAACGGAAAGCTGAGTTTATTGGGTCACAGGCTGAGGATGTATTCCATTAAGATGGGAAGGCACAGTGGCAGCTGGTCACATTGCATCCTCAGGAAGTACCACTTCAACTCACTTTCTTCTTTTTTTTCAGGTCAAGACCCCAACTCCTGGAAGAGTCCTATCCCTATTTAGAGTGGGTCATGCCCCCTCATTTCACCCAATCTAGAAACTCCCTCACTGTTGTGCTCAGATGTCTGTCTTCTAGGTGATTCTAGGGCCCATCAAGTTGATAATATATCATTAGAAGAGCCAGCTGAGACTCTGGACTGTAATAGATTCCTAAAAAATATCAGATTGTTTTCCCTGAAATTAGTTGTTTGTACATGGTTCAGTAAGCAGTAATGAGAACAATGTGCTATATAAAACATACATGAACTCATTTAAATGCAAATATGTGGCTAACATACCTAACAAGAGAGGTGTGAAGTGAGATGTTGCCAGTACCTGCTCATCAGTGTACAGGGATGTGCATTGTGAAGGTAGGCAGGTTGGCCTGTATAGTTCACATCGGTGGCTTTTATGTGGTAGGTTGAAAGCTTATCTCTTGATGCAATGGTTTATGCCCTAAGTTGAAGTGGAAACCAACCAGTTGTTAACAGTTCTGAATCATGAAAACATCACGGGTGATTCATGGCATATGCACACTTCAAATACCTACATGTGATAAGATACTGATAGAATTTTAATTCAAAAGCCCAAAGGCGTTACATATCTCAAAACACCATAGCATTTAAATTGCTAATTTCTTCTTTTAGAGTACATTTTGCACAAAAATTTTCAGAGTATTTGGGTTTTGAAAACTTAAAATAGGAAATGAGTAATTTTGATTTCTGTTTTTCACACTCTCAAATTTGGTGTACAGTCATCCCTTAGTATCCATGGGGGACTGGTTCCAAGACATCCTTCCAATCTCCAGATTTTTGGATGTTGATGCTCCTAATGTAAACAGGACAGCGTTTGGATTGAACCCACTCAGGCCTTGCAGGGAGGTGTTCAAGGTCACATCTGGATCCCTTATAATACAGACACCGTGTGAATAGCTGTGGCAATGTGTTGTTTAGGGAACAATGACAAGAAAAGTCTATATTTCATTTTGTGATTTTATTAATTATTTGATATCAGTCACCTTCTTTTGAACATTTTTAGCCCTCCTTTCCCACTTCCTCCAAGATACATCCCATTCCATACCTGTTCAACTTTGTGTACTCAGTTTTTTGGTTTTTTTTTTTTTTTTTGGTTTTTTGATACAGGGTTTCTTTGTGTAACAGCTCTGGCTCTCCTGGACTCGCTTTGTAGACCAGGCTGGCCTCGAACTCACAGTTATCCACCTGCCTCTGCCTCCCAAGTGCTGGGATTAAAGGCGTGGGCCACCACACCCGGCTCATGTACTCAGTTTTTTAATCCACCGTTAATTAAACCATTAATGTTCACTAGAGCATGTTAGACCAGCAGGGGCCACAGTCTTAAAGAAATTAATAATGCTATATAATCTTTCAAACATTTAAGATAAATAATGTGGTTGGTTGGTTTGATTATTAGTGCTGTCCACTTAACAAAATCTGCCATCACCTGGGAGACAGGCCTCTGGGCATCCCTGTGGAGGTTTATATGTATAACTTTAAATCATGTGGGATGACCTGCCATTGTGACCCTATTGCCCGACTTGGATCCTGGACTGTATCAAGGTAGAAAGCCAACCTGCTGGACGTAGTACGGTGTAGTATGGTGTAATGGTGTAGTGCAGTGTAGTGCGGTGTAATGGTGTAGTGTGGTGTAGTGCGGTGCAGTGCGGTGCGGTGCGGTGAGGATGCAGTTTGACCATTTGCTCCAGGCTGCTGCTTCCTTGACTTTCTTGCTGTACTTTAAAGTAAAGCTTTCTCCCCAAAGTTAACTTTGTCAGAAAGAACAGCAACAAAAGAGAATCCACTCTCATTGGGTTTGTGGGTGGGGGACCCACTGTCTGGAGAGCCACAGACCTGGGGTGTGCTATATGCTCTGAGAAAGACCGTGTCCTTCAGTCACTGTTGTTTTATGGCCTTCCTGTGACTTTACAGATCCAGGTGAAGCTGAGAATCTTTCCATTTCAATCCAATTTCCAACTCGTATTTCGTCCCAATAATTCAAGTCAAATCACAGCAGGCATTTCCTATATGGGAGGCTGTTTAGCTTTTTAAACAACTAAATTCTGTCTTAACAGGTTCTATTAATTTTTATTGTGTACAACACTGAGTTCATTGCTGAAGGCTGAGGGGCAGCCTTATCTTTTCTCTCACCACTGGGCCGTGTTGTGAAAGCCAGGGTGAACTTAGTGCTGCTTCATCTGTCACACTTTGGCCTTTCAGTACATCCTTCTTTTTGCTCTCTAGGATGTCTTTGAAGCCAGCCACAGAAGTCTTTCTGTTTCTATTTTAAACATTCTTACCATTTAGGAATCTTGGCTGCTGAGATGTTTATTGTTTAGTCAACCAGAATTTTTCTGTTATGAATTAGCTGTGTGCTGCTTTATTCAACTGAACTGTAGCCATTTGATCTATAATACAGAAAGAGAAATTCTTCAACCAAAGATTTCTTTTGAGTAGCATTAGGGTCTCAATACTTCGACTGCCTGGAATGATACATAAATTTACATTCAATTTTAGCAGTCATACAAAGCAAATATAAATTACAGTGAGGTTTGCAGATTCCTTGTGGCATTTTTCATTGTCCCGTTGATTATTTTCCCAAACACTTAGACTCCTACTAGAATGTATTACTATCATCATATTTCCTATAATTTATATAAGTTCAAATCACAAGACCAACTCAGGATGGGGATGAATGTGAAAGGGAGGAATGGTACAATGCTATTAGTGATTTTAGCTACTGTCATTTCAGATGCCTTTCCCCTTTAAGCAAACATAAATCCTCTGTTCCTTCCTTCATTATTGTGGCCAGTAGAGTGAAAGGTGACGTCCATTTGCAAGACTTCTGAGGGCACATAGCCCATCTCTAAATTTAGGCTAAGATCTTTTCACAGACCGTGTGTGTGTGTGTGTGTGTGTGTGTGTGTGTGTGTGTGTGTGTGTTAGAATTCTTGGATTCCAGGTTGTTCTACAACAGTCAGAGCCTCTTGTAGAAGCAAAGTAAGCCAGGATTTGTGGTAATTCACAGATTACCCAACAAAATCTTGAGTTATTCCATTTCTTTTGATAAACTCATATGCAAATGCTATTAAAAAGCTAATACTAAAAGATTAGTTGATACCTTATCACAGATACTAGGGTATCAGACAAACACAAATGCAAGTATCTCATTTTTCTTATTCAGTTTTTGGTACCCTTTCTATATGGATGGCAGTGGTGAGGGGAATCAAAGAAATTATTGTTGGTTTGGGTTTTTTATTTCTGTTCATCTAATGACATAATCTGTTGTAAACTACAAACACACACATTCACAAATTTATTACTCTCTATTTTTACAAAATACTTCTCAAAAGAAGTTGTTTTGGCCAATGGGACATTCATAGATCAATATTGTATAAACTTACACAACGGAGACTATCTCTTGACTGTTGTAGGATCCAGGGTCATGGAGCCTACATGACATGATGAAAGGTTTGTGACTCAATCACTAGCCAACTTCCACATCTCTCCACGAGACCATCTGGACCAGGAGACCTGGCTGACCCTCAAATGCTCCTCAGAAGTCTAAGCTAGTGCTTGCTGGGTCAGAGAATCCAACCTCGGGCCAGAAACGCCACTTGATAGAATCTGGAGCAAACAAAATGGATATTATATTAAACTAGTGGACACAGGAGTGCTTTACTAAGCACAAAGTGCTAGTTGATATAAGAGAGGAAAGCCATCCATTTGTAACATGAAGATAGACAACTGTGGATCAGCATCACCAGGCTTCGACCAGTAAGTGAGGTTTTCAAATACCCCATTTTCATGATCATTGAATTTACTACTCCTCTACCTACATTAAAGGAAGAGTCGAATTGCATTACCATATTTGGAGAAAACCTAACAAATGCAGTCTTGAAATACAAGTATTTTTTATTTATTGTTTTTACTAACAATCTGTATAATCATTAAAATATTTTTATATTAAAAGTTAAGAACCAGAAGAGTGTGTGTGTGTAATATCACATTTCTCCTTTCTTAGCTCTTCTATCTCATAGTGTATAACATATCATTTCTTTCTATTCAAATTATAAACTCCTTATTTTATTTATAACTATTTGACAAGATGATGCCAAATTGAGAGTTGTAACTAATTAGTTATCATGATATAACAAATCAAAATTGCAGTAACTTTTCTGTTAATACTACATGTTTGCTCCAGGAAAAATATTACCTGACCCCCCCAAAAAAAGGTAATT
>CAJQZJ010034457.1:787690-804737 GCA_907164525.1 Lophiomys imhausi
TCTCTCTCTCTCTCTCTCTCTCTCTCTCTCTCTCTCTCTCTCTCTCTGTGTGTGTGTGTGTGTGTTGTACACATATGTTTTCTGTGCATCCACTTGTGTGTAGGGATATTTGCAGACATGTGTGTACACACATGAAAGCCAGAGCCTCATGTCATGTGCCTCTCTGTTGCCTCATACCTTATTTTTTGAGACAAGGTCTTAACGGACTTGGAGCTAACTAACTTAGCAAAACCAGTTGACCAGGGACCTCCGGGTGTTCTGTTTCTGTCCCTCACACTGTGTGACCTTGGCCTGAGGTAGATAAGGGCTTGGTGCAAAGCCATTGATCCCATTTCTTACTGAGTTACCCTCCCCTGCAATGCTTTCTCGTTTGCCTAAGGTTTAATCCTGATTTATTACTATTTGCACAAATTCAAACAATTTAATTTGTGAACACAAACTGGTCTCACCTTGAGTGTCAATTGTTAGGTATAATAAGGTTGGTTCCTTGTTTTTATTGACAGTCTTATGAGATCTTTTAGGGTTTTTCTGTGCCCTGTTATAATAAGATATATAAAGGTACAAGGATGTGCAAAAATAGAAAATGGATTTGATGCACAGAGCCTTCTTGTTCAGTGTTTCATCCATTAAATTTAAAATGCCACTAATTGTCAAGACTATTGCTTAAATCCATGATGGAGTTTAAAGAGCAAAGCTAGCACTTTTGCTCACTTTTCCATATGTCTGGTGTATCGCTATGTTTTGTGCAGGTCTAAACACACAATTATAAAGGACTTAGGTGGAATTGGGATAGGAATAGGTGTAGGTGGCTGTAGATGTCTGCCTGTCATGCATATTTGAGTGCAAAGCAGAAGTTCAGAACACAGTGGTCAGGGGTTCTCTTAGAATTTTGAGGAGAAGAGTCCTGATCACATGACATGTGTTGTTGTCTTTAAGTTATTTTTCCTATCCATTTAGTTTCCTTAGACAATTGTGAGAATAGCTACCTTGCTAATCAACTTGTGTTAAAGTTCAGAAGTGACAACAAATAGGAAACGTGACCCTTCTGTTGTCCACAGTTTGGAAGCCACTGGACAGAAAGCTAGGGCTACAATGATTTCAGACATCAGAGTCTGGTACCTGGCCTTTCTGTTTTCCAGTTTTTTCCCTTAGAATATCATTTCTCCCAGCCTTAAACAAAACAAAACACAACCAAAAAAAACAAAAACAGTTTTAATAAAGTGGTGGTATAGTAAAGAGAAAATAAAATTTTCTCTGAAAATGAGGTACTATGTGTCTAGGATTTTTTATGACATCCTAGACTAAATTTGATCCTTAAGTGCTTAAGCCTATTTAATAAGACTTAAAAATAGTGGTCCCATAAGTGTGTATGTGAGGAGATCTTTTTGTTGTTTTAAAATGAATAGTCTGAAGAATATTAAAGGTAGAAGTCAGAAGTCAGATTTGAGACACTCTTCCAGAATAAAGAGTATTCAGTTGGGGTCATGTAAGGAGGAATAGCAATTCTTCCCTGGCAATGGGTATCTAGGGAAAGGGACAAAGAAGCCTTCTGGATGCCTTAGCTTTCTCAGACTTACTGGTTGATGTTTGTATTTACTTCTGGAATCTGTTCAGGAAAACCTGGGTACAGGATTTCTTCTGGACACATAGAACCTTCTCAAGGATTTGGTGCTCAAAGAAGGGCTCCCCATATAAATTTAAATATCCGAGGTAGAGATGATTTCTTTTAAATGGCATTAGCCTTTTGATCCTTAATGTTTGCAGTTCTTGAGAGTCCACTCTGATATTAGATTGAATGATTTTTAAAATTTTAAATTAGAATGTTATTGAGGAAAAAAACAAAAAAAAAACCTCAAAGGTCTATTGATTTAATAAAGAAGTTTTAGACCATTTGCTTATAACTTAAGAATATAAGCAATCAACTCATCTGAAATAAACAAAGTTAACAAACCTGAAAAATTCTCAGGGAAATTACTCAGATTGCCTTTGGGTAGATAATTCACATCCTGTTTTGGGATGATAAACATAATTTGAATCAAAAACTCCAAAGAGGCTTTGGAAGCAAATTATAAATTCAACATTTGTTTTGACTCTGCAGTTTATAGAAATAATTTAAAATCATATAATTTTATAAGGCATCTGTTTTCTTCACTTTCTCCCCTGCTGTTCCTTCCCATACACATTCTTTCTCCCCTTATTCTCTTGTTTTTCCTTCTCATGTCTTCCTAATATCAGACATCACATGCCTTGGAGGGACAGTAAATAGCCTGATTATTTGAGAAAGCAATGAAAGCCCACGAGTCTGGGATCTTTACACAGGCTTTCTTTTCATGGCTCCACCTACTTTCCTAGGAGCCTGGGACAGCTGATATACAAATGACTTGCAAGCAAGACTTCATCACTTAGATATTAGGTAATTATCTGATTTAACAGTCTTCAACATCTAAAGTTATCACCATCAATCTGTTTTTTCTTCTTTCATTCTTCTCTGGGAAGGGGATTGGCATTTCAGCAGTGGCTTCATTGATGACATTGATGTCATAGTACTTAGTAGCTTCGTACACCGGAAAATTCCTGGGAAGATTATTATGCCAAATTCCCCTAGACCCCTTCCTGATTTTCATATGCAGTTTTCATTATTTTACTATAGTGTTATTATATTGTTGGCTTTGTTTTACCATGCAAGTGATAGGTAATATGTTTAAACCATACCTTTTTAAGTAAAGGAAGATAAGTAAAAAGAACCTCTAATAACCAATTCCTTGGGGTGGAGAATGTTTTTGAACCTCTTTGAGATTTGATCATTTATATGGTAGAACATCAGAATTACTTCACTCAGAAAATTGCTGAGAGGATCACATGGGATATATACACATGAAGCTTGTGCCTTTAGGGAGCTAGTGTGACCAATGGCTTTCTTGTTACTGTTACTGTTTATTTTTATACTTAGCTTGTCTGTCTTCCATCTTTATAACTAACTCATTCCCAATCACGGATGAATACTCAAATCATAGGCTTTTGAAATTCAGTGACATATAAGAAAAACAAAAATCTTTAATAACTATATATTAACAAGTATATTTCTATTTTATATATTTGAATTCACATATCATAATGTATTCATTAATGTATTAAACAATACACTTGTTTAAGAATGTCAAAGGAAAAAGGAATGGATGAAGAGAACATCTATAGTGCAAGGTAGAAATGAATTATTTTGGAATCATTCACAAAGATGTCACTTCTATTAGTAACCTACTTGAAGGGCAATGACAATAACTTTGGAGTAGATTTCCTCAAAAAAAAATCTCAGCAGTATTCAGGGGGTGCACAATCATGACAGTGAGGTGAAATCATCAGGTAGTCACATTCCTCCAAATGAGTTTTCTCTCCTGGCCTCTGTGTAGAAATAAGTGCACTCACATTGCTGGATAGCTATCACCAACATCCACCTCCAGAGCCTCAGCAGAGACTCAACATCCACCAGGCTGCTCCTTACTGTGCCCTTCTAACACACTTTCCAACTCTCTGTAATTTTTTTAACTCAACAAAAATAGAAATATTAAGATCAATAACTACTTACAATACCCACAAAGTTACTCACATACTGTGCCCTTCTATTTGACTTTCCAGTTCTCTGTAATTATTTTTAACTCAACAAAAACGGAAATATTAGGATCAATAACTACTTACTAAAGTACAATAACTACTTACTAAGAGAATAGAGGAAAATTTGAATTCTCAGTTGGGAAGTAGTTAAAATACTTGTAACTTTGCAACAAAATATGGGGTTTGTTTCTACTTACCTTAAGGCATTATCTTTTGAACACTTTTCAAAACCAAACGGCCAAAGCTTGCCAAGAATGGAATACCAGACTGAGCCTTTTGGGGATGGATATAGTACCCAAGCCTATTGAGATGCCCTCTAAAGTCCTCGTTTTCATACGTTAGAGTAGACAGCAATAAAATGAGGAATATTTCTCTTACATTCACAAAGCCATAGTACATTATTCTTCCATGCTTGATGCTTAGCAGCTCTCTAGCAGGAAATGAGGTAGTGGCCCAGTCTGTTGTCCACCAACTCCATAGTCCCAGCTGGTGACTGAACAGAGGGTCCCAGCTAGGAGAACTGCTTTTCAATTGATGATTAAATGATGAAAACATGTTATGTGTGCTTAGTAGAATACTCCTACAACCTTAAAGATAAAGACAAATTTGTCATTTGTAGTTACCTAAGGAGAACCAGAAGGCAGTATGCTAAGTGAAAGGAACCAGGCATAGTTCTTACTTATGTGTAGAATGTAAAACAACTAGCTTTCAACACTCGAGAGTAGAATGGTGGTCACCAGAGGCTGAGGCATGGACAAAGGAAGAGATGACACTGAGCAATAAGAAATAGCAGTAAGGCACAAGGACTTGCAAATGTTTTAAATCTGTTGCACAACATAGTGGACATACTTAGTAATGGTGTGCTTCATATTTCAAAACCACAAATACTAAATTTAAGATATTGTCACCAAAGAAATCATTGATACTTGACGGGATGTATATGTTAATTCACCTGATTTGACTATTCTACATTATATTCACAAATCATAATAAGGCTTCTTCATATCCTATAATTCCATATACTGTAATTTATCCATTTCTGATAAAAATTCTTTATTTAATTTTTTATAATTATAGCATTTCTCCTTTCTTTTTTCTTCCTTCAAACCTTCCTATATATTTCTACCCACTCTCCTTTAAGTTAATGACCATTTATTTCACTAATTGTTACTGTATGCATATATGTATTTGTATATGCACATATATTCCTAACTGAAATCTATTCAGTCTGTATGATGTTAGTTGTATGGATCCTTTCAGCAGAATCTTTTGACAGCAGACCACCAATCAGTGTGAGGTTCCCTTGAGAAGACTTCCCCTGGTTGTAGCTTCCCTGTGTTGTCTATAGCTTTTTGTGAAGTGTTGAGGCCTTGTGGGGTTCCCCCCATCCACTTTGGCATGCTCATTGGTGTCGTCGTTGTTCAGCTCACAGTTGGGCAGTCATAAAATTTGAAAGAAAACAATTGAGCAAGATAAATGATCACATCAAGTGCCTTTGGGTTGGCTTATCAAAAAAATAAAAGGTAATCTTTGATTAGTGAACTGAATGACAAAAGGTTCCTAACTTTAGAACTTTGGAAGTAGGAGAGTATGCCTTCTCAAAGAAGAAAGACTGTGATATGCAGGAATATATAATGAATCCTTACAACTCCATCACCTAGGGAGAGATAACCATAGAAAACAGACTTCAAGATGCTAGGGACTCGGGAGAGCACCGTTGGCATATTCCATCACGAACAAAGTGAAGAACTACTCCACTCACTCGGTGTGCAGCAGGGAGCACACTTTTGTTTACTTGTTTTCCTTTCTTTGCTTTTCTGTAATATGTTACAGAGATGAACACAAAACAGATGTTATATAGCTCTTAATATTTTCATTCTTTTTACAAGTACTGCATGGTTATCTAATAAACAAGCACAATTTAAAAATTATCAATTAGGGCTAGCAAGATGGCCTACCAGGTAAAAGCACTTTCTGCACAAATTTCATGAGCTGAGTTTCTTACCTGGAATATATAAGAAAGCAGAGTGCTGACCCCCAGAAGCTGTGCTCTAGTCTCAGTTCCTGTGCCACACACACCAAGGCAGAGAACCAACTCCTGGAAGCTGTCCTCTGACCTCAATATCCGTGTCATGGTCCATTGGCCTCACCCGCTCACTCAGCCACCCACCTATACAGTAATTTTTTAAAAAATAAAACAATGAATAATTATATTTTTTCAAAGGAGATGCACTTAAAGTTAGTTAACAACATGACAGAATGGACTTTCTATTTTTCTAGATGTTCAATATCAGCTACTATTCCTACCTAAACTATGTAATATAGTACTCAGCACTGAACAGTCTGGAAAGTTATACTGAATGGTGGTCATGAATGTAGAATTTGTGCCATATCAGGAAATGTTTGAACAATAACCTCTAACACCTTGAAATGGTATCTTCTCAGAACTAGAAATAATTTAGAGAAAGACCAATTGAGTTTTATTTCTAAATGAATCTACTCCAACAGCACATCATTCATGGGAAGTTATTACTAGAATTGTATGAATGAACGTCATAGCCATGGTTCACAAGTTCCACTGCACAGCAGAATTAATTGGTTGTTTTAGTAAAGCATAAGCCGCTGTGTGTTCGGCTGACTTGAAGACTTAGCAGATGTCCCTGAAAAGTTTGTCTCTGTTACCAGGTACCAGGTAAAGATCTGTTGCCAGTCCAGGAACCCACTTTGAAAACATCCAGTATTAACTTTAGAATTCAGAAGGTTCTCAGGTTGTCTTACATCAAGATAGCAGGTGACTTGGACAAAGTTTCATATACATATATGGATGGACAAGTCCACATGCTGGAAAAGGAAAATTAAAAAGGAAGCAGAATAGAGATAAGGGAGTTTCAGGAAAAGAGAGAGGGTTGTATCCTCTCCAGGGATCAGAGAGGGGAGGACTACAAGTCTCTCCCATCCTCTACCTTGATGGATAGTTTACTCCTGTCTTGCTTAGAATGCTCAAGAACACACGCAGGAATTAGAAAATAGCCAGTAATAATTCATTTCTTCCCAGTAATGAATATGGAAATGTTAAAATACAAATTGTTTTAGATTTTCATTAAATATCATTTTCACTTGTTGAGTTTTAATAATGAATTTTAAAATTATTTTTCCATGTGTAACATGTGTGACAACATTGTTTTACATGTATGAAGATATTATTACATTAGATGCTATTGGGTGCTAATGTACTTTCTTTAGGTCATGGTACAGGTAGAAAGAGGAAGGATATTCAGGGCCAACTAATAAGGCTCTTCTGCCACATGTGAGCATCTTACATTGCAGATAACCCCTTTTTAATCCATCTGAACCAATCTGAAACCTTCAAAATGTTATTGTTAAAAAAGAACTTTTCCTGGTGCATGTCTTACCTTTGAGGTGTTCAGAAGTGGTAGTGCTTGCTGACATTTGTGCAAGACTGTTGTGATATCCTCTATAAATCTAGAGTAACACAGGAACTCATTAAACACCCAGATTAGACAAACTGCTTAGATGTCAGGCTCAACAGGGATACCTGTCCAGTCCCAGAAAATTACATCCAGATGATACAGGACTATGAGGAAATGCAGTTGGGTGATTAAAGACACTGGAGGTTTAAATCCATCCCAGGTCTACCTGGAAGTGGCTTATTTGCCAGGCACAGGGGAGCTACTTGGTCAGAGGCCACCTGTTCTACCTCTTTAGTTCACAGATGAGAGGAGCAAAAAAAAAAAATATGATTTCCTATGGAGAGTGAGTGCCTGGCCTCAGGAATTTGCTTCCAAGCAGTCATTTATTCTGTTGATGCTGACTGAAGTTGTCAAGATCAAAAGGTGAAGAATGACTTTGGAACACAAAATGTTCCGTCCAACAGAGAATGCAGACATCACAGTGCTATTAATCAAGGTAGTCGAGCTGAAAGTGGCTCTAATGGCAGGGTTTAGAAGACAGCACAACTTGGATCTGACTGTAAGATGACTCACAATTGTAGGACAACAACCTCAACTGAACTACAGATTTTTTTTCCTTTCTTTCATTTTTTAAATTAATTTTTTCTATTTCTTCAAGTTACATCTCAATCACAATCCCCTCCCTACTCCCCCCTCTGGTCCCACCCTCCTACCTTCTTCCTCCTTTACCCCCCATCTACTTCCTTTTTTTTTAAGTTTAAGGTTTATCTTTTCCCCCCAGCAGCTCCCTCATTTAGTCAAACAAATGGCTCTTTCTCTTATAACAACAAATACAATACAAAACAACAGAAATAATTAGGCCACAATTATGAGAATTATAAGGTTTAGCATACATTCCCAATGTCCAGTCCATACGTATTTGGCAACTGACTTTAACATTCTACTATTTAACCATCTCCATGAGTTTAAAGTTCTAAATCCAACTCAGCTTCCATCCTAACTTGCATCAAAATTTTAAAAACATCTTCTTAGATCCAGAAAACCTTCTTAATTTCTAAACTTTAACTAATTTCTAAAATTTAACTATGAGACTCTAGCTATCTAGTCTTCAACCACCTCAGAGACCTGAGAGGGATAAATATATCTGATTATATAGGAAGTGCAGGGCCTGCAGCTTCCAAAACTAAGAAATGACATACCAGTGGCTGCCTGGACAGTTCCCAATTTCTCTCCATACATTACAGCATCAATCTTCAGCCGTTTGGCCCTGTTTCTCTGACAGACATTGATTGTAAAACAGGAATTATGAAGGACTTGACTACCCTGTCTTGGCAGAGCTAGGCTGTCGACTTACCTGCTTCCAGGTTTTGTCCTTTTTGGACAGCATTCTGTCTACAGTTGAAGCAAGGGATTTTTCTTGCCAAGTGATAGGCTTGCCACTAATTCAACCATCTCTAATTGGAGATTCTTCAATGCTCATCTTCTACTTGGAGTAGAATAAGGGGTTCTGTCAGGAGCTGACATGTCTCAATATAAAAAAAAAATCTTCAGTTAAGAAAACATCTTTGAATGCCATATTCTGCAGATCTTTTGATGTTTTTGAAGACCACCTATCTATCTCCTTATATTTGGATAAGCAAATGTTGCTTGTCTCTTAGCAACTTGATTTCTGATTAACTTAGACAATAACTGTGATAGACTGGCCTAGTACCTAACAAAATGACACATTTGCATGACTATTAGTTTGCATTTCTTAATTATCCTAAATAGTTTATGTCCATTGCTAACAAAAGGCCAAAACTTCACATTTCATTTTTAAGTGTTACCTAGATACAACACCTTAAAAAGAGTTAACCTTAATTTTGTATCAATATACAAAGATCAATACCAATGTGGCCAAATATAATCTTAATTTTGTATCAGTATACAAAGATCAGTACCAATGTGGCCAAATATAATCTTAATTTTGTATCAATATACAAAGATCAATACCAATGGAGCCCAATACAATCTTAATTTTGCATCAATATACAAAGGTATAAGACTATATTCAATAACCTGTCCTTTTTTCTTTATCATTCCTATATTATGTCTATGTCCTATTTTTCTCAATTCTTTTCAACCCTACATAGGAGAGAAAGAAGGATACAGAAAAGAAAAAGAGAGAAATCTCTGGGTCTAACCTCCAAAACCTATTCTATAAGACCATTTAACAGCTTTTAATCTCTCCCCCTAAATAACAAGAAGTATCTATAACCCATCAAATGACCAAAGGGGGTGAACTACAGATTTTAAAAAGTCAACAAATCGTGGCCAAGGTACTATAACTCAGTTATTGGAAGTATATAGTCTGCTTGGATGTTCACTTTATATGCTCATCTCCAGGCTTGCTTTTTTAAAATCTTGTATCCTTCAGTGAAGCTAGATCATCACCCCTGTCCTGTGTGTGTGTGTGTGTGTGTGTGTGTGTGTGTGTGTGTGTGTGTGTTGCATTGCATATGTGTACACAACCTTAGAGCTTTGAATGCTATAAAGGTGAGAGACATAGTCTGATTTTTAGGATTTAGAATTAGTGAGAATGTAAAGGGAAGTGATACATCAGTCTATAATATGGTCAGTTCCAGCAAAATCAAGACACAGGGAGACAAAGCCAGAACATGAAACTGTCATCATGGGTGGTGCCTAGTGTTGTATGTTTGCTAGGAGACCAGATCATGAAGTGATAATAAGAGAGTTTAAATTCTCCTTACTATACTGTAGCCTATTGTACTCTCATCAGTCCACTTCCCTGTTGTTAAAATGTCATTGTATAGTAAAGGCAGTGCCTAGCTTATAGTATGTTCTAAAAAATATTGACTATTTACTCATTATTTGAATCACTATTATCTACATACAGTCAGTAAGAGCTGTTCTGACAAGCACAACATGAGGTCTCTTAGACAGTAGTGAGATAATATGCAGGACTTTTCTTACTTTACTTAATTTTATGAACAGGGCTAAGAGCTTGTTTTTAGGTCCAGTTTATATAGCTAAATAGGGGAGTGGAGAATATATAATTTGTTTAGGGCCACAGAGCTAGAAAGTTCTAGAACCATGTGAAAGAGCATATTGTATAGCACCACTCCTGGGGAGGTTCGACATCCATTCACACTTAACAATCAAAGTAAACATCCATTCTCCCTGGACAGGGAACCGAGGATAGAACAAATTGTCATTGCCATTAAAGTCCATCATGATCAATGTGTTTTCTTGGAATTAGCTATAGGAGTATAAAAGGGAGATTATTTATCAGAGCAGAAATGACTCAAAGACAGCTGTTTCACCAAGGACCATGCCAAGATGGGAGACTGCTCACAAAAGCTGGAAATGTGGAGTGTGCCAAACAACCTGTAGTTAGTTCAATGAGTTGTACCATGTCCTTTCCAGGTAGCTCAGTTGCTCAGAGCCTCTTCCAGGCACCTAGATTGCTCTGCTTTTTCTAGGCTCATTACTTCGTCTAAGTGTCATTCAGCATCCTTGCAATTTATGTATGCTTTGAAAGGGTGGAACCTAGTGTATCAGCTCAGTTTCAGGGGCTTCCTGAGGTCTTTATATTACTTACTTCCTGAACTTAACAAGCTTCCCCAGAAGTACTATATGTTTAACCTCTCCTTACAAAACCCTATTGTTTCCCCTCTTTCCTAACATACAGTGTCATAAATAACTTACTTCCAAAATGGAAGATTTGAATCTCAGAGGAAACTTCTATACAGCAGAGTGCTAGCTCATTTAGTATTGGAAACCCTTTGACCTTCATTTTTATCATTCATCCATTTATTTTGTTACTATTCTGTCTCTACCCCAATACATTACTAAATCTTTCATTGTCTCATTTCATGTTCTGTTCATTCACTACTCTAATGGAGAACCAAGACATGATTGCAACTCTGGAAGTAAAATTTAATTCAACATTGCCAGTGTTTATTGAGACTCATGTAAAAACAAGATGCAGAACCACCATTACTCCTCTGGGAACCATGCATATTACCAAATATGCAACTGTAGTGCTGGGACTAGTGTGTACATTTTGGAGCCATAGGGACAAGAGTAAAGGATACCAGGGCTTTTGCAACCTCACCACTGAACACCACAGTGAGGCTATCTGGCTTCTCATTCTAGCCCAGTGGATGCTGTCAGACAGCCCGAGGCCTTCTCACTCCAGCTAGATGGGTAAGTGTTAAATATGATAAAAGACATTTCACCTGGACATGTGACACCACAGATGTGGTCAGATCTGGGAAGAATGTGCATGGTTGACTGTCATTCATGGATATTTTCAAAAGAGTGAAGGGGACGTAAGCTGTGGAAAGCTGTTCAGAATGGATTGTTTAAAAAAAAAAAGCTGCAGATGTCATGTCAAAGGCGATTCTTGATCTGTGGATTAATAGGGAAGATAAGTCATGTCCCAGATGGAAATAAAAGGAGAGAAACAAAGAAACACTGAAGCTTCCTTAAACCCAGGGGATTTATATGGCTAAGATTTTCTTGTGGCTTGAGATGAGGGAAACGATGGGAACAAAGAATCCTGTCGACATAAAGTTTAGTAATGTATGCTTTCAGTAAGCCCATGCTTGGTTTGTTGCTGGAGACAGAATATCAGTATACTGGTTTATTCACTGGGATATAGCATAACTTTTTCCCATGAACTTCTTAGTTGACCCCTCCTAGGATGTCTGCATGTCTCCTAACCTCAAAGTAAATTAAGTAAATGAAGTAGAAATATATTATTTTGAAATGATTTTTGTTGTTGTTGTTGTTGAATTCTCTATTTGCTGGGAGATGGCAGGGTGAGGGAGAAGCCTGGGGTGGGAGAAGGGTAGGTCAGAGATTGTTTCCAAAAAACTACTGAAGTGCCATGTTATTCATTATAGCAGTTAAATTTTTTTTCTAAGCTATAGCTTTTTATCATAAAGACTATCATTAATCTATATTCAGGGAAATATATATAAGAAGCATAACCCGTTCAATGCATACCTTCCTCCAAGAGGATGAAGTGAAAGCTATCTTTTCTGAGCCAAATATGAAAGACATTGTCCTAAGACTATAGATTCAAGTGGCCCTGAACTTGTCTCAAAGAGGAAGTGGATACATGAACCTTTATAGTCAGAGAGCAAAGGGAGGTCACAAATTAGGGTGTTTTCCAGATACTTTGGTAGCAATGTCAGAGAGGCAGGTTACAAAAAAATGGGGAAATCTCACAGATATTATCTGACGTCATGCTTTGACTTTGTTAGGTAGAAGCAAATGGTCTGCTAAGTTAATGCATTCAGTGTTGTTTTGAAATAGTTTAAATTTTTTAAATGTTTATTTATTACGTCAGGTTACATCTCTATCACAGTGCCCTCTTTCCCCCCCTCCCAGTCCCGCCCTCCCACCCTCTACCCCCCAACCCTTCCATCCCACTCCTCTGGAGTGGAGTGTCCCTACATATCAGTCCCCCGCCCCAGTTCAGCAGTCATATGAGGGCCAAGAGCCTCCTCATACACTGGGGGCCTACAAGGCAGCACCACGAGGGAAAAGTGTCTCATTGACAGGAAAAAAGTCTATGTTCCTGTTCCCTTTGGTGCATTGGTTGTAGTATAGTTATCCTGTACTATATGGCTAAAATCCAATTATAAGTGAATAGATGCCATGTGCATCCTTCTGAGTCTGGGTTAGCTCAGTCAGGATGAGCTTCTCTATTTCCATCCATTTGGCTGCAAATTGCAGGATTTCATTGTTTCTGATGGCTGAGTAGTATTCTATTGAAATAGTTTAAATGATTTTCTTATTACAGAAATCAGTTCTTATCTTGTTATTGTTACTATGATGAATTGAATATTAATTGAAGTTATCACATCAGCTGAGTTTATCTGTCCACCTCCCACCAGAAAATGAGAGAGTTTATTTCAAAGATTAAACTATTTAATGTATATGGTTGACTATACCTATGATGTGGCAGCCCTACCATTGAATGTTACTGAATGGTGTATGTGGAGTTAACACCTCTGTCAGTCTTTGAAAGTGATCCTACCTCAGATCATTTTTTTTTTTTTGCCAGCTTACTGTGTGCAGAGAATACAGGAAATTCTAAAGTGACTTCTGGACAGTAGCGTCATAATGATCTTTGCTCTCAAAGGGCACCTTTCAGTCTGTTCTTTGAAATGCCTTGTGTATTGTAACCACACAGTTACCTAGATGGGGAAGTGGGTAAAATGCAGTGGTATAGGGCTAGGCTAGCATGCAGAAGACCCTAGGTAAATTCCCTGCACTGAAAAAAAAAATGTGCATTTCATAACTGTCCCTTACAGAGAAATCTGTAAGTGGGCTTCAAGGCCCAGGTCCCCCAACTCAGATGTTCACTGCTCCTGACAGTACCTCTGAGCCTCTTCCAGGCATTGTTTGTTTCTATCCCCTGCCACCTTCAACCAGTTTTCAACACAGCACTATCATTTCTATTTTTTTAATAAATAAATTTATTTATTTGTTGCTTCAAGTTACATCTCCATCATATTGTCCTCTTTCCCCCCTTCCCAGCCCCGCCCTCCCACCCTCTACCCCCTAACCCTTCCATCCTACTCCTCTGGAGTGGAGTGTCCCTACATAAGAGTCCCCTGCCCCAGTTCAGCAGTCATATGAGGGCCAAGAGCCTCCTCATACACAAGGCAGTACACCAGTGAAAAGTGTATCATTTCTATTTTTGAGCAAAGGGGAAACCTAGTCCTTCAAATTAAATTTTACTTGACCTAATTTTACTTATAAGGAAGTGTATGTGTTTGTGTTCAGACTCCAAGCCACATTCCTTGAAATATATTTAATTCACAAGTTGTAAGGAAAATTTTGCCCTAAAGATATCATCAAATAGCAATACTTGTAATGTATCTTTTTTCTCCCATTTCAATTAAGAAGAAATTAATAATGCATATTATAGTATTGGCAAACATGAGCTGTGCAATGCAGTGATTCAAGAAACTAATGCAAAAGAAAATGTTTATAGTATTACTACATTAAGAAACTTGCTAAAATGCAGCCTGTATTTTAGCAAGTTTCTTAAATATATATATATTATATTTTTAAATATATATTTACATATACATATATTTATATATACATACATGTATACACACATAAATGCAAATGTTTAAACATCAAGAATAATGAGAACAGTGGTAATCAATGAACATTTTCATAATGGGAAATTTTTTTTGGCTTTTCAATAGTTTCTTCCCCCCCCAAAAAAAAAAAAACAAACCAAAACAATTAACATTGGAAATACAATTAATGAGAAAGAGGATGCTTTCCACACCATATCCATTTCTGAACTCTCTAGACTAGTTTTGGTAATTGGTAGTTCTGCCAAATTGCTTATGTTTTTCTACTTTGAATATTGAACCCACTAATGGCAGAAAACAGGTTGAGAATACCCATTTATAATGGTTTTCAGAAAAGCTAACGAGTAGTGCTTTTGCATTTTTATTGTTATTTTAACAATTTTGCCTGTTAGCTTTGCATCCTGCCCACTCTCGCCTCCCGCCTTCTCATCACCATGCACTCCCTCCTCCTTCATCCTAAATGTCTCTCTACATTTGCGTCTATTGGTTCTGCTTCATGTCCTACCAACGTTAACCAGGGCCATCCGTGTTGGAGCCTGGTGGGCTCAAAGGGTGACACACAGCTAAAGGATGTGGATCCTGTACCCGCTCAGAACCCACTGATAACCCTTCTTTGGCTAATCGTTGATGAGGGTGACAGGCGTGTGGGCACAGGGCAGGTTGATGAGAATTAATGATCATTAGGGAATGGCTTTTCACAACCCCTCAGCCTGTAGTCTGGCTCTTACATACTCTCCCTTCCTTCTTCTGCAGCATTCCCTGAGCCTTAGAGTGAGTGGTGTAGGTGGCTCATTTGGGTCTAATAGGAAGGCTTTTTATATATTGTGTCAATTTTTCTTGGTAGCTTCAAGTATCTCTACTCTGTCTAAAAACTGAGATCCCTTTAGCAATAAATGTGAACACATGCACATGTGAAATAACCCTGTATGTGTAAAACATGGCACGTGCACACACACATATTATACATGGTAAGAATTGGAATTTGGAAAACTGATTTTCAGGCCATTGAACTATTTTCTTGTGACAAACCAAGGAGTGTGCTCAGGTAAATATCTAATCAAGAAAATATTAGTCTTTCATAATTAAACAACAGCACACCTTTGTGCATGACACCAAGCAAGAAAATCCAGAACTTTTCCGAGGTTCCCTCCCCTCAGAACCACTGTAGCAGAATCTTCTTCACTCTGGGATGGTTGCTAACCCTCTCTCTTCCCCTAATATACTCTGGGTCCTGACATCTGCTCATCAGGAACTTTGCTGCCATTTATATTACCTTCCGCAGGACTGAGAGGAATAGCCCATGTGTTTTCTGGCCCACCAATGTCATCATAGATGCCAGGAATGCCAGTCAGAGACCTTTTATTAAGTGTCCAGCATATCAGATTAACAAGAAGTAGTTGCTTTGAAATGAAATCCGATTCCTGTGTCTGTCTGTCCCCCTGTTTACTGAGCTTTTTGACGTTAATAGTTTAATAATGCAATCCGCATCTCAGTTTCTGCTCATGTTCCTTTTACAGACATGCTAATCATCCCGGTCACTCCCTGAAGGGCAGTTTGCATCGGGCCTCTAAAAAGTTTATTAAAGACTGAAAAGAGTTTGTTTTGCTTTCTCTATGTATGTTATTATCAGAGTGCTCTGACTTTGCTCTTATGTGATATTAAAGCGCGGCTTCACTGCTGAACGGAAGCCCTCAACACCTGGGGATTGTTGATTGACAGCTCAAACATGGGACCCCTCCTCTGTTTTGGTTTTTCTTGGATTTAATTCGTAACTTGTATTGTCACCCTTGGGCCTCTCAGCAGCATTCCTACCCTGGCAGGGTAGGAATTATAAAGGAAGTCATGGCAGACTGAGCGTTGGCCCTGCAGTTTCCATAAAGCACTTAGCAGAAGCTGCCTGTTTCTCTCTGTCATCATGTCTGCTTGATCTGCACACTTCTCACTCAACTGCTGTCTCCTGCTAGCCTAGAGAGGAGGGCTGGTAATTCGATTTTATAGATTAGCCCAGATAAAATCATTTTTACAAAATGTTCACTTCTGATACTCATATTCTTTAAGCTGTACGTACGTACAGAATATATTTCCCCGAAGTAATTTTTAACAAGTACTTCTCCTAGTACCTTATTTATCCATTGATTTTTAGAAAGTGTGTACTTAGTCTTTGTTCTCTTTTCTTTTCTGCTGTGAAAAGAAAAACACCATGGCCACAGGCAAGTTGGGGGAGGAGAGGGTTCATTTGGCTTCCACTTCTAGGTCACAGTCCTTCATTGAAGGAGGTTGGGGCAGGAACCCAAGGCAGGACCTGAACCAGAACAACAAAGGAGCATGGCTTACTAGCTCACTTCCAAACCTGTGTTCTGCTAGTGTTGTTATTCGGTCCAGGCCAGCCTGCTTAGGAATATGCTATCCAAGGTGGGCTAGGCCCCATCTTGTCAGCGAAGACTTGCACACAGGCCAATCAAATGTAGACAGCTCATCAGCTGAGAGCCCGCCTTCCTAGGAGACTCAAGTTGTGTCACATTGACAGCTGAAGATAACTAGAACAATTTCTATAAATATTACCTAACAAAAATGTCAAGATTTGAAATGGCCATCACTTACCTTTTCTGGTAGCAAGAGTAGGGAGAACAGGTACCTAACAGCACTTAAGGGCAGGACCCCAATCCTGCAGTAGATGGTTAGCACAAAACAAACACAGTGGTATTCCTGTAGACTTTTTGTTTCATATTGCTTTGTTTGAACATATTTTCTGTCTGATTAGTTTTTTGCCTGCGTATCATGGTCTCTAATTTAGTGTTTTTTGTGTGAGTTTTCTTCTGTGCTAGTTTCGAGTGTGTGTGTGTGTGTGTGTGTGTGTGTGTGTGTGTGTGTGTGTGT
>CAJQZJ010034457.1:820785-830950 GCA_907164525.1 Lophiomys imhausi
GAGTGAGAGAGAGAGCGAGAGAGAGCACGAGAGAGTGAGAGAGAGAGAGTGAGAGAGAGAGCGAGCGAGAGAGAGTGAGAGAGAGAGAGAGTGAGAGAGAGAGCAAGAGAGTGAGAGTGAGAGAGAGAGAGCGAGAGAGAGAGCGAGCAAGCGAGAGAGAGAGGGCAAGAGAGAGCACAAGAGAGTGAGAGAGAGAGAGCTAGAGAGAGAGTGAGAGAGCAAGAGAGAGCACGCTGCAGTTTCGTATTCTCAAGGAGAGCACATTCCAGATGGCCTAGTTTCCTCTCACTTGGCTCCACTCATTAAGGCTGTGCTGCCTGCAAGTAGCTCTGCACACTGGTGGCCAAACTTTTGGCATTTGGGCCTCTGGGAAAGATGTAAGATCCAGATTGTATAACATGAATACAGCCCTGGATTAAAGAACACTTTAAATGTCATTATTATTCACAGCATCCACTCTGTCATATGTCACTTCTTCAAACGGACCCAGCAATGATCTCGAAGTTCATTAGATACTTTGACTTAGTCCGCTGGTGCTTCTTGTTGGCGGCAAGCCTCACTGATGTGAAATGTGTTAGCTTTACAGTGAGACTAGCCACTTATGGAATATTCAAAGGTTCAGTAGTTATTCCTTCTCAAAGTAATGGTTTTAAATTTTAATGTCAAATATTCTTGTGGAAATCTATCAATGCTGCCATATTTTGGCACAAATACATAATTTCAGTTTTCATCACAAGGCTGTGGCTATCTCACACCTTTTACTACTAAAACTAGAAGACAGAAAGCTAACCTGGAACAAGAGGGGAGAAGAGGGGATGTAATTATGACCAGAGCGGAAAGAAAAGTGGGGCAAATCACTCTCCTAACACCTGCGTCAGCTCTAAACACACATTTGCTTCTGTCTGTCATGATATCAATCTCCTCTTCTTCTCCATTCAATCTTTCTCTCTTCTGGCATGCTTTCTAGCTGTACATACTATTAAAAATGTTATTTGAAAATTCTCTATTTGTTCATTTGTAAAAGTTGTAAAACTGTCATTCAAATTAAAACTTTGCTATTTCAACAGTTACATAGATACCAACATTAAGTGAATTGTATTTGGGTATGTCCCCTCTACGGGGTTGTAAGTGGGCTCCACTCTTTTGGGGGCTAATGGCAAAGAGATAAAATGTGCTGCCTTTCATGCGAGACTACCTCTGAGAAGGCCTTTGTTGACCCACCTTCCTGACATTCATGTCTGGGTATCCCTGTGACAACTTTTAGTACAATCACATGTAGGTTAACAGCAATGCACATTCTTAGGAGTAATTTTCTCATTGAGAATATAAAGACACTTCTTATCCCACCCCATAGCATTGCCCCCCGATGCAGTGAAGAGACACAGTAAACCAGGAGCACGCGTGGATCCTGCCAGCATAACATACACCACACTGTTCCATGGTTCATTTTTATCTTAGAAGTACTCTTGGAATTCTTAGTAAACATTACAGTAATTGCCTATACCAGTAACAGTCAGTCATTACTCTTTCTAACTGGCATCAGAGTGGACTTCTCACACCCGTGTAACCATCAAGTCATGAATGGTGTGTTGCCCACAGCACCATAGTCTACATCACTGGCAATGGGAGTGGTTCAGCATCATTAATCACAGTCCTGGGGAAACACCACTGTATATATAGGACCCAGTGTTGGCTGACTGACTCGTCATCATTCACACATGACTAATCTTATGTGACCAATAGAATTTCATGTCTGGGTAAAAGACACTGTATATCTTCACTGGTCAGTCTTCATCTCTTGCATGAATCATCCAATAGGAAAATAATTGCTATACTGTATGAGTTCCTGAGGGAACCCATTTTTATTGTTTGTATGGTTTCAGGGCTCACCACTTTTTCACTGTAATGCCAGTAAGGGGATTCATCCCTGCGAGAGGACATTTCTTCTCCCATAGTCTATAATTGTGTGGCTTGCCTTTTGATGGAGTCTTAAGCCTCCCCTCCCCCAAGAAGGGAGTCACAGGGCTAGAGTGCTGTGCTTAGCTTCTTTACCTGATTTTCACATTTGTGGGTTTCTCCTCTTCTTCCTCTCTTTTCAATAGAATATTTTGCTTTGTTTTCTTATTCTGATTCCTTTTCATTGGTTCACATAGAGACAGCTTGTGGCATGCTACCTTACCTGCAAGTTATCTTTATTGTTTTCTTGTTTATTTGTTTGATTTTTTGTTTGTATTTTTGTAGTGTGGAAGACCTAACCTAGAAAGTTGGTGGGCAAGGGCTATACCATGAACTACAGCTCCAGCCTCTCATGCTGCAGTTTTTTAAAAAATATATATTTTGCCAAATCAGATAAAATAAAAATATCTCTCATGTCAGAATGTTTTGTTTTTAATGTATCTGCAAATCTCAGATTTAGTAGCATCACTGAGTTTAAAAAGCATATTAGGAGAGTTCTTCAGCTGAACAATTTAGTGTTGGCTGTTTTAACCCCACAAGTGGTTCCCAGAAACACTCAAAATACATTGAATAAAATTCTCAAGGAATTAATAAAAGTGTTTGCTACAAAAGATTTCCCAGAAACCTCATTCTTTGAGAGTTTGATGGATGCCCCACAGAGAGGAAGCTGCTGAGAAAAACTGGTGGGTACCTTTTACACTGCAAAGCAACAACTGAAGCAGTGAGAGTTCAGAGGGAAATTAAGCCCAAGCCAGAAATGGAGCCTTCTTGCTGCCTTTGATTTGGTTTTGCCTGAGGCCAAGGCAGTTTCAGTACCATTGGAGAAAGCGTCACCAGCTGGTACCCTTGGAAAACCTCCAGTTTGCTTCTGGTGGACACGAGGTTCTAGAACCATCCCTAAGGTCTCGAAAGATCCCTTCTTGTTTTGTTAATTCAGCTCAAGGTCACCGAGGACCACCATTTAATCTAAAGCTAGTGGATTAGCCAGAAGTCCCATGTGGAAATCCATTCCCTGCTGTTGAAAGTGGAAGTCCTAGAGATTCTCAGTGTGCAGATGGGACAGTGTCCACACTGAAGATGAGGCGGTGGGAAAAACAAGAGTTGAAGGTGAAAGCAGGTGTGGAATCGATTTTACGGACCACTTCCTGGTTCAGGGGCAACAACCAAACAGCTCAGAATTAGACTGAGACCCGAGCAAGTCTTATGCACTACTTACAGGAGAAAATATGGTGTTGAGACCTCTTTCCTCCGACCAGATTGAGTCTCAAAATGGAACTCAGCATGGGAGCTGAGCCTAACTCACACATCTGGTAGCCTAACAGGAAGGATTCCCCAGTGTGTGGCTTACACAGCAAACTGCTCCTTGGAGTGGTTTCAGTGTGTGAATCACTTCCCACCTCTGCTATTTTAGTTCACGCACGCAAGGATTTCCCAGACTCCTGGGACTCACTTTACCTTTCTTACAGTTACAAGACTCTATTGCTTGAAGCCATAATTGTATTTTCAGTGATTAAAAGCAATGTGAAAATGGAGTCTCAGTTACTTTTTTATTGCTGCAAAGACACACCATGATCAAGGGAACTTATAGAAGAAAGGATTTATTGGGGTATGCTTTGCTTACAGTTTCAGAGGATTAGTCCATGACAGTCATATGGGAAGCATGGCAGCAGGCAGGCAGGCAGGCAGGCTGGCTGGCACTGGAGCAGTAGCTGAGAGCTTAAGTCAGATACACAAGTTGAAAACAAAGAGTGAACAAAGAATGGCCTGCACTTTTGGAACCTCAAAGCCCACCCCCACTGACATACCTTCTCTAACAAGGATACATACCCCAATCTTTTTCAAATAGTTCGACCAGTTGAGAACCAAGCATTTAAATATAGAAGTCTATGGGGGCCATTATTATTCCAGCCACCAGAAATAAGGACAGTGGCAGTTTACTATTTGTGCTGTAACAAAGCAAGGCAAGCTTTGTGGAATAGCATAGCACAAATGTGTTACCTTACTCTTCAAGAGGTCAGAAGCATGCCATGCCACCCACCATTCTGTAAAACACCATAGAATCCATGTGACAGCCACATGGCCATCTCTGTGATGGCCTTCTGCCCTCCTTCTTTCACGTGTACTGACTCCTGTTATTGCAGTGGGCCAACCTAGATATTCCAGGATAATCCCCCTGCTTCAAGGTTATTTCATAACAACCTTCACTCCATCCACCAATCGATTTCTTCATACCAGGACTCTAGAATATTTACATATTTGGGGGCATTGGAATGTAGAAACCGTTAAAAACACTATTCTTTTTGGCTTTCCTACAAGAAATGTTCTTCTTAAGCAAGAAATGAACACATAATTCATCCAAATGTTTCAAATTATCTTCAGTAAAATATTTCACTGTGCCTTGAGTTACTATTTTATTTTATTTTTTTAATAAATACTTTATTTTTTTTTCTTCAAGTTACATCTCAGTCACACACCCCTCCCTATTCCCCCTTCCTATCCCGCCCTTCCACCCTCTTCCCCCCAGAAGTTTCCCCTTTCAGTCCAACAGATGGTTCCTTCCCTTATAACAGTAAGTATTATACAAAACAACAGATATAAATATGCCACATTTATGAGAGTTAAATGGCCCAGCATACCTTCTCAATGTCAAGTTTATACATATTTGGCCCCTGACTTTAACATTTTACTATCTAACCATCTCCATGAGTTTAAAGGTCTATATCTGACTCAACATTCATACTAACTTGCAACACACTTTTAAGAGTATCTTCTTAGATCTATAACACCCTCTTGATTCCTAAACAACTCAAAATTTAATTATGAGACTCTAGCTGTCTATTCTTCAACCACCTCAGAGACCTGAGAGGGATAAATATATCTGCTTATATAGGAAGTGCAGGGCCTGCAGCTTACAAAACTAAGAAAGGACATACCAATGACTGCCTGGACATTTCCCATTTTCTCTCCATACATTCCTGCATCTGTCTTCAGCCTTTGGGTCCTGTTTCTCTGACAGACATTTGTTGTAGAGCAGGGATTATGAAGGTCTTACCTACCCTGTCTTGGCAGAGTTAGGCTGTCGACTTCCCTGCTACCAAGTTTTGTCCTTTTTGGACAGCAGTCTGTCTGCAGTTGGTGAAAGGGGTTTTTTTCATGCCAAGAGAAAGGCTTGCCACTAATTCAATCATCTTACAGTGGAGGTTCTTCGATGCTTATCTTCTACTTGGAGTAGAATAGGGGGTGCTGTCAGGCGCTGATATGTCTCGATATCAAAAAAAAAGAAAAGAAAATCTTAATTTAAGATAACATCTTTGAATGCCATATTCTGCACATCTCTTGGGGTGTTTGAAGATGCCCTATCCATCTCTTGTATTTAGATAAGCAAATGTTGCTTGTCTCTTAGCACCTTGATTACTGGGTAGTTTAGAGAATATCTGTGATAGACTGTCATAGTAGCTAACAAAGTGACATGTTTGCATGACTAGGAGTTTGTTTTACTTAACTATCCTAGACCGTTTTAGACGGTTGGTATCAAGAGGCCAGAGCTTCACATTTTATTTTTAAGTATCTCTAGGTATGATACCATTAGGAAGCATTACCTTTAAATTTGTATCAGTATACAAAGATCTATTCAATTGTGGTTAAATATACTCTTAATTATGTATCAATATACAAAGATCAATGCCTATGTAACCCAATACAATCTTAATATTACGTCCATATACAAGGGTCAATACCATTGTGGCCAACTATAATCTTAATTTTGTATCAATATACAAAGATCAATACCAATGTAATCCAATACAATCTTATTTTTGCACAATAAACAATGGTCAATACCACTTTAGCCAAATAAACTACTAATTTTGTATCAATATACAAAGGTATAAGGGCATACTCAATAGCTGTCTCCATCGGGGGCCTGCAACCACCACGGCAATCCAATGTCGCTGGGACCGTTCAGCTCTACACAATGCCCCGGCAGGAACCTCAGTGAAGCCTGCAAGATCAGCTTCTGCCTACAAACCCCTTAGGTCATCTAAACAGCTGAGAACAGAAGGACTGAACATAAAAGGAGTGTACTAACATTTTTAACCATTTTTTCCATTTGGGTTCGGGCTCCAAACAGGTCTACTACAACCCAAATCAGCAGGAAATCACTTTAAGAGAGCGACGTCCCATGCCCAGAGGGTGGGGAAGGTGTTTCTCCGCCCTTCTTTTTGGTTATTTGAAGGATAACTGAAAACTCCGATATTTAGGGGAAGAGATTACAAGCTGATAAATGGTCCTGTTTAATGGGTTTTGGAGGTTAGCCCCAGGGACTTCCTACTTTTCCTTTTCTGTATCCTTCTTCCTCTCCTATGTAGGAGTGCATAGGCTTGAGAAAAATGAGATATAGACATAGCACAGGAAGGTCCAAGAAGAAGGGGCAGATTATCAAATATCCAATTTTTTTAGATTAATCTTTTTAAAATTTTATTTGTTTATTTTACATTCCAATGGCAACCTCCACTCCTTCCCCTCCTGCCAGTCCTCCAACCTGTTTCTCCTGTACACTCCCCCACCCCCTTACCCAGAACTAACCCACTCTGGCACATCAAATTCCACCAGAACTAAATGCCTCCTCTTCTACTGAGGCAAGACCAGCCAGCTCTGCTAGGAAAATGGGGTCCAGAGGGATGTAACAGAGACCAAGTCTGAGATAGTCCCTGCTCCAATTGTTAGGTGATCCACTTGAGGACCAAGCAGACCATCAGCTTCATATGCATAAAGGGTCTAGGACCAGTCCATGCAAATACTTTGGTTGGTGGCTCAGTCTTTGAGTCCCCCTGTGCCCAAGTTTATTGGGTATATAGGTCTTCTTATGATGTCCTTGACCCCTCCAGCACCCTTAATCCTTCCCCTAACTCTTCCACAAGACTCTATGAGTTTCGCCAACTGTTTGGCTGTGGCTCTCTGCATCATTTTCCATTATCTGCTAGATAAACCTTCTCAGATGACAGTTATGTCAGGTTTCTCTCCAGTTCCCTTTCTCCATCAACTTCTGATGTCTATTTTATTTCCCTTACTTATAGGGATTTAAGCGTCATTCCTTGAGCTCTCCTTGTTACTGGGTTTTTTGAGTCTGTGGATTGTATTATGGTTTTCCTGTACTTATTGACTAATTTCTATATGCCATGTGTGTCTTTCCGGGTCTGTGTTACCTCACTCAGAATGATCTTTTTTTGGTTTCAACCATTTGCCTGCAAATTTAATTTTGTTCTTGTTTCCGATAGCTGAGTAGTATTCCATTGTGTAATGTACCACAATTTCTTTATCCATTCCTCTGTTGAGGGACATCTAGGTTATTTCCAGTTTTTGGCTATTACGAATAAAGCTGCTATGAACATAGTTGAGGAAATGTCCTTGTGGTATGATGGAGCATATTTTGAGTATATACCCAGGAGTGATATAGCTGTGTCTTGAGGTAGAATGATTCCCAATTTCTGAGAAAGTGCCAGATTGATTTCCAAAGTGGTTGTGCAAGTTGGTACTCCCACCAGCAATGGAGGAATATTCCCCTTTCTCCACATCCTCTCCAGCAAGTACAGTCACTTGAGTTTTTAATCTTAGCCATTCTGACAGGTATAAGATGGAATTTCATAGTTGTTTTGACTTGTATTTCCCTTATGGCTAGTGCTTCTCAGCCATTAGATATCCTTCTGTAGTGAATTCTTGGTTTAGCTCTGTACCCCATTTTTTCATTGGATTATTTGGTTTGTTGGTGTTTAATTTCTTTAATTCTTTATATATTTTAGATATTAGCCCTCTGTCAGATGTGGGGTTCGTGAAGATCTTTTCCCAGTCTGTGGGCTGCCATTTTGTTCTATTGACAGTGTCCTTAGCCTTACAGAAGCTTTTCAGTTTCATGAGGTCCCATTTGCTAATTATTAATCTTAGTGCCTGAGCTATTGGTATTGTGTTAGGGAAGTTGTCTCCTGTGCCAGTGAGTTCATAACTTTTCCCCACTTTCTGTTAGACACACTGTTAGATTTAGTGTGTCTGTTTTTATGCTAAGGTCCTTGATCCACTTGAACTTGAGTTTTGTGCAGGGTAATAAATACTGATCTATTTGCATTCTTCTACATGCAGGCACCTAGTTAGACCAGCCCCATTTTGAAGATGCTTTCCCTTTTCCATTGTATGGTATTGAAATGGGCCAAGGTCATTTTTAAATTGAAGATGCTATAGGTCAGCTCTCCAGTTCTGTAAGATATAACTCTACAACTTTGCACAGTAAAGAATAAATGACAGAGTGCCCCATCCTCAGACATGAAGTGACTGAGTAATTTTCTGTATTTATATCTCCTTATCAATAACTGAGTGCTGTCAACTGTGAGCAGGAAGCCCATAAACTTGGTAAAATGATAATGACAGTGTATTATCATGCTATTAATTATGTAACACTTCTTATGACTAACACAGATTGAGCCTGTGTAAATTTTCCCCACCACCTCACTTTCCATTAATATTAGACTCTGGTATTTATGAATTTATACTGAATATTAAGTGTTGACAACATGAAAGAATCTCTCATCTTGATTCTGCAAATTGAAAATGATGGTTGTATTATCTGTACTTGACTGCATCATTTCCCCAGATGAAGCAATGAGAAAAAGGTGACTGATGACATGCTTGAAAAATAGTTTTCTTTCATGAATGGTGGCAAATTTAATGAATATACTTTTCAATTATATCTAGTGTCAGGTACTGAAAAGAGTCTACTTTTCTGTCCTGAAGCTCTGGAATTCAGAGTATTCTGGAGGTTGTTCAAAGTTTAGCATCTAATAAGGATTCATTGAATTTCTTTTTTTTAATAATTTATTTTTTATTTTTTCAAGTTACAACTCAATCACAATCCCCTCCCTACTCACCCCTCCAGTCCCACCCTTCCACCCTCCTCCTCCTCAACCCCCCATCCTCTTCCTTTTTTTTTTTTTTTTTTTTTTTAGTTTAAGGTATTTCTTTTTTTCCCCCAACAGCTCTCCCTTTCAGTCCACAAAATGGTTCTTTTTCTTATAACTACAAATACAATACAAAACAACAGAAATAAATAGGCCACAATTATAAGAGTTATATGGCTTAGCATACATTCCCAAAGTCCAGTCCATATGTATTTGCCACCTGACTTTAACAATCTACTATTTAACCATCTCCATGAGTTTAAAGTTCTATATCTAACTCAGCTTTCATACTAACTTGCCTCATAATTTTAAAAATATCTTCTTAGATCCAGAACACCCTCTTGATTCCTAAACAACTCAAAATTTAACTATGAGACTCTAGCTATCTATTCTTCAACCACCTCAGAGACCTGAGAGGGATAAATATATCTGATTATATAGGAAGTGCAGGGCCTGCAGCTTCCAAAACTAAAAAATGATATACCAGTGGCTGCCTGTACTACCCACCAGTGAGTCATGGAATCTGCTGCAGGTTAGTGGAACCCCACACCCTAGATGGTGTGCCTTATGAAGCTCCAGTACGAGTGGAAGCTCTTGGGCCTCACATGAGGCAAGATCTGAGGGAGTATGATATGTGAGGGCCCACCTCATCTGAGGAGAAGGAGAGTACCAAGTAGAGGAACAAGGAGGGAGGGAGGGAGGGAAGGAGAGAGGAAGGGAGGGGCCAAGAGGGGAGGAGGGAGGAAACTATGTTCTAGAAGTAAATAATACTTTTTTAAGAAAAGAGTTAAAGCCGGGCGGTGGTGGCGCACACCTTTAATCCCAGCACTTGGGAGGCAGAGGCAGGAGGATCTTTGCGAGTTTGAGGCCAGCCTGGTCTACAAAGCGAGTCCAGGACAGCCAGAGCTGTTAAACAGAGAAACCCTGTCTCGAAAAACCAAAAAAAGAAAAGAAAAGAGTTAATAAGCTTAAAAATATAATAAAAATACAATATAAAAATTTCAAACTATAATTTACCAAAGGTATAATTGCCTTACTGGCATGAAAGGAAAATGGCCTTAATTTCAGATTAGAATGTTAGACTGCAGGTGGCTACAGAGATTACACAAACTTGATAGCAGCTTAAAAGTTGGGTTTTTTTTTTGTTGTTTTTTTGTAGAGGTATAGGCTATTTCCATGGTTTGGCATTAAAAAGCAGGTAACAGGTTTAAAACACTGTAAATAAATTAAAGGTGACAGCTGTTCAACCTGGTTTTACAAACCTC
>CAJQZJ010034457.1:836725-868350 GCA_907164525.1 Lophiomys imhausi
AAATAGGCCACGATTATAAGAGTTATATGGCTTAGCATACATTCCCAATGTCCAGTCCATATGTATTTGGCACCTGACTTTAACATTCTACTATCTAACCATCTCCATGAGTTTAAAGTTCTATATGTAACTCAGCTTTCATACTAACTTGCCTCATAATTTTAAAAATATCTTCTTAGATCCAGAACACCCTCTTGATTCCTAAACAACTCAAAATTTAACTCTGAGACTCTAGCTATCTATTCTTCAACCACCTCAGAGACCTGAGAGGGATAAATATATCTGATTATATAGGAAGTGCAGGGCCTGAAGCTTCCAAAACTAAAAAATGACATACCAGTGGCTGCCTGTACAGTTCCCATTTTTCTTTAACACACTTAGCAGTCCTTCTTCTGGATCTCTCAGATGCAGGTTCGTCAGGGGAGTTGGTTCTGTGGGAGACTCCAGCCGTCTGCAGGCCAACTTACTTCTTTTGAATCAGGAACTCAGCTGCTCTGCCTCAGTCCTTAAAGCCAGGCACAGTTTCCCCTAGGCCACTGTTCGGACAGATCAAACCCCTCTAGGCAAAAGCTGAGCCACAGGGTCCAGTCCTTGGCCTTTTGGTGTCTTGCTCAGGCTTTCTTTGCTCACCGGCTTTTTTCTGCCTCAGAGAAATTGGGCCATTGGTCTACCAGCACTTTCTCCAGCAGTACTCTCGGAGCTCTCTCATATCGGGAGGCTTAGCACGCAGCTCTCTGGGCTCATCCACTTGTCCTTAAATAGGATCACTCCTTGTTCCACCTGCTTCAGCTTAATTTGGGCTCTGCCCACTTAGCAGTTGAAAGCAATGCCAGGTCATAAAGTCTTTCCTTGTTTCACCTGGCTTCAACCTTGTTTTTCAGTCCAAAGAGACTCCCCTCATTTCACCTGACTTCATCCATAAGCTGATAAGCTAATTGCTCACAGCAGTTGATCTTCATGCCCCGAATTAAGAGACTGTATCAGAAACTTAGGTATTCACTAAATCTAACTTATATTAACCTATCAGCCCCTTCAGGTTTGCTAGTATTTTATTAAGTATTTTTGCATCTATGTTCATGAGGGAGATTGGTCTGAAGTTCTCTTTCTGTGTTGGGTCTTTGTGTGGTTTAAGAATCAGAATGACAGTGGCCTCATAGAATGAGTTTGGCAATGTTCTTTCTGTTTCTATGTGATGGAAGAGTTTGAAAAGTAATGGTGTTAGTTCCTCTTTGAAGGTCCGGTAGAATTCCGTGCTAAAGCCATCTGGCCCTGGACTTTTTTTTGGTTGGGAGATTATTAATGACTGTTTCTATTTCCTTGGATGTTATTGGGCTGTTTAAGCTGTTAATCTGATTTTGATTTAGTTTTGGTAGGTGGAATTTATCGAGGAAATTGTACATTTCGCTTAGGTTTTCAAATTTAGTGGAATATAGATTTTTAAAGAAATGCCCAAATATTTTCTGGATCTCCTCAATGTCTGTTGTTATTTCTCCCTTTTCATTTCTGATTTTGTTGATTTGTGTTCTTTCCCTTTGCCTTTTAGTTAATTTGGCTAGGGGTCTGTCTATTTTGTTGATTTTTTCCAAGAACCAACTCTTGGTTTCATTGATTCTTTGTATAGTTCTTTTTGATTCTAAGTTGTTGATTTCAGCCCTAAGTTTGATGATTTCCTGCCTTCTGCTCTTCTTGGGAGTGTTTGTTTCTTTTTTTTCCAATTCACCCAGCTTAGCTGTTAGTTCACTAATATGAGCTGTCACAATTTTCTTTTTGAAAGCACTGAGTGCTATGAACTTTCCTCATAGCACGGCTTTCAATGTATCCCATAGGTTTGGGTATGTTGTGTCTTCATTGTCGTTGGATTTTAAGAAGTCTTTGATTTCCTTCTTTATTTCTTCCCTGACCCAGTGGTCATCCAGTAAGGAGCTGTTTAATTTCCATGTGTGTGTAGGCTTTCTGTTGATTTTTTTGCTGTTGAAGACCAGCTTTATTCCGTGGTGGTTTGATAAGATACAAGGTGTTATTTCAATTTTTTTATATCTATTGAGACTATCCTTGTGACCAATTATGTGGTCGACTTTGGAGAAGGTTCCGTGGGGTGCTGAGAAAAAGGTGTATTCCTTTGTGTTTGGGTGAAATGTTCTGTAGATATCTGTTAGGTCCATTTGTTTCATGATCTCTGTTAGACTCAATATTTCTCTATTTGTCTTCTGTCTTGATGATCTGTCCATTGTTGTGAGTGGGGTGTTGAAGTCTCCCACTACTAATGTGTTGTGATCGACGTGCGCTTTAAGTTTTAGAAGTGTTTCTTTTACGAAAGTAGGTGCCTTTGTATTTGGGGCATAGATGTTCAGTATTGAGATTTCCTCTTGATGAATATTCCCTTTAATGAGTATATAGTGCCCTTCTTTGTCTTTCTTCATTAACTTCAGTTGGAAGTCTGTTTTGTTTGATATTAGGATGTCTACTCCAGCTTGCTTCCTGGGTCCATTTGCTTGGAAAACCTTTTCCCAGCCCTTTACTCTGAGGCAGTGTCTATCTTTCGTAGTTAGATGTGTCTCTTGTATACAGCATAAGGAAGGTCTTGCTTGCGGATCCACTCTGTAAACCTATGTCTTTTTATTGGGGAGTTGAGTCCATTGATGTTGATGGATATTAGTGACCTGGGGTTGTTATTTCCCATTAGTTTGGTGTAGGTGGTGGTCCTGTGCCTCTTTTGGTTTAGTTGCTGAGGGGTTTTCCATTCCCTTTGTTTTCTTGGGTGGAGTTTTCTTCTCTGGGTTGGGATTTTCCTTCTAGGATTTTCTGTAGGGCTGGGTTTGTGGGTAGATATTGTTTAAATTTGATTTTGTCATGAATATCTTGTTTTCTCCATCTATGTTGATAGAGAGTTTTTCTGGGTAAAGTAGTCTGGCTGGGCACCTATGATCTCTCAGGACTTGTAATATATCTGACCAGGCCCTTCTAGCTTTTAACGTTTCTGAGGAGAAGTCAGGTGTAATTCTGATGGGTCTGCCATTGTATGTGACTTGACCTTTTTCTCTTACAGCTTTTAATATTCTTTCTTTGTTCTGTACATTTGGGGTTTCAATTATTATGTGGCGAGAGGAGTTTCTTTTCTGATCAAATCTGTTTGATGTTCTGTAAGCCTCTTGGATATTTATTGGCATCTCTTTTTTCAGGTTTGGGAAGTTTTCCTCTATGATTTTGTTGAATATATTTCCTGGACCTTGGAGTCGGGAGTCCTCTCTTTCCTCTATACCTATAATTCTTAGGTTCCATCTTTTCATTGAGTCCTTGATTTCTTGGATGTTGTGGGTGAGAGATTTTTTAGCCTTCTCATTTTCTTTGGATGTTGTACTGATTTCTTCCACTGAATCTTCCATGCCTGAGATCCTGTCTTCCATCTCTTGCATCCTATTGTTGATACTCACATCCGTAGTTCCTGTTCTCTTCCCTTGGTTCTCCACTTCCTCTTTTAACTCTGACTGTGTTTTCTTTATTGTTTCTATTTCTATTTTCATGTCTTGTATGGTTTTGTTCGTTTTGTACATTTCCTTCTCCAGCTTGCTTGTTTTTGTATGAAAATCTTTGATTGCTTTATCCTTTTCCTGTTCAAGCTCTGTCACCTTGGCTTGGAGCTCTTTAATGGTGTTGTTCCTTGTTTTGACTTGTACAATTGTGGCTTCTTTGAATTCCTTCATAGATTTACGTTCTTCTTGCAGGGACTCTATCACTTTCCATAATGCAGAATTGTCAACGTTTTCATGTGTTTCTGTTGGTGTGAGGTCATCCGAATTGGATGAGCTAGGATAATTCTGCTTTGTTGGAGTCATATTTCCTTGATTTCTTTTTTTTTTTTTTTGACCTTTGGCCATTGGATGCATTTAGCTGTCTGTTTTCTGTCCTTGGAACCACAGTGGATGATTTGGTGCAGGGGACGAGTTATTTGGCTATCTGTCGTTGCTTACAGGGGGATTTCAGGGTCTCTGTGGTTTTAATCGCCTGAGGCACTGTGAGCTGGTGCAGCCTATTCCCAGGTTGTGAGTAATGGACTGGGATTGTTTCACTGCTCCCAATTCAGACTTCTCTATGTTGCACTCTGAGTTATCAGCCTTTAATGGTTCTGATGGTATGGACCTGTTTGCCCAGGCACAGATTCTGTGGGCTTTGTTTGTCATCACGGAGGCTGACAGGGTCTGGCTCCACACCTAATATGTCTGGATTTTCCAGAATACAGCTATGGTCCCGATTTCTGGTTTCTCACTAGGCTTCTCGCCACAGGCCTGGCCTCTGTGCCTGATTCCCTCCCTGTCTGCGCAGCCACGGGTCTCCCTCCCTGGCTGCTCGGCTGTGGGTGCACCGAGCCCCGGATCCTCCGGCCGCCTGAGTGGTCCTCTCGCCCCAGCAGCTCAGCCGTGGGTGCACGGATCCCTGGCCCCTCCCACGCCTGGCTCTCTCCCCAGTTGTCCTGCCATGGGTTCGCGGGGATTTTGCCCTGCCAGCCAGGCTCCTTCCCCAGCTGCGCTGCCGTGAGTTCGTGGGATTCGGTCTCTCCCGCCCGCCTTTGTGTTCCCGGCTTCCTGCGCTCTCTCGGAACCTCCCGCCCTCCGCTTCATGAGCGTGGCTGTGGACCACTCGCTGAGCTCCTTGTTTGTTCCTTGGTAATACTTCCACTATCTCGCAAAGTTTTTTAACTGGGTATAAGTTCTACCTGAGGTGTGGGGAGCCCAATAGGCTAGTGTTCTATCGCCAAGTGGCCTCTGATTCTGCCTGCTGTGAGTTGGGGTCGATCTTACCAGGCACCTCTCCAAATGGGAGTTCCCGAATCCCGGGTTTAGTGGCTTCCGTGTCTGTGAGAGATGGGGGGAGAGCCTTATCCTGGGATTTTTAACAGTCCCTTGGGAGCTGTGAGTGTTCTCGGGGGGGTCTGGCCCCTCCGGTTTTTGCACAGTGCCCAATAACTCTGTGTTTTTTATGGCTCTTTTTTCCCAGCGTTCAAAATGCATCAGTGTAGGTCACCCCCATATTGGCCCCCCGAGTTACTATTTTAATTGTATCAGCATCCCTCCCTTCCCCTTTCTCTCTCTGTTTCTCTCTGGAAGCTTTATTTATTTGTAGAAAATGAATCAGGGCAGGAGCTCTAGGATCCAGCATAGGGATGGTACCTAATAATTCTTTCATCTATTCTTTGGGGAGTTGCTGAGCAGTATTCCTCTCCCCTCTAAAACACCTCTTCCATTACTACCTTCAAGTTCCACTAGTGACCAGTAGAGAAACGCATAACTTTGTGTACAATGTTAAGTGTATTTGGTGGCTGGGAGTGGCAGCAAGTGTAAACTTATTGGTATAAGTTAGCAGAGGCTACCTACACATTTTCCCATTGTACCACCACTGCATTGTCTTAACTCTCTGAGTTAAGTCCTCACACATGAAATGAAATAGTTAATGAGAATGAATCAAATCTATGAACTGTTTTAAGGTTATCATTCCATAACCTTTACATCTAGCCTGGCAAATAGAAAGTAGTTAGTAAGCTAGGGGTTTATTTAGTGTTATAGACAAGGATACAGTTGATATGACTGTGTGTCCTGGTATAATAAGGAAAGCTAGTGTTTGTGGTTCCTTGGCATGTTCCAATACCTTTTCTACTGCCTGTATGGGACTAAACACATCTAATCTTAAAAAAAAAAAATTAAATAGGTAATGGTATAATAATCGTATAGATGTAGAAACAAGTTTTACAAACACCAAAATTAGGTTTTCCAGAGACACAGCTATGTGTGACTGGAGGTTGATCAGAATCAGAAAGACTGGGCACAGAATGCAAGTTTGTGACCTGTTGGCTGTGTGCCCATGTACTGAATGTTCAGGAATCTTCCTCTATCTACAGCTTGCTTTCCAGAATTTCAGTTATTTATTGTTGACCATTTTCTACTAAGTGGAAAATTGTGTAAGTAATTCAGGACCTTTACATAGTGTGAACTCTGAGAAGCATGATGAAATCACTCCCTGGTCTGGGATCATCTCTGTGGCCAATGGACCCATGCTACCTGCCCATTAGTTACTTAGCAGATGCCTCATTTGTCAGATCAACTATTGTGTTACCACATAATCGTGCAAAGGGTAGTCACTAGTCCCGTGACTTATTATAACACATCTTTTTAAATTGTTCTATTTCACCATGTTTAAACATTTCTTCCTGTAATGAATTCATGAATTAAACCTTATCATAACTAGGTAAGTAATTAAAATGTATATAGAGAGCTCTCTGCTTTGTAGAGCTACAGACACCTGCTAGAGTCTTGGGATGAAGGGTAACCCTGGTTACCTGTAAATTCCTGTGCATTTGAAAAGTTTAAAACACCTTGCTTTTGTCATCTGGGCCTAGGACCAACAGTCCATTTAAAGAATGGCCTGTTTTATTCTGACTTTCTTGCAGTCATTACTCAAATGTCATTAGTATAAATGGCTTTTGCTTCACTTAGCTGTTCTATAGTGTTTCCATTGTCTTCAGAATAATGCAACAAAACACTGCAAGTTACAATACTTTCTCCTTAGAGATGTGTACAATATGAGCCACTTAGATGGGCACACCCATTGTTTGCTTCTACACACACACACTGTTCAGTACATATGCACAATGGAGAGGACCAGCCTAGCACTTACATTTCTTCTTTGACTGAAGGAATTAGATGGAATAAATGGAAAATCCTAGTTCATTTGTAATCCATGTTCTCACTATGTCCTGATACTCTGTATCAAGAGTTTTGTGTCATAGCATAGTGTTATTCAATGAAGAGAAATGACCCTTACCTTGGAGCAGGCAAAGAGATTGCTGATGGAATCTCAGTCTTGGGAAAATGCTTAGAAATGTAGTAATATGGCTCTCAGTCACAGTAAACATTTTCCTTTTACTTCTGGTACGTTTGATCATGGTGACCAAACCTCTTTACCTGGCTTTCTTATTCTTCCCTAGCCCCAATCCCAGGTCCATCTCTTCTGTACTTCTTCTTTTATTATTATCCTACTAAGCCAACATGCAGAGTAATGGGTTTCATGATGGTATTTTCTTCAGTCATGGTACTGTGTTCTAATGAATTCCCCAACTCCACTGCCTCCCCCAGCCCTGCCACCCCCTCTAGATGGTTCATTCCCTCTACTCAAATAGTTTCCCCTTCTTCTGTATATCACATTTCCCTCACAATATCATTCCCTGCCTGAGTTCTCTTCCTCTCCTTTCATGATCCTCTTTATAGTTTCATCACACACACACACACACACACACACACGCACACACACACACACAAACACACACACACATGCACACAGACACATGCATACACACACACAAGCATTCACACAAACATGGACTATACACACATATGTACAGTTGCATTTATATAACTTAATTCTAGGTTCTACATATGAGGCAAAAAAGTAAGACATTTGTCTTTTCTGAGTTTGGTTTATTGTGTTTAATTTCATCAGTTCTAGTTACATTCATTTCCCTGAGAAGTATTGCTTCATCTTTGCCAGGGTCTGCTCTGAATAAAATCCCACTGTATGTGTGTGTGTGTGTGTGTGTGTGTGTGTGTGCGTGTATATGCATGTATGTATGTGGCACATCATAGTGGACCTCTGGCTGGGTGGGAGCTGATTCCTTGCCATCATGCATAGTGAAGGAATAAACATGGATGTGCATGTATCTGTGCGGTGTGTTGATGTAGTGTGTTCATTTATGCATACAGGGATATGATAGCCAGGACATGTGGCAGTTCTATTTCTAATGTTTTGAAAAGCCCCATGCTGATTTCTGTGGCGGCTGCACCCAGTCTTTATCCCCACTGGCTGTGCATGAGGCTTCTTCACCCTTGTCCTTAATACATTTGCTGTTTGTTTTCCTGATGGCCCTCATTCTGACTAAAGTGAGATGGAATCACAGAGCAGTTTTAAATTGCATTTTCCTGATGGCTGGAGATGTCAAACACTTTTTAAATTATTTTATTTTCCATTTGTATTTCTGCTGTGAAACTATTCACTTCACTAATCCATTTATTGATCAGAAGATTTCTTGTGATGTTTAATTTTTGTAACTCTTTCTGTGTTCTAGAAATGAATCTCCTCTTGTATGTGTAGCTGACACAGGGTTTCCCCTTGTTTATAAGCTGTTCTGTGCCGGGCAATACTTTCCCCTGCTCTGCAGAAGCCTGTTTGACAATACCTGACACGGTTTCCTGTCCCTTTGACACTGTTTGGATTGCCATTTCCCCCAGCATTATTTGTTGAAGCTCAGGTGGCTGTAGCTATGTAACTTGATTTCTGGCTGCTTTCTGGTAGGTCTGCATGTCTGTTTTTACACCAGTCATTTTACCGTGGCCCTGCAGTGTAGTTTGAGCTCAGGCATCTTCACACATTTCCAGCATTACTCTTTCTGCTTATGGCTGTATTGGGTAATCTTTTGTACTTCTATATGAATTTTTAAAATTGTTCTTATAGTTCTGTGAAAAAATGTCATGGAGATTTCGGTGGGGTTTGCATTGTATCTGTAGTTGCTTTCCCCAATATCCATTCTTCTAGCACATGACCACACTGGGAGAGAGGACTTTTACTGTTCTCTGACATTCTCTCCCAGGATCTCTTCAGTGATTCTTCCATTGTAGCAGTACTTCACTTCCTTGCTAAGTTTATCCCTACGTATTTTTCTTACAGCTAATATGAACAGGATATTTTTTTACTTTTATCCAAGTGTGTTTGTTATGAGTATGGAGAAAAGCTACATATATATTGTTTTATCCTGCTACTTTGATAAAATTATTTATCAGAAATAAGCATTTTCTGATGAACACATTAAGGTCTTCTCCAGCCATGTTGCTCCCAAATAATTTTACTTCTTCCTTTCTTATTCATACCCCATATATAAATTTCTCTTGTCTTATTGTTGTAGCTAAGACCTCCAATGCTACATCGAAGGAGATTTAAAACTGTGGGCACCTTTATTTCATATTAGATCTAGGGCATATGGTCTCAGTTTTCCCCTATTAGGTAGCTACAAGTTTGTTCAACATGCTTCTACTATGCTGAATTTTATCTGTTTAATTTCTAGTTTCTTCAGTTTCATCATGAAGGAAGGTTGAACTCTGCTGAATCTTTCAATCTCACTTATTGGAAGGATTGTGTGACTCTGTCCTTCAGTTCTGCTAGGGTTTCTATTTTGTCATTAAACAGATAAAGTTATTAGGATGTGGTTCCTCTTTTGGTGTCTTTTTTAATTCTCATTCCTCTGGCATTAGCTGCCTTACTTCATTGTGGTGTTTAGTACAGCTCTATTGATATTGTGTGTGGCTTATTTACCTTTCAACTAGCAGGACATTTAGAAAGATAAATATGTTCATCTGAGTAAACATCTACTCATAGCCACTCATGCTGGAAAAAGTCTTGGGTCACTGATTTAGTTAGAAGACAGGAATGGAATATTTAAATCACTATTTCTATAACCTGTGGGCAGGAAATGAGGACTTTGAGTAAAACAGAAGGTGGGAAGAGAAGAAAGGTCTAAAGGATATGTTCTCGAGTAGGTGATTTTCAGCTACAGTAAAAGATGAGGAGAAGTTATCCATTGAAGAAGTAAAACAGAGTGCAGGGCACTTCCAGAAGACAAATATTAGCAAAAAAAATTATAAAAGGCTTTGTACCGTTGATTGTATAATGTCAAAGCAGAGAACTAGGGGTGCCCATCCTTGAGCACAGATAGTGTTAGGCCTCACAACAGTGACCTCTGCTCTGCATGATTTACAAGCAAGTAAAAGCTAATGTCAGCTATTTATAATCAATGTTCTATTAAAGAAAGATTAAGCAAGGCTAACCTATTGAAAGCATCAACCAACATATATTATCTAAGTAGGAAAACTGTGACCAATCATATATATATATCTAAGTAGGAAAACTGTAACCAATCATATATATTCTTTGTTTTTCTTATATGTAAAAGAAAATAACCAGAGTTTGTGTTTCCTAAGTGGAGTTCTAATTCATGTTTGTGCAAACAAATTCTTTATGTTTTGGTTAATTTTCAGTTTACATTTTAACACTTAACACAATCTTAGCCCTTTGCAATTAAAGATAATGTTAACTTGTTTGTTTTAAGCAAAGCTAGAAACATTATTATATGCAATCAAACATAAAATAAAATCTCCTTGATTTCCACTTCCATGATGCTGAAGTGAAATATACTATTTCCATGACTTCCACGCTAAGATATTTTCTACTATTTTACTATATTAAAACAACTCCTCATAAAAGAAGATATTTGTCTTCAATATTGTACACTGGAAATAGTAAGAAAAAAGTAATGGAGAATTTAATGCATGGAGTAGAATAACAGTAAACCCAGAAGAGGCAGCTTCTGTTAAACAGCTTTTCTCTATTTTCTATTTCAATAACACACTTTTCTTCTCTCCATGGATGCAATAGGCCCTTCAGCGAGATTCTCTGGTTATTGTTATGTTCTATTTTGCATTGTTTATACTGACTACCAAAATTCACTAACTTACAGCTGAGATTGGACTGTTACACCATCTTAGGACATATAGGTCAATACCTAGTGTAGGGATTCTCAAGGGAATATTTAAATGCCTAGGACATTGTTTAGTTTCTAAAGTTCACATTACTCCTCTTTCTAACTACAACCACTGGACACATAACTTCAGGTCTATCTTCTATCTACCATTCTTCATGAATAAGCTTGACTAACTGAATTAATGTTTATCATATCCAGAAGCTTATTATTAAGGCACACACAAAATTTGTTGCTTTTAAAATGACCTTTTAGAGGTATTCCCAAGGGGTAACAGAAGTGGCTCAGTCATGGAGCTTGATAGATACACATAAGGACCTGAGTTTGATCCCCTGTGTGCATACCAAAAAAAGAAGGAGGAGAAGAAGAAACAAAGAAAAAGTCAGGTGTGCTGACATACCTATAAGTCCTGGTGCTGGACAGGCAGATGGATATAGGAGGATCCATGGAGCCCAACTAGGCAAATTGATGAGCTCCAGGTTCAGTGAATGATCCTGCCCCACCACTATCACCAAAAAAAGCATTATACAGAAATTGGGAAGGCACAAGATATTGATCTTTGGCCTCTACATACACGTACACACAAATATACACATACATACACACACACACACACACACACACACACACAATTATTCCAAAGAAGAACTCCAGGGTGTATTTCTGCTTATTTTCTCTGTATTCAGTACTTACACATGTGAGGGTCCTGTTTCTTTTCTCCCTTCATTTTCTCTTCTGCCCTAGAGTTTCTCCCCACTCCAGCAATTCCACATCTTGTTGCTTCCTTCATACCCTCTGGAAGGTGATGTTTATTACATATCTTTACATCAACTTGATATGCCCAAGACTGTTAAAAGCCAAACTCAGAGATATAGACTGTAGTATGTGATGCTTTATTTTTGTTTTATTACAAACTCTAATTTATTTTACCATACTTAAACCTCTACCTCCCTTCCAACCCTTGTTCCTTACAGCCTTCCTTCCAATCACCCCAACACGAGACAGGAGAGAAAGAAGTTTAGACAAGAAATGGTGTAGGTCTCTTGAGCTACTTCCTGCTGTTTAGGGTCATTGGGTTCTTTTTAGGGTCAATACCAAACTTAGTAGTCAGAAGTCCAGCAAACCAGCAAACACAGCACTGGGATGAACCAGCAGCAGTGTGGGAGGAGCACCAGCAGGGTGGGCAGCAACCTCTTCCTTCCTTAGAGCGCCCCCTACTTCTCAGGGCTCTGGGTTTTTATAGCCCTCCCTAGTCCTCAGAATTAACTTTCTGCAGCTGGCTAAGCCACACCCCTGCTAGTGTACCAGCCAATTTTATAGTTTGCAGGTGTGGACAAACTGAAGCAGTCCTGCATCTGGGATTAAAACGAAAACATTCTCATATCGTAACTAGGTTCTTTAAGGAATAAAACCTCTTACCACAGTAAACTCCTGAGTACAACTAATTATTCAAATACATAAAGATACTTAGAGGGTCATACTATGTAAAGGTATATATCCAGTATGTCCTCTGTGAGCATTTCTGAGATGAGAAGTAGCTGTGTGAGCAATGTTTCATAGAATTCATAACTTTGAAAAATGAGGGGAAGGACTGTCTGCCTGGCTCTTCCTTCAAAGATCACAAGACTTCAGACATTGGGATTTTTGATTCATATCCAAAGACCAGGAGAAGCTGTATGTTCAGGCGTATGGAGCACCTTCTTCACCTCATGCACTTTTTTGGTGGCCACTGCTATGTCAGTACATGCTACCACGAGGAATATGTTTCTGTAATGAACTGTGTGTTGAGGAATGAAATTAATTAAACTTATTAACTTTTTCAAATTACTGTACAATTTGTTTTCAGGGTACATCATTTTAATATTATCTATATTTTACTTTTCCTGTTTAACCAAGATGTTTCTGTCTTTTCCATTTGGATATAGAAACATACATAATCATGCTTTTTGTCCAACATTGTGTTTTTTACATATGTACATATTTAATAACAGTACATGGTAGAATAATGGGTTGTAGGGGAAACGAAATATAAGGTGGATTGGTAACCTACCCCAAAATACCTTGCCTTTCAGAAAAGCAACCTTTGGAAAGGATCATTCACTAAGATGGGGCATTAGCTGTTAACATTAAAAATATCCGTCTTTGTCCTTGGTTGTCACAGGAGTTTTTTGAGGCCCACCCCTACCTTGAATCTTGGGTGATCATTATTTATTGCCTGAGTTACATAGTTGTCCAAAGCAAAGCCTTGTTTTTACTGACAGAAACTGACATGGATTTGTGGTGCCTGTGTGACTCATGTTATCATTACTCTGGCTTTATAAGGAAATGGAAAATGAAATGGCCAGAGTAGCTGTCTTTCTGTAAGCAGCGCTCATGAGTTCCTAGGGGAGTGAATGACACAAATGTCATTACCTGGCAGAACCCTCCAATGAGCAAGTTTTTGTAACAATTCTAGCATTGTAACTGTTCCACTATTTTTTACATAGTCCTGTGCTGCTGTGTAAGGTGGCGTGTACACTAACATATGTGGTCATTGCCACATTATGGGCCTAACAACCTGACCGTTTGACTTTAGGAATCTGCTAAGTGCCCTCGGCAGCCCAAATCAGTGAGTGCTCCATCCTACCACATGGACACCATTTGATCATTCACTTGATATTTCTTTTTCTAAATATCTTTTTATTTTATTTATTTTTTGTGAATTTCACATCACACACCCTGATCCCACTCTTCTCCTCCCTTACAACCTCTCCTAACAGAAAAATTAAAGAAATCTCATTGTGGAAGCTGCAGTGTGTCTCAGTGTGTCCCACAATATTCCCTTTTGTCCACACATTTTGCTTGCAAATGTTCATTAAAGTTACTCCTTGCTCTGGTATGAGGCCTCTGTTTTCTGCTACTTTGTCAATACTGAAACTCCTCTCAGATATCCTGTTGTTGCCCTGTGTCATGGAGATCCTGTAGTTTTGGGTCTGTGGAACTGGCCTTTTCTTGCACTCCAGCAGTTCATCCTTGGGGTAGACGTTGGGGTGGGTCAACTCAAAGCCCTGGTTCTGGACCTGCAGCCCTCATATCCAGGGCCAGCTCTGTTGTGCTACCCAGGTGTAAGGTGCAGCCCCTGCTCTCCCAAGTGCTGCAGTAGCAAAGGGGCTGGGCCAGTTCTCCTACTCTCATGACCTAGCCAGGGCCAACTCTCCTGCCTGCTACCTGTAAGGAGGGAAAAAGAGAGTGTAAGGGATCTCTCCTTTGCCAATGCCACCACTCAATGGATGAGAATCAGGACAAGCTCTCCTGGGTTCACACCCTCAGAGCTGGTTCACCTGCAACCCCCACATCCAGAGCTAGCTCTACTGTGCTGCCAGGATGAGGTGCAGGGCCTGCTTTCCCAAGTGCTGCAGCTTGTGAGGGGCAGAGACAGCTCTCCGGCTCTTGTGACCCCAGGGTCAGGTCTCCCGCCTGCTACAGATTCACTTGCCATTTCATTTCTTTATGTAGCTCATGAAGGGCTTCTGCCTACTCCAGAAGTCCAGAGTCCTGCCTGCTCCAGGGATCTGTAAAGGCTTTGAGGAGTCTGAGTAGAGTTCTCCCCTCACTCTCTGTAGGGAGAACATGCACACGAGAGCACTCAGTAGCAATAATTTCTGGTTCTTCTCTCACAGAGAACATGCACCACCATCACTGTGAGTGTGATGGCATTGTTTTTGTGGTAGTTTGGGACTTCATTCCTCCTCCTTTCTGGATGCCTTTACCCTACTTGATGGGATCAGATTCCTGAATCCTCTATTTCTGAGGAATCCAGCACCAAAGAGATAAAAATGTCAACTATCTTTATAGCACATTCTACTTTTTAATGAGCTACATCATTCATGTATATGTATGTAACATAACATAGATTGATGATGTGTTTCTGCATTTGTAAGAGAGGAAGATAGAGACAGAGAGAGAATATTGTCCAAGGAATCCGCAGATTCCTAAATCTAGGATGTTTCAGTTTTACACACACTGCTCAATACTTACATACAGCCCATGCACATCATATGTAGTCCTTAAGTCATATATATATAATATATATATAATATATGTATATACCAAATACAATGCAAATGCTATGTAAATAATTTATTCTATATTGTTTTGGGAATTATGACAGGAAAAAGCATCTTTAAATGTTGAGTCCAGACATAACCAACATCACCATCTTAGTACTAACAAAATAGCCCCTTTCCACAAAACAAAAGAATATGATCTATTTGTGGATTTTTTCCCTTTCTCAGTTTTCATGTGTGTGTGATATGTTTGTATGCATGTTTACATTATGGGCACATGTGTATGAGGCAGGAAATGCACATGGGTGCACATGCATGTGGAACCCCAGGGTCGATCCTTGGAATCACCTTTGGATGCTTTTCTAATTTACTCAGAGGCAAGGCATCTCAGTCAGAGTCAGAGCTCAGAGATGTGGCCACTCTTGCTAGCCAGCATGACTTGGAGACCCCTGTCTGTGTCTTATGAGGCTGGACTTACAAGTAGTCACCACACTCCCCTGGCAATTTGCGTGGGTTCTCGTCATGTGAACTTCCACCCTCATGCTTATATAGCAAACACTTCAACCACTGAGCCTTCTCTCCAGACTTTTACTGTTATTTCTGCTTTAAAGTTGGTTCATTCTATAGAGGTAGAGCTCAAAGCTATGGAGAATTTATGTGTGTATATATGATATATATATATATCATATATATATCATATGATATATATATGATATATATATATCCCGCAGCCCTCGCCCCCATATACATATTTTGCCCTCTAAAAAATCAAAGTTGAATATAATTTAATATGTGCAAATATTTCCTCATAACGAAAGCTAAGTTGAGTATGCCTGAGTAAGTCTTACAAATCGAAGGAAGTAAAGCAAATCCAGGTGAAGCAGGATAACTGTAGAAGTATGATTTTCATTACTAATATAGCTTTTGATTGGTTGTTACTGCAAGGCTGGCCAAGAGAACCATACATCAGATGATTCATGTGTGGTAATTCAGAGAGTCAGCAATTCAACTTGGATTAATGTCTCCATTTGTGTTTGTGACCATGAGATGTCAGAACTCTTTGAGCTTCCCTTAGTCTTTTTCCTTGCACATAATCAAACAAATTATTAATCTAATTAAAGAAATCTCTCGCTGAAGAAACTAAACCAAGATTGAAATTGGAATTTCACTTATATCCTGCTGATTCCTTCCCAAGTGCACACACGCACACAGACACACACACATGCACACACACGCACACACACATGCGCACACACATGCACACACACACACACAGGCACACACACCCACGCACGTGCACACACACACACAGGCACACACACACGCACACACACACACACACAGACACACACACACAGGCACATGTACACACACAGACACACACACACACAGACACACAGATACACACACGCACCCATGCACACGCGCACACACACACAGGCACACACACGCACACACACACAGACATGCGCACACACACACGCACACACACACACACGCACCCACGCACGCACACGCACACAGACACACAGGCACACACACACCCACACACACACACACACACACACACACACACACACACAGGCACACACGCACAGGCACACACACACGCACCCACGCACGCACGCACACGCACACAGACACACAGGCACACACACGTATGATCACTTTAACCTTCCTTGTATCTTGTATTATGTTATATACTCACATCTGATAATTTGGGACTAGGAACCACAGATGATAGAGAACATACAGCCTTTGTTTTTCTGAGTCTGTATATAATCTTTTCTAGATCTACCCATTTACTTGAAAATTTCATGACATTTCCTTAGAATTAGTTGAAATTTTCTACTTTTGAAAGTCTCTAGTATTTTACATCAAACTTGTTTGCATGTGTATCTTTTTTGCAAAAGTAAAAATAAAGTTTATAGTTAGTGTATTAGGGAAATTTTATATCACTTCACTGGATAATTTTATTGCACTTTGTTTTAGTCTTGAAGATGCAAAATATGATTTAATAAGAAATAGCCTCAGTATAAGGAGATACAAACAATGGTAGAAAGACGTTCGTTCCACTTGTGAGACACTAGCAACAGGAAGTAGCTGCTATGGTTTCACACACATACAAGCACAAACACACACACACACACAGAGGTATGCATGTAACACACACGTGCACACAGTGGTGGTGGAGTTAAAAGAAAAGTCTCACTTTCCCCTGAGAGATGGCAGAAAGGCATTGCTCTGTTGAGTAAGAGCATGCATTAAGAACTCAGAAATCTGGAGGCTGCAGACGAATATAAACAAGTACTGCGTTCATTTGTCTGCTGCCTTGTTTCCACTTTCTCCCCCAAATGGCTACACTCAGTTGGGAAGGGCAGTCTAAAGGAGGGGCTTGAACATCCACTCTGCTCCACAGTGTGCTGAGTCTAAAGGTTGGTGCTGAGTTTTGAACTAGCGTGCTTGAAATGACAGCCACGTCATGCTCCGCTCGGCCCCACCATCTCTGCTTTGCTTTGCTCTGATTGCTGAGCTCATGGGCCCACTGTGGCCACTATTACGCTCCTCAGTATTTCTTCCTAAAATGTATTTTCCTGAATTCCGCTCCAGGGAGTACGTATTAACAGCATCCTAGTTGGTGTGACTGCATTTCCTTGGCAAGGAAGCTGCCTCAAGGTCACCCTCTTTCCTCCTTTAGAGCTGGGGAAGCAAGGGAGACACTGCAAAGCATTCTTGGATTTGTGTATTTTTTTCTGAAAGATGGAAGTAAAGCCAAATGAGAACAAATCTTCGCCTCAACTTTCTCTCAATTTTCATAAACTGGGACAGACCACCTGGTGAAGCACCATTTGGAACTTTCTGTGCTTTTCTACTTGTTGCTTTCAAACTATTGTTTCACTGTCTTCAATACTTTGTTAAAAGCATTGTTTTAGATTTTAGATAGTGCTCCCAAATGCAGGACAAGATTCTTTGTGGTAAGAGTGAAGTCTCAGGTAAGTCCTGATTGAGCGTGCTAAAATATCAGTACCAGATTTGACCCATAGACCAATTGCAGAGAGTCTCAGAATTAAAATCTTGGTCTATTAGTTTTCTGCTTACAAACTGGGTGGCCATGGGCCTTCACTGCATGTGAATGCCACCATATTTGGGGAAATTTGGACCAGTTCTACCAGTCTCACTGCCCCTGAGCACCAGTTTACACTTATTTGTTGATATGAGTCCACAACCTAAGTACATCTTCATACTCAATGTAGAGTGCCTATGTTGGGCCATGTGGAGAAAACAACCATTTCTAAAAATCAAGATTCCCAACTTAGATCATGATAAGAAAATTTCTCAGGAAACATTTGTCATCAATGAGCTGTGTCCTCTTTTTAATTCCCTATCCCTGCCCTGCTTCACGTGACACAAGATGGGGAAACTGTGTGCTGATGTTGAAAGTTATTGTGTGCCACAGAGTATCCAGAGGTGATAGGAACAAAAGAAGAATATAAAAACAACTTTGGGTTTTTATATTCTCTAAAAAACATATATTTCAAAAGATTTGATGGGGGAAGGGCCTCCCCTGGATGTGGTAGACAAGCACCAACATCAACGCTAAAATAGTTGAAGCAACATACAGAACACAACATAAATGCTAGAAATTAAAATTTGGTTGAACTCAAAAGAATTTAATCTTCTCTTTGGCAAAACCATCCAGTGGTTGAGCAGATATTTATGTTCGTTCTGTCCCAACATTATCAGTATCTTGGGGGAAAATTAATGACTGCCTTGGAAACAGGGACATGTTTTCCAGTAGGAGTTCTGAGAACAGGGTGTGTCATTTACTATGTTAGAATTTTTTTCAGTATCATTTTTGTTTTCTCACTGAAACTTGTCTTTGAGTATATCATATACCTACTGCTCATTCTCACCCTGTATAGCATCTGACATGATGTAAATAGTTATTAGACTATTTTTAATGGAATTATGGCAAGAAAAAAAATGTGTGCGCACGTTGGGTGTAGATATAACCATCACATCCATTACCACACAGCATGTGTTAAGAACAAAATGCTTTTGATGGATGGATCAGTTAAAAACACAGGTGATCATCCTGGGTAAGACCAATGGAAATGGAACTGAAGGTGATTGGCTACAGAATCCTACTGCCCGATACGGTAGTGTGTCTCTTGGGGTTTTCCTCTTTGTGACTTTCCTGAGAAAGAGTGCTCCTTTGAGAAGTGTTCAGAAGCAGAGCAAGTTGGTGAGTGTGCTGTTGCCATCTCCTTGTGCCAAATAAGTGGCCTGCTCTTCTCCCCAGGAACTTCAGATACCAGCTAGCAGCATTAGGCCATGGTACTCTGAATCAAAATATCAGTCCCTAAGTATCTTGAAAGCATTCTGCTTCCAAATTTCTTGAAAATTAGAAAAAAATGTGGCTTTGTTTAAGGGGGGGGGAAAGGTGGCTTGTGTTTAATGGCAAGGCTATTGCAAACTGTGAATTCAGCTCTCTTGTACAGCTCTGGGTGATAAATCACATGGACGTCTTGGGGCAATGTTCCCTTGTCTCATCATCAGTAAATGTTTTATCTTCAACAGCTGCATTTGAATTCTGCAAAACTCTTATTTTGGGAATGGAAGGGAAAGGTAGCAGTTTTGTTTGTTTTCAGTATTCTGCTTTCCTTTTCTTGAGTATTCGTTTAAAGGGAAATCACAAATGTTTTAAACACCTATTGCTGCAAGAGAGGTGAGTAGTCTTTTGTGTAAAAGAAGTCCAAAAGATAAAGCTGTGGAGACACAGGCTGCTGTCCTTCTCTCTCTGCTTTGTCCACTGTAGTGATGTAGGGACGCCATCATCAGCCTCACCCTCACCCACTGTCCCCAGCCCACTCCTCAGTCCTGCAGAGGTTTCATAGTGAAAGGAATCATTCTGCTCCTGTCACTCTAATGCTCGTCTGAGGCTCATCAGTACAAAAGTCTAATGGAAGAGACTTGATTTGCACACTCACATCTAAGAATGATGAAAGCAAGATAGAAAGAACATGGTAGACTTTATGCTCCACCTTCCTCCCTGTGGGAGGTTTCTGGGGATCTCGAAGCCATTCCTCGTAGAAGCGATGCTTCCCCAGTAACACAAAGAGCTTCCTCAATCCCTGATGGCTACTCTTGCTTGAGTGACATAGGGAATCCTGTTTCAGGATATAATCTTTTTGCTTCTAGGTGTTGCTAAGAGCCCACAGGGAAGCAGATGGACACTTCGGACAGAGAAAGCTTTGGAACAGAGCCTTGGATGATACATGAGGGGAACGCCACCAACCATGCAAAAACTAAATGTGAAGGAGGCTTAGAGGGGCCACAGAAATAATGAATGCTCTAGGCATAAATTATGTAGTAAATCATGTGCAAATTATTTAGCTCATTCTAGCTTTGAACTCATGATGTAGCTAAGGATCACCATGATCTCCAAATTCTCTTGCCTACACTACAGCCACCAAGTGCTAGGATCTTAGCCCTGCTACAAGCCGATGGGACCAGATATTTTTCACATCTTATTTTGTCATACAAATAAAAACTGTGTTTGAAATTCTCTGTTTTCAATGGATTTTAGGGAGGCTAAGCTCTTATAGGTATCCACACTAATCTATCAAATAAGTCTCCTTGAGTTCTTACAGACCTGACAAGGTCTCAGCAAATTCTGGGACTTTCGGTGGAGTCTGTATTAAGTGAGTTGTGTCTGACGCTGGTTACTAGAGCTGGATTCTAGGGCAGAGGTTGGAGTTTCTGTGGCCAAGCTCTACTTCATGGCTCACTAGACGTCTTCTGGGCATAACATTCCCCTCTAAAAGTTAAGTTCTTAGACTAAGTGAATGTGACAGATATTCTAGCTCGAAAAGTTATATAAGCCACATCTGGAGAACCTTCATAAGACAAAAGCAAGTAACTTAAAATATGAATATATAAAGATTTTAAAAAAGACATTGCCTCTGTCTCTGTCTCTATCTCTATCTTTGTCTGCCTTACCTCCAGTGTGTGTGTGTGTGTGTGTGTGTGTGTGTGTCTATGTCTGTCTGTCTGTTTTTCTCATATTTTCCTCAAAGCTGTGAATATTTACAGCCCCTTTCACTTTTGTGTTTCTATGAAATGTTACATGTTTTAACATTTCAGTTTAATTGTCTCCTGAGCCCTTTTAGATTTTTATATTGGCAAATTCTTCTCATGGTTTCATGCTCTTTCCACCAAAAATAGGGAAGAATCTACTTGTTTCTGACTGTGTCCATTTGTATTTGTTTGTCTGTGTGTTCACACATATATTTTGTATTCCGTACATTGCTCATAGTTGCTGACTCAGGTTATATGGTCACAGTCTTTCCAAACCACATGGTTTAATTTTTTTTTCTGCATCACTAGAATCTGCTTTAAAGTAAGAATTTATGCAGTGGAATCTCATTTTGAAGTCCTGTTTTATAGGCCAGCTTCACATGTCAGAATCTGTTGGCTGTAAGGGGCATGTTTTCACTTGGCTTCACACTGGAAAATTACATAGAATTGATATCAAGACAGCCTTTTCCCTAATTTGAAGTCAGTTCCTGCTTAAGGACAAGGATAACAGGCATGAGAAGGTGACAAGAACAAATGTTCCCAAGATAAAAGAAAACAGTGTTTAGAAATTAATGAAATGTGATACATAAAGCCATAGAACAGTCATTAACAACTGCTCTCCACCTTGATGGAATCGGGACTTTCTCAAGTATATAGAATATGTGACCTGGCATCTCATGAGAGTATTTTGTTGTTGTTCTGTTAACTGCTCTGAGGAGGTGATAGCTGTGTGGTACCCAAAACAGAAGTATGCTCAGCACAAATTATCAACACCAAGTTTAGTCTGCTTTCTCTTATGTAACTGATATGGGCAAAAGGAAAAGAAGATCCAGGAATAAGTGAGAAAGCATCCCCAGGCCTCTGCAGCTCCATCTCCAGCCGAGACCAGCACCTGATAGGTTTACAGGTATGAGTTGTTTAGTGCAGTGAGGGTTCTGGCCTCTAAAGAGGGATGGGGATGGGAAGCATCCTGTCTCATATGTGGCTGAAGTACACAAGATTAGATGCTGTTAGGCATTACTGTGGGTAATGGAGTAGAAGGCCCCAAAGAAGTGCCCTTAGCAGCATGCTGATATGGAGACGCTGAGACCGAGAAACAACTCTACCATCTGTCATTACTGAAATCCTACTGGACTGACACAAGTAGAGGTGATGCCTGGCTCCTTGGCTGAGAATGTCTCTCATGCATGGACAGTGATGCCTGGCTCCTTGGCTGGGAATGTCTCTCATGCATGGACAGTATTCACTTTTTTTTCTTTGCCAGAACTTTCATTCAAGCCAAGCCATTAATTTGATGATGGACTCTTAGTTATCTCTAAGTAGCTAGGTACACATTTAGTCTTTGTATATCCAGACTTATTTCTTTATTTTACAAGGTAGAATTTCACTCATTCAAAAAAAATCTACATTGAGCTTTTACTGTGCAACAGACAGTGTTCTCTGCTTTGGAAATAAGTTATGAACAAAACAGACTAAAACTTGTCTTCATCTGTTTAATATTCTGGAGGGAATATATAGTGAGGAATGATCTATTATTACATGCACATCTGTATCCTATGTGTTTGTAAGTGGAATAGAAAATATTAAAGCAGAGCAGGGTGAATGGAGTAGGTTGGGATTTCCTGAGATGGGAGAGGGTGCTGTCCCTCAGTGAACAAGTCACCTCTACATATCTGAGTCTTAGATGTTCAATAGTCTCTGGATATAGACATTCAGGCTGAGATGGCGCACACAGAGTGGAGTGATATGCTGAGGCACGAGGAGTCATGGGTATGCATGAAACCAAAGGAGCACCTCACCATGTAGAGGCACAGCGTACACTGTGATGAGTTTGGTTTTACTGAGTAATAAGGGCATTTCACAAATGCCCCCTTGAGACATTTTGTGAAAAGAGTGGCACAGTTTGGTTGATTTTCAAAGGATTGAACCATCCTATTGAGGGCAGACTTCAAAGGAGAGAGAGAGAGTCAGAGGGCATTTATAAACTTGAAAATCATAGGAGACATCTGGGTGGAAGTAACAAGCCAGGAGCTGATAGACAAGTCTGAACTCCGTTGGAGCCCCCCCCCCATTGTATTTGTCCCCTCCTTTGTTCATGTTAAGAGTATCTAAATGTCTCAAGTCTTCCCTTGAATTATTCAACAGATTGAGTAATCTCTATAAGGAAATGACGTAATAGGCAGTTATTTAAAGGAGAGGGCCATTTGCAAACCAGATTTGCTGGAAAATAATTGAGAAGTCAAAAAAGTTTTGCTTTAGACACTTATCAAATGAAATAAAAAGAATACCAGGCCCCAAGACATAAATATCTTGAAGAAATTGAAAATGCGGTCCCAGCTGCTGCTGTCTGCCGCCTATCGGTCTCAGTGAAGATGGTGGTCTCCTTTGGGTTTAGAGACAATGGTGTCTACTTAGCGTTTTAGTGCAGAGTTGCACCCTAGATGGACTTTGAAAGAAGTAGAGCCAGTTTGAGCTTCATCATACTTTAATGTAAGCAAGTCTTCTTAGAGACCCACAGAATTCTGGAACCTCTTAGATAAGACTTCTTACCAGTCTCCACAACTTTGAAGTCAGGTATCATAAAGAAAGAATTGATCCTTCTCTTCCCTCTCTGGTCTCGGAGCATCAGAGTAACATGACCTCACAGATGTCACTGGGAATATTTAAGTGACCACCATGTCATTACCTATGACGAGCCTCTTACAGCTCTGTTGTCTTTGCCTCACTTGCTTTATCCAGTAGTAAACCTGTTTCCTATTCCAAGTAATTCCCCTTAAGATTAAGTCAGGTGCCAAATACATATGGACTGGACATTGGGAATGTATGCTAAGCCATATAACCCTCATAACTGTGGCCTAATTACCTCTGTTGTGTTTTATTGTATTTATTATTATAAGAGAAAGAGCCATTTGTTGGACTGAAAGGGGAAACTGTAGGAGGAAATAAGATATACCTTAAACTTAAAAAAAAAAAGGGAAGAGGATGGGGGGTTGAGGGTGGGAGGGTGGGACTGGAGGGGGCAATAGGGAGGGGACTGCGATTGAGATGCAACTTGAAGAAATAAAAAATAAAGGAAAAAATAAATAAAAAATAAATAAATAAATGTTAATGATAAAACACTAAAAAAAAAAAAGATTAAAATCCCCCAAAGCAAGGAGATTCATGATGGGGAAGAGATGGGCACTCTGCCCTTTCAGTCTGAGCTGAAACACAGCGGCCTCTCCTGGATGCTCTGTTCCAAAGTAGGCTTAGGCTTGAACTCTCCTCCCTGTGAGAGCTCGTGGTCCACCATCTGTGGGTCCTTCACACCTAGAAATTAGAGCATCAGGTTATGGTAAAGACAGATACAGTAGTATTTCATCCATGAAATTATTCCCAAGCTCTGGGTGTTTAAGAAACATGGCACACTTTAAAACAAACAGAAAAGATTTTCAGTGTAAAAAACTGAACACTGGTAATAGAGATTAACTATCAGTTATTATACAACAGGATGGAATGGTGTGAAATTGTAGAAATATTTACCTTGAATTGAGAATGCTTGTTCTGAAGATATTCACATGAGTACAAATGCTAACAATGCACCTGTACTCTGTTATCATTTAAAACCATGTACACAATTACAGATATTCGTGGTTCAGAAAATAATAAATAAAATTTGTTTGGCTTGCTCAAAATAACAACAGCCATGATTTTCTCCAAGAGAGATTGAAAACTTATTTAGGATATTTTTAATATCTATACCAAGAATTTCATAAACCAAATTATATTTTATTATATTTTCTAGCTCTTTTTGCTCTTCTTACTAGCCATTATAAGACATATGTCCTTGAGATACCCCAAGACCCAGTTGGATGGACACACACACACTATCATTCAGTAATAAAAAACACACTCTTTAGTTATAAGACAAAGACTTACTGAGAGTGTTTCTTCTCTCCTAGTATCCTAATGTTTCTGGAAATAATGTTTTAATGAGAATAAAGCAAACATCACTGTTTTTCCCTTTTCTCAAAGGAGAGCATGATTGTGTGTTGATGACCAGAAGTGGAGACTTGCACAGAAAGCAGCGACAAGCCAGAGCCTTGCCTGCAGGTCTTAGTATACATGGAAGCATGTTGGTGTGATCACATTAATAAAAATATGCTCGTATTTTATTGATATAAATTCTCCTACTTTGCCTGAAATCACAGCAGAATCAAATCTTACATCAAAGGAAGCTGGATGCTTTTTGGAAAAGTGATGCTGCCCAAGCAGGTTCTGATGATACATCATGGTTTCCTGCTGTAAGGTCAATGAATTGCTCCGGGACTCTGGGTGATCTTCCTGCTGCTGTGTCCTGGCACTGGCTGTTCATTTTATAATCTAGGCCTATTGCTTATGAGGAAAACTAGCATTGCTCATGTTAAGGCTGTGGAGATATTGAAATGTTTGTTTTATTGCTTTAAAAAACAGAGCAGCAAAGCTGCCGAAACAGCAAGATTTGCTTTTCTTCTTGTAAAGTCTCTTACTTCACTAAAGAAAGATACCAGAGAATCTTGTTAGAACATAAGCTTCTGAAATAGCATGTCTTTCTTGGGCTTCATGTCATAGTTTTAACACACCGTGCAATATATATTCACAATGTGGCTATCCACAAAGTGTTAGAACATTAAGGGCAATTAGTATGGAAATATTGAGACTTTATAGATTTAGTAATTATAGAGTTATCTTCAGGAATTCAATATTGTCTTCCTGCTGCTCTCCTCATCACACATACTTCATGCTGCATCTTTATCCTGTTTGATACTGAAGGTGATATGAATATGACTGTTATGTAGTATGGGATCAAAAGGACTGGCCAACATCATCTGCCACTAAAATAATGACTTACATATTTTTGATTCTGTCACATTTAAGCAATACTTATTCCAAAATATAGACTGAACAATTTGCTATAATAACTATGTACCACTCATCAAAGGTAAATGGACAAATTGTACAAATAAGCATGCTGACATTCAGCAGTAAATCATTTAGATGCTCAGAACTCAACTTCAAAATGGTCCAGAAATGAGGTTGTAAGTGTGAACAAAACAGTCACAACTGACAGAGTCAGACAGTAGGCACGTGACTGTTCATTTTATTAATCATTTGAAAATATGAATGTGGAGAGAACATACTCCAAAGAATAGAACCTTAGACTATTTAAACATCACTTTCTTACCTTTTGGCGATAGTGTGCAGTCATCCATCAAGGAAAAATTTGATATTCAAATGTATTGATGCTATTGTGAATTTGAGGATGAAGTCTCAACCATATTATGCACCATAAAGTGACCTTTAATTAGCTCTTTATGTGGCAAGATCACTGATGAAAAATATCTTCTCCAATGGAATGAATTTTCTTCTCATGATGCCCCAGCAATGTGGGGTCTTGGAAGGGTAAGGCAATCAGTAACAGAATGGCACAATTCTTCTAGTACTCAGTATCTGTTATGTGTCAAATGCCTCTGCATGCCTTAGTAAAGGCATAATCTGCTGTTTGGGGGCCTGGTTAGATACACACACTGCATTGTGAACAGACAATTTCTATGAGGAAGGGATAGTATCCAATTTACAGACAGGGAAGTGAAAACATAAAGTCTTTAAGTTGCATATCACAAAACCATGCCAGATCATTAGATCTGTTCGGGGGCGTGATACAGTCATTAGCTGAACACTGTCTGTTTCTCGTTGCCTTTTCCTTACCACACCAGTAGTTCAGTCCCAGTTGAGTGTGGCTTGTGACATATTTGATGTATCTCTGGCCCTTATGCTCTTCCTAATTTCCAGAGCAGATATCTCCTGCCTTCCCCTTATCTTCTCTCTTAGTATCCTAATGTTTCTGAAAATAATGTTTGAATGAAAATAAAGCAAACATCACTGTTTTCCCTTTTCTCAAAGGAAAGCATGATTGTTCTTTGAAAGGGAAAATTGTTTTTAATTTTGAATTTATAAGTTCAAATCTACCCTAAGCCCATGAAGTCACTAGGTTCATGAATTTTTCATTTCAGATCTGTATACCTGAATACTTTTGTAGTTCCTGGAGAATTTCATATACCTATGGAATAAAATACATTTTATCATCTATACTCCTTATTCTTCTCCCTGAATACTCCCAGATCAACTGCCAGCACCACACCCTCTAGACTTCATGAAACCCTTTTTAATCATAGCCCACTGAGTCCAGCTTTGGCCCATACACTCATGTATGTGAGATCATCTACTGTAGCATGGTTACCTGTTAGGAGCCAAACCTGTAAAGAAAACTGACTGTCCCTCCCCTAGAAGCCATCAACTGTAATTAGCTCCTCAGTTAGAGGTGAGGGTAGCGAACCTTCACTTCCATATTGGGATATGGACTAGCTATATCAGGCAGGTCTTATGTAGGCTGCCACAGTGGCTTTGCACTCATCACTGCAGTGGTCCTGCCATACCCAGAAGACACTGTTCTCTCTGGTCCTCCCAGCATTTCTGACCCCTCTTGCATGAGGTTTCCTGAGCCTGTGGGGTGTGATGCAGATGTCCCATTTGTGACTGAGTATTCCACTGACATTTATTCTCTGAACTTCTGGTAGTTGTGAGTTTCTGTGTTAACCACCATGTAATACTCGGAGACCTCTCCGATGTGGTCCGAGAGCTGCACTAGTCGAGAGGTAGGTGGAATCTAGAGCGCAGTTTGATGTTATGTCCACTTACCACGATAATCTTGATAATGAATATTTATATGACCTACCCTGAAGAAATCTATGGTTTTCTTAAACAAAGAACTAAAGCATATTTTATTGTTATTGAAGGATACTTTCTTCAAAAACAAACCAAACAGAACAAAAAACAGAATCATAAAATACTGAAATCATAAGAATAAAGGAAATGCTATCAGGCATAACTACCTGTCGCCTTATGGTTTTTGTGAAAGAGGAATCATAATGTAACCTTTCTATACATAATGGCAGCCAGAAAACCTGATAAATAACTGCAAGAGACACTTTGGCTGAGCTACTCCACAGTATGTAGATACTCCAACAAACCTTATACAATATATATACCATATTTGTTTCTTAGCTAAAAAATAATTTTAAGAAGAATTTTTAAATAGCTGCACCAAGAAAGAAGCCATAGAAGAATATCTTTGGCTAGTCAATATTCTAGCAAAACTATTTCCTGGATAGCATTCCAAAATATTCATGAGCTTACCAATATGTAGTAATGTAGTGGCAATCCCCCAAAATGAGTATTTTTGAAAATAAAATAAAAGAAGTCTCACTTTTTGTTGGTAGCATCACAAATCTTACAGCCAGCACTTCTGAATTTTGCATTTTTATTTGTATTAGATTGATGCTAGATTACTTCCTTTTCTTTATTCATCCATTTAACGAAGATTTATCTCTTTATGGGCTCTGTGTAATTGTCATACATTTGCATTTTGTATGAAACCGCTGTTTCTAAGAGCTGTGTGCAGAGCTGACACAGTATACTTTATGTTGGTTTTATCTATAGATTTACAGTCAGATTTCATCATCCTAAAGTCCTACAGAAGAAAAATAGCCTATGAAAACCACCAAGTGGTTCACACACTGCAACTGTAGCTCGTGTACCTCCCAAATTACCACATCAGTGCCACCTGGGAACTTGCTAGAACTGCAAACAAATGTTTAATTCTGCAGTTCTTTGTATGTTCTAGATATTAACTCCTTGTTTGGTGATGTGCAGTCGGGGAGATTGTTCTCACGTCTCAGACATCTCTGATGGCTGTTTCATTTCCTGGACATGTAATTTCTCAATTTCATGCAAATGTTTGTCCACTTTGGGGGTTGTTTCCTGTACAGTTTGAGTCCTTTTCAGAAGGTCCTTGCATAAACATAAATCTTAAGTGTCTTACCAGTTTCTTCTAGAAAATTTTAGTTTTAGATATTATATTAAGATCTTTCACAATTTTTGATTGACTTTTTGAAGGGCCACTTGGAAAAAAATTGTCTAGTTCCATTTTTCTACAAGTAAATATCTAGTTTTTATTGCAACTTGCTTTATCTTTTTTCCAATGTATTTTTGACACCTTTCTCGAATTAAATAGCTATGTCTTTGTAGGTTTATATCTGGGTGTTCTATCCCATTAGTCTACTCTTTTTAGACCGGTACCATGTTCTTTTTGTTACTGTTGATCCAAAGTATAATTTGAGATCTAGTTTGTTCCTTCTGCTCAGGACTGCTTTGGCTGTTCAGGACCTTTGTGCTTCCATATCAATTTTAGGATTACTTCTAGTTCTCAAATTAATAACAATGGAATTTTAATGAGGGGTATGTTCTATCTAGAGAGTACATTTGGTAATGTCCACAGTATTGGTTCTACCAATCCATAAACATAGAATTGTTCTGTTTTCTAAAAATCCCGTTCAATGTCTTAAAGCTTTACTAGATAGGTCTTCCAACTCTTTGATCACGTCTTACATATATTCTGGTTTGGTTTGGTTTGGTTTTTTTTTTTTTAAGTTATTGTGAGTGGTGTTTTTTCTAATTACTTCCTAGCTATTTGATTTCATTGCTGTTGAGAATGTAAACTGGTATGGGCATGGTGGAAGTTAGTCTAGAGGTTTCTCAAAGAACAAAATGATAGAACTACCATATGACTCAGATGTGTTTCAAGGTGCCTCTATCACTATGCCATAGACATTGTTACATATCCATAAAATGGAGCCAGCCTAGATGTCTACCAACAGATACATGGATAAAAGTTTTGTAGTGCATATATACAATAGGAATTTTCAACCATGAGGAAAAATGAAACCATGATACTTCCAAGAAAGTAAGTGAAACTGAAAAATCATTATGCAAAGTGAATTAAGACAGACTCAAAAATTAATTGCCACATTTTCTTTCAATGAACAACTTAGATTATAATCTTTACATATTTGTGTGTATAGAGGGAACTAGACAAGAGACCATGGGTGGGGGATCTTAAGGGAGTGGGTAGTGAGAAAAAGAAATTCTCCCCCAAATGAGGATCCTGAAATACAGATGACATAGAGGCAGAAAAAGAACTTTGGGGACAATGGGAAAAGAAAGAGAGAGGCAAGGGAATGAAGCTGGGTAGGGAAGTTGGGAAAGTAGCAGCACTACATACATTGCTTTGTATAATAACAAAAATTATTAAAGGTCATAAAAATGTAAATTTAGGGTCTCACTACAGACTTACTGATTCAAACCTCTGGGATTAGCCATGACCCCATGTGTTAAGAATCATCAACATGTCAAAATTTCAAAAACTTTTGAAATTCTCTGCTAAATATCAAAATAGCCGAATTACAGAAATAACTAACCAGTTACAGAGCCAGTTTTGTGAGAAAAGTTGTAGTTCAAATCTGTGTCTCATTGGATCTGCATCAGAATTTATTAAACCCAGGGTGAATTGTCCAAGTTAGCGAAGAAGAGCTGAAAAGGCATTTGACATCCTCTCCTCTAGTAAGTACATCCTTCTGAGAATGGGGAGTGGAGAGATGGTGGCTGATTCATGACCGTGAGGTCAAAGGGCATCTGCTCCTTATGCTGCCTTGTTATCTGTCATTGGTCAGTCACATGTAATGGTGTAAGTTCATATGATTTCATGTGATCCAGATGGAGCTGAGGAGCAGGAGAGCATTTGTTCCTTGAAAGAAATACAGAACTAGGAAGTGCAGGACCCGCAGCTTCCAAGAAATGACATACCAGTGGCTGCCTGGACAGTTCCCATTTTCTCTCTATATATTATAGCATCAATCTTCAGCTGTTTGGCCCCACTTCTCTGACAGACATGGATTGTAGAGCAGGAATTATGAAAGACTTGCCCTACCCTGTCTTGGCAGAGCTAGGTTGTCAACTTACCTGCTTCCAAGTTTTGTCCTTTTTGTACAACATTCTGTCTACAGTTGAAGCAAGGGGGTTTTCTTGCCAAGAGATAGGCTTGCCACTAATTCAACCATCTCCCACTGGAGATTCTTCGATGCTCATTTTCTACTTGGAGTAGAATAGGGGGTGCTGTCAGGAGCTGACATGTCTTGATATCAAAAAATCTTAAGTTAAGAAAACATCTTCCTATATAAGCAGATATATTTATCCCTCCCAGGTCTCTGAGGTGGTTGAAGAATAGACAGCTAGAGTCTCATAGTTAAATTTTGAGTTGTTTAGGAATCAAGAGGGTGTTATAGATCTAAGAAGATACTCTTAAAAGTGTGTTGCAAGTTAGTATGCATGTTGAGTCAGATATAGACCTTTAAACTCATGGAGATGGTTAGATAGTAGAATGTTAAAGTCAGGGGCCAAATATGTATAAACTGGACATTGGGAAGGTATACTGGGCCATTTAACTCTCATAAATGTGGCATATTTATATCTGTTGTTTTGTATAATACTGTTATAAGAGAAGTAACCATCTGTTGGACTTAAAGGGGAAACTTCTGGGGGGAAGAGGGTGGAAGGGCGGGATAGGAAGGGGGAATAGGGAGGGGTTTGTTACTGAGATGTAACTTGAAGAAAAAAAAATAAAGTATTTAAAATAAAAAAAAAGAGCAACATAAAAAAAGAAAAAGAAAACATCTTAGAATGCCATATTCTGCAGATCTCTTGAAGTTTTTGAAGATGCCCTATCTATCTCTTATATTTAGGTAAACAAATGTTGCTTGTCTCTTAGCAACTTGATTTCTTATTAGCTTAGAAAATAACTGTGATAGATTGTCATAGTACCTAACAAAATGACAAGCTTGAATGACTATTAGTTTGCATTTCTTAATTATCCTAAACAGTTTATGACAGTTGGTAGCAAAAGGCCGAAACTTCACATTTCATTTTTAAGCATTACTAGGTACAATATCTTTAAAAAGTGTTACCCTTAATTTTGTATCAATATACAAAGATCAATACCAATGTGGCCAAAT
>CAJQZJ010034457.1:900758-962436 GCA_907164525.1 Lophiomys imhausi
CAACATGCTCGTGCATCTGCACGCACACACGTTCACCACTCAACATGGGAGACCAATTTGGAGATGAAAATCCCCTTGTATTCATAAGGATCCCTGAAAATGTGACATGATTATCTTTTATCAAATATTTGTTTGGTGTAAAAGAATTAGGTTGCTGCAACAAACACTATCTGCAGTGTGCATGTAGTTTTCTGTGTTGGTGTTGCTGTGGTTTTGGTCCATTTCATTGATCTGTGAGTGCTACATTCTAGGACCTTTCAGATAGAAGCCCACAGCACGACTCAGCTGTGTTCATATATTCCAGGAATCTGGCCGACTGTGACACACCTAACTACATTTTCTTGACATCTGGGAGATTTGGTGGATTTACATCTGGCGCTGTAGAATGGATACCCACACAGTTGCATTTGCTTGTTAATTTGAGAGATTAGAAAGCTGTTTCCAAAAGTTTAACCTAAGTTTTTATCATGGTCACTCAATTTCAACCCTTATGAAAACAACCCTTTCAACTACTAGATGCAACCTTTGAGCCCTCAGGGAGGTTGAAACCAGTGTCCTGAGCCCTCACAAAATACAAGAATGGATACTGGAGAATGCCAGTGTGGTAGTGCATTGTTTTGTTTATTAGTTTTAGTATAATCATGGTTAACAGGGTTTTTAATTTGTTTTTAATTTCATATATATGTACTGTATTTATATCATTTCCTCGTCCCTTGAGCCCTTCCCATACCCTTACTAATTCTCAAAGCCATGTCCTCTTTTTTTTAATTACTATTGTTACACACACACACACACACACACATACACACAAACAGAAAGAGAGAGAGAGAAACAAATATATAATTCATTTTAAAGATTCACCATTAAGGGCAAATCTATGCTTCCTTTTATTTTATTATACACAATTAGAAATATTTTCTAGTATCTTCCAGGTTGCCCAACATGTTGTTCATATATCAGTTTTAACTGCAATTTGTCTTGCTACAGGATACAGTCTGTCTTTCTTAGTCAAATTGTAATGTAAGGCCAGTAGAACAATATGTCAGAGCCGATGCACACCCTGAAGTTGTGAAGACGATGAGACAACCCTGATTACTTGTCTGAGACCGTCAAGCTTAATGAATTTCGTACCTCCTACTGGTGCTCTGCAATAACTGCTTTGTGTCACATGACCAGACATGGAGTTAAGATGATGTAACACCACTGACCACACACTTTGAGAGGCAGAATATAATATCATATATATTATATTATATTATAAATAGATATGCAATATATATATATATATTATTTGTTGCAGTGCCTTACAGGTTATGGTCCACCTATTCCAATAATGGCTATCTCCCAATGGCAAATCCAGGGATCTAGTAGTTAGTTGTTCAGTCCACGGGGCTGGATTTCTCTCCTTCAGTATATGCCAGAATCCCAAAAATATAGGTTGTAATACCAGTGAAGGAATGAACTTGTCAGCAAGAATAAGAGCAAGCAGACAAAGAGCAAAGCTTCCTTCTTCCATGTCCTTTGTGCAGGGTGCCTCCAGAAGGTGTGGCCAGATTTAAAGTAGATCTTCTCACCACAAAAGATCCTGATATAAGGTAGGTCTTCCTGCTTCACAATGATTCAATAAAGGAAAACCCCTCACAGATGTACCCAGATGCGTGGGGTTTAGTTAATTTCAGATGTAGTCAAGTTAGCAACCAAGGACAGCCACCACAAGTAGCCATGGCTACAAACACTAGGGCTGCTCCAACATGCTCTGCCACTTCCCACTGCCACCACGTTGTGTCTCTCAAATACAAACCTGAGCGTCACTCGTGGGCACTGGCAGAGATGCAAAAAGGTCAGCTCACTCGGCTCTCATGCCCAAACCCATGGACTTTGCAATCAGCTGACAAGGCCCTATAACTGAGTTTGCCAACATGCCTCCTTCCCCAGAACTTCTCTGGATTCACATATATGAATATATGTGCATAGTCTGCACATGTGCACACATGCAGTTCTCCATGCATAGTCTGCACATATGCACACATGCAGTTCTCCATGCACAGTCTGCACATGTGCATACATGCAGTTCTGCACACTTTGTATGGGTGCCACCTGTGGCAGGAGCCTGTTCTGTTCCTTTCTAACTGATTCTTCTCTACTTTCTCCTTAATAGAACTTTTCTTGTACCACTCACTCCTCTGTATTCTTGCCAAATGTGTGTATGTCCAATGATGTATATCTGCATGAAGTAGAAGTAATAAATGAGAAAAATAAACATGTGCCACCAGACACAAGGCTCATGTTTAAACACAGCAATAGTTCCTAAGCCCTTGGTGAACAGCTTTGCTGTCGGGATTGCTCCCACCTTCTTCCTGTGTGCCCTCTGGCTTTTATATGTTCTTTTATGAGATCACACTTGATCCCCTTGTGCACATAGGAGCACACCCTTTTGTCCGGATAGTGAACAGCTGTAAGCAGAGAGCATGACACGTTTTGATCTGTATTCCCACTGGTGTTCAGCAGAGCTAGCTGCTCAGGTACTAAATATGAGATGAGTTGTTTTCAGAAATGAATAAAAATAGAACTGCAAATAAAGGACACGTGACTTTCAGTCAGCATTTTTTTTTTTTTAAGTCAGGAGCTAACCTCCTAGCATCCAGTCCCAGGCCTGCCAACTCTCATGGACCCTTTTCAGCTTTTAATGGATTTTCCATGTCATTGTGGATTTTTGCTATGTCTCCTTTATGTGAGGTGAAGGAAACTAAACACCCACCTGTGCCTATACCTTGGTGTGTGCTGACAAGTAGCTGGTGGCTGGTGTCAGATACAAAGCTGGGACAAGTCAACGGTCCCATGAAGGTTTCCATGCACCCCTAGGTGTTGCCCTTGGTGTGGGTACCAACTTCCCAGCACACAATGACAGACCAGCAGTGTGGATTGTCAGTGTTCCTGTTTTCTTATTATTAAGGCTTATCTTCAGGACTATAAATCCTTCATGTTTTATGTGTCAACTGCTGGAATGAATGGAGTCTTCCTTACAAAAGCAGTGTTAATGAAAGACCACAGCACCCGTTGCTTCAGATAGAGCTCGATGGGACAGCGCTTGCCTAGCACCCAGGAGACCCATGGGATTGACAACCCCTCATTCCAGTAAATAATGCTTTTGCATCTGACATCATGATGATGATGATGGTGGTGGTGGTGGTGGTGGTGGTGATCATGATGGTATTTCATTGCAACATGTGGCATTCAAGTGTCATCCCCACCACCCCCATCCATCACCATGAAGGCTGACTGGAACTGGGCAGAAAAGGGCAGAGTGCATCTGAAACCCCTCTTCGTAGGCCTCCCTGCACATTATGAATTTCTTAAATGGTTCATGATGCTCCTTCAATTGACCCAGTTTTCCACAGGATTTTCAGGAAGTAAAGCATAATTTGCATAGTCTCTTTTTTTATTGTTTCATGAATTGTGAATCTAAAATTTACTTTATTCGGTTGTCTTCAAGTAAACACAATACTTTGTAGATTTCTAGACAATGATAAATCACCATTGTTTTAAGCTATATTCCTGACTCTCTAGAACAGTGGCCATTACTAGTGAGTGGTAACTTCAGCTGTTTCTTTCTTTTTATTCAGGTGATGTTTGTGTTTTAAAATGTCCTAATAGAAAGAATTGGTTTAGGTATCCACTGCACAGAAGAGTGGCAAAGTTAATGATAATGTAATTTTGTCTTTCAGATAACTGTAAATTTAAAAGGTCTAACCACAAAAAAAATTAGTAAAATGATGGCTTTGTTAACTAACTTGACTTTATAGATTGTTTCACACATTATACATATATCAAAATATCTAATTGTGTCCTGTAAAATTATTTTAATAAAAATAGCACTAATCAAAAATGAAATTGCCCCTATAAACCTAATTAAATAGGATAGTATACTCTTACATTTAAAATTGCATATAACTTTACATTTTGTTAACTATAAAAACTGAATTAGAATTTAAAATAACTGTGTGTAAAGTTTTTCATTGCTAGATTTTGGTTCAAAGTAATTTATGTATCTAGGAAGCACTGAGTGTAACATGAGGCTGTTTAAAAACGCAAAACACAAGCATATGTGTCCACAGATGGATATTCATGCAAACATTTTAATAAGAAGTCTTTATTGAAGCATGTTCTGAATAACTTCAAGATTGTTTTTACTTTAATTTACTAACCCAAGTAGAGATGATATTTTTAATCTGCAGCAGAGCTAGTGATTTTATTAGGCTAAGACATATATCTTTATTTTTGTCTTTTTTAGTAACAAAACACATTCCAGAATTTTGTGTCAATTTCTTCTCTTTGATAAGTGGGGGAAAAAGGAAGGTCATTTTAGAAATGAGTTTCTGAAATTAATTTCTCCTACATGTTATTCTGTTAAATTTTCAGGATTTTATGTTAGCATTTGACCCTAAGTCATGCAAAGTCTTTCTTATTAATGGATGTGTAAGGTTCAGTTCATCAGTATTTTGAAATATTCTCCAAACAGTGGCAGTGTATTCATGTACATGAGAGCATGCAAATTCTGATCCTTGGCTTTGTTTCTCTTGATTTCTTTCACAACTTTCCTTGTGGCTTTCATGGATTTAGCCAGTATCTTAAGAGAGTCATAGTTTCTTCACAAAGTTTCCATTCATAAAATTCTACAGGATAGAGATGTCTCTAAGATCAAGCCTCCTCAACACGCCCATAATTCTTGATTGTTACATCGGTCTTTCCTGAACTCTGGAAATTGGTTCCTGCCTAGTATTTGACTCAATTTCCCCAAAGCCATTACTTATAGGCAGTTCCACAGAGCTGGCATTTGCCTCAGATTCAGCACTGCCACCAAGTTTGGCTTCCTCAGTCCTTTGTACTTGGATGGAATGATTGCAAAGTTGTCATGCATTATTAACTCTATTTAGCTGATGATTTTAGTTTTGACCCAGTTTCAATAATTTATGCATAATTTGGAAAATATAACAGAAACATATTTTAAAATGAGATCAAATATGAATGCTAGCCAGAGATGGCCATGCCCCAGTCCTGAAATCCAAGCCAGGCCTTCATCCAACTCAGCCATTTGTCTGCATCATTCTCCAGAGATGCTGTCTTGAGGAGGCAAAGAACTTGGTGACAGCAATGTCCATAACGATTCTCATAGGGACTCCTAACAGATTCAAGAGCACTGACTGGTCAGCATCCCTATGGTGGGTCAGTCATCAATGCCGACAGCCTGCACAAATAACAAAGAGAGATATGGAAATTAAAGTCCATCAAGGAAGAGAAAAGCTCCTATGTTATGCAGGTTTCTATTTACTCTTTATAAATAAGCAGATTAAGGCATTAACTTTTCCTGGAATTCATTGTAAATGCCTCCCTTCAGTGAGAAGCTAATTGCTGTCTTTCCCTTTCTTCCCACATTACTTCTATCAGCTCTCTTATTTTTTTTTAATATTTATTTATTGCTTCAGGTTACATCTCCATCACAGTGTCCTCTTTCCACCCCTCCCAGTCCCACCCTTCCACCCTCTAACCCCATCCCTTCCATCCCACTCCTCTGGGTCCCTACATAAGAGTCTCCCGCCCCAGTTCAGCAGTCATATAAGGACCAAGAACCTCCTTATACACTGGGGGCCTGCAAGGCATCACCACTAGGGCAAAGTATTTCATTGACAGGTAACAAAGTCTATGTTCCTGTTCCCTTTGGTGCATTCATTGTAGTATAGTTATCCTGTACTATATGGCTAAAATCCGATTATAAGTGAATAGATGTCATGTGCATCCCTCCTCTACATCTTCACCTGGATCCCTTCTCTTGACTTCAGTGCCACTTGCTCTCAGGAGCAACTGTCATAGAAGCTGGAAAGATGAAAGACGCTCCCTTTACCATGTTTCCCAGTCTGGTTGCTGGAGGCATGGGCTTATGAGATGAATCCATTCAACAATCTCCCCTTTATTGAATGAAGTGTTTACTAATTCTGCTAGTAGCTGGGTCAGTGTTCACAGGGAAACAAGTTGCAGTAGTTCTCAAGTGATATGCTTCTGATACCCTTTTTTCTGTGAGCAAACCGTAACTGTTGGTCTTAAGGCCTGATCCATGTGCTTTTTCTCAAATCAGCAGGCTTATCACTCTTTTAGAATAGAATGAAAATGTTTTTTCTTCCTTCATTCCCTCCCCTCTTCTTCCCTCCCTCCCTTCTTTGTTTTGGGTCATTTTCTTGTTACTGTGAGCAAATATTTGATAACAATTTAAGGAAGGAAACTCAAATGTTTGAGAGGAAAACCTAAGACATAGCAGCAGGCGGAAACCTCAGCAGAAAACAGATCAGACACCAAAGAAGACGCATGGCCCAGATGATCCAGCCTTGCGCATTTTCTCAATAGCAGTTTCCTCAAAAGTCTACAACCACAACAACTCAAAGATCGTTCAGCTCCACAGACTGCTCCAGCCAGATCTTCAGTAAAGCTCTGAAGATCAGCTTCTGTCTACGAACTTCTTAGGACATCTAAATAGCTGAGCACAAAAGGACTGAACACCAAATGATTCTATTAACATTTTTAACCATTTTTCCATTCTTATTTGGGCCCCAAGCAGGTTTACTACATCCCAAATCAGCAGGAAGTCATTTTAAGAGAACAACGTCCCATCCCCAGAAGGTGGGGAGGGTGTTCCCCCCCCCCCTTTGGTTATTTGATAGATAATAGAAGATTTTGTTATTTAGGGAAAAAGACTACAAGCTGTTAAATGGTCTTGTTAAATGGGTTTTGGAGGTTAGACCCAGGGACTTCTCTCTTTTTCTTTTCTGTATTCTTTTTTCTCTCCTATGTAGGAGTGAACATACTTGAGAAAAATGGGACATAGACATAGTATAGGAAAGATCAAGAAAAAAGGACAGATTATTGAATATGGCCTTATACCTTTGTATACTGATACAAAATTAATATTATATTTGGCTAAATTGGTATTGATCATTGTATATTAATGCAAAATTAAGATTGTATAGGGCTACATCTGTATTGATCTTTGTATATTGATACAAAATTAAGATTATATTTGGCCACATTGGTATTGATCTTTGTATATTGATACAAAATTAAGGGTAACGCTTCTTAAAGGTATTGTTCCTAGTAATGCTTAAAAATGAAATGTCAAGTTTTGGCCTCTTGCTACCAACCGACATAAACTGTTTAGGATAATTAAGAAATGGAAACTAATAGTCATGAAAACGTGTCATTTTGTTAGTTACTATGACACTCTATCACAGTTATTTTCTAAGCTACTCAGAAATCAAGTTGCTAAGAGACAAGCCATATTTGCTTATCTAAATATAAGAGATAGATAGGGCATCTTCAAGAACCTCAAGAGATCTGCAGAATATGGCATTCAAAGATGTTTTCTTAAGATTTTTTGATATCGAGACATGTCAGCTCCTGACAGCACCCCCTATTCTACTCCAAGTAGAAGATGAGCATCGAAGAATCTCCAGTGGGATATGATTGAATTGGTGGCAAGCCTATCTCTTGGCAAGAAAAACACCTTGCTTCAACTGTAGACAGACTTCTGTCCAAAAAGGACAAAACTTGGAAGCAGATAAGTCGACAGCCTAGCTCTGCCAAGACAGGGTAGGTAAGTCCTTCATAATTCCTGCTCTACAATCAGTGTCTGTCAGAGAAATGGGGCCAAATGGCTGAAGATTGATGCTGTAATGTATGAAGAGAAATTGGGAACTGCCCAGGCAGCCTCTGGTATGTCATTTCTTAGTTTTGGAAGCTGCAGGCTCTGCACTTCCTATATAATCAGATATATTTATCCCTCTCAGGTCTCTGAGGTGGTTGAAGAATAGATAGCTAGAGTCTCATAGTTAAATTTTGAGTTGTTTAGGAATCAAGAGGGTGTTCTGGATCTAAGAAGATATTTTTAAAATTGTGAGGCAAGTTAGTATGAAAGCTGAGTTAGATATAGAACTTTAAACTCATGGAGATGGTTAGATAGTAGAATGTTAAAGTCAGGTGCCAAATACATATGGACTGGACATGGGAATGTATGCTAAACCATATAACTCTTATAATTGTGGCCTATTTATTTCTGTTGTTTTGTATTGTATTTATAGTTATAAGAAAAAGAACCATTTTGTGGACTGAAAGGGAGAGCTGTTGGGGGGAAAAAGAAATACCTTAAACTAAAATAAAAAGGGAAGAGGATGAGGGGTTGAGGGGGGAAGGGTGGAAGGGTGGGACTGGAGAGGGGAGGAGAGAGGGGAGGGGAGCCAGGAAGCAGGTTTCAGGCTATTCCTATTGAATATGTACTTGGGCAGCAGAAGCAACAGGAAACATGACAGGCCTCCTCCTATATCCCATAAGATGTAATTACAATAATGACTCATATACTTACATCAGCAGGACTCCACCTCCAAAGGGTCTCCAACCTTCCTAAACTGACCCATAGGTTTATGGAGGTCATTTGCACATTCAGATCACTCCTTCCCTCCCTTACTCCCTCCTCTCCTTCTCCTCCTTCTACTTTTCCTCCTCTTTGTCCTTCTCCTCCCCTCCCTCTTCTTCCCCTCCCCTCCCCTCTCCTTGCCTCTCCTAGCCTCTCCTTATCTCTGATAGAGTAGGAAAGTTCTATACTTCATCCCAGAATAAAAAATGAAAACCAAGGATTGGTGTGGAAGATTATAGATATTTTTCTATGGATATTGAGAGAATATACTGAGGATCATGATACTGCTCTCTCAGCCTTAGAAAAGTTTATAAATATGTGGTTTTTTGATGGCCAGAGAGGAAAAAAATGTCTCAAACTAAATGTATTGTTGGCCTCTCTCTGCCTATGAATTATTTAAATTACACCCTCTTTCGTCTCTGTCACCTCTTAATCCCAAGTCCTTATGTTACCTCTGTTTCCCATTGGAGGTAATTTTGTGATTCAAAAAGTTGGTACCAAACCTAGAAACCAGATGACATTTTTTATGTCCAGAGGAATCACCTCCTACTGTAGGATCAGTGGAAGCACATTGTTATACATAGATCACTCTGTTGCTGCAGTTGGAAGGGTGCCCTGGCAGAATGGCAGGGTCAAGACACACAGAAGGCAGGGAATTCAGGACATGGTTCCCTAGAAGTTACACAGGAGCTAAACAAGTTCAGAAGAGGGGAGGAAAGGGGAGGGTTGCTGGTTGGGAGGCTCTGAGGGGCTAATCGTGGTGTGGTGCTGTCAGACTGTCCTTGAGGGAGATTACCTTGGTGACCCTGTGAGAAATGAATTAGAAAAAGAGGAAGATTGGAAGCAGATGACTTCAGGAAGGCTGTTGGGGATGCTCTTGACAGAGATAACGTGCTTAGGGAAGGAAATGGCATTGGAAATGGAAATGAGAGATTCATTTTAAGATATAATTAATTCTCATGTACATACTATACTGACTTTGGGGATTCTAACTAAAAGTATATCTGGTTTTCATCATTGGCTATTCAGAGTTTATTTGAAGTAAAGCTTAGATAAAGACTTTACTTTCACAACAAATTTCAAGGTAGAAAGAACACTTACAAATATGCTCGCATTTTCAGGTCTCAGAGTAATCACAAAATTCAAGTGGCTACCATGAAAGCTATAGATGAAGGTAAATGTGAATTTTACCTATCATTATGTCGAATGTGTATTGATGTGCTAAATGTAGCTAAAAGAATTGTTTAAGATTAAAAACTCAATCTCAAATATACAGCCATGAAGAAAAAAAAAGAAAAATTGTAACTTTGGGTAAGAGAGTGTGAATGAAAGATATTTTTTCTAGATTTTCTCCTTTCTAAATGAACATATTATAATTTTAAGCCACTCTGTTCTTATTTTATGTATTTTACATAAGTGTAATCTCTTTTTAAATGTTATAAGTGAGATGTGGAGAAAGGAGAACACTCCTCCACCATGGTGGGAGTACAAACTTGTAAAGCCACTTTGGAAATCAATCTGGCAATATCTCAAAAAATTTAGAGTAGTTCTATCTCAAGACCAGCCATACCACCCAGAAAATACTCCACCAAACCACCAGGACATCAGCTCAACTATGTTCATAGCAACTTTATTTGTAATAGTCAGAAACCGGAAACAACACAGATATCCTTCAACTGAGGAATGGACAAAAAAAAAAAACTGTGCTATATTTGCACAATGGAATACTACTCAGCTATAAGAAACAAGGAAATCATGTAATTTGCCACCAAATGGACGGAACTAGAAAAGCTCAACCTGAGTGAGCTAACCCAGACCCAGAAAGATACAAGTGGTATGTATTCACTTATAAGTGGATATTAGCCATCTAGTACAGGATAACTATCCTACAATCCACAGACCCAAAGAGATAGGAACCTAGAATAACTATCCTACAAGAGACCCTACCTAGCAAGGGATCTAAACAGTTGCTAAGACACATAGCCAAACATTAGGTGGAACTCTGAGAGTCCTGTATAAGAGAGAGAAGAGGGATAGTGGGATCCAGAAGGGACCTAGACCCCTACACATATATAGATGATAGGCAGCATGGTCTTCATGAAGAACCCTTAGCAAGTGGAGCCTGGGAATGGGGTTGTGGCTGTTTCTGACATGCACTCTGTTGCCTGTTGGTGAAACACCTTACCCAAGCTGGGCCACCTTGTTGGGCTCCAATATAAGAGGAAGCTCTTGGCCCTCATAGGACTTGATGAACCAATGTGAGGGGCTCCCCTATCTGAGGAAAAGGAGAGTGGGGAGAGGGGGAAGTGGGTGGGAGGGTGAAACTGGGTCAGGAAGAGGGAGGGGCCTGGGATGGAGATGTAGCTTGAGAAAGAAGGAGAAAGAAAGGAAGGAAGGAAGGAAGGAAGGAAGGAAGGAAGGAAGGAAGGAAAGAAAGAAAGAAAGAAAGAAAGAAAGAAAGAAAGAAGGAAGGAAGGAAAGAAAGAAAATTGCTTTTTTCACATAAACATTCATTATTCCAAAATAATAGACTATTACACATAGATTTTTTTTCCTTTGATTTTATGGAAGCTTGAACCCGAGTCTTCAAGCATATTAGGCAAATGTTCTCAGTGAACTAAACTCTTGCCCTAAATGGTTGTTTGTTTGTTCTTGAGAAAAGATCTAGCCCTGTAGCTCTGGCTGACCTGAAACTCATTATATAGACTGGGCTAGTTTTGGACTCAGAGATCTACCTTCTTCTGCCTCTCCAGTGCTGGGTTAGAAGCATGAGCTGTGTCCCTTATGTCCCAAACTGTTCGCTTAAAGAAACAAAAACTACATGACTTAGAAGTTATATAGAAAGAAAACTGCTACTCCTTGTGGTTTCAAACCCGAATACCAATCACAAAAATCCATCCCAGAATAATGGTTCAGCAATATTTACCTTATAACATAGACTGCGTTTGTAGAGCTGTTTGACATGTATGGAAGAGTTATGCACAAAGTAGAGACCCTCGCATAGTCTCGTCCCCTGTGAATGCTTTAATCTACCATGGGCTTTTCGTAGCCATTTGGTTCACTTGCTGCCACTGATGTGCCCACATGGATTAATTCTTATTGCAGTTTGTACCTGACATCAGTGCTGAGTCTCCATGTATCATAAGGGCTTTGTCATACACCCGCTCTTATAATATCTTACAGAAGCTTTGCGCTCTCCACAAGCTCCCGGTGCACTATCTGTTCATCTCGGTTACAGCTGAGTCCCTGACACTCAGGGATCAGCTAACTCTCTCCATGATTTTGCCATTTCTTTACCAGGATATTGCATGGTTGGAACTATTGCATATGTACTTTTTATGACTAACTCTCTTTTATTTAAAAACAAAGCTTACGCCTCTTGTGTCATCTTTATTTGTGTCTAAAGGGATAGCTTATATATCCCTTTATGTAACTGAATTATATTTCACTGACTTTACAAAAGTTTGTTTATCCATTTATCTGTGGAAAGGCATCTTGATTACTTTTAGTATCAAAAAACATGACTAAAACTGCTATAAATCACATTCCTGCACAAATTTTCTGTAAGCATAAGTTTTCAACTCACTTAATGACTTGGAATGCGATTGCCATGTGAACTTTTGTATGTACCTTTGTGTGCTAGAGGGTTTTCAAAGTGATTATCCATTCCTACAAGTCATATATAGCAGTTCTGCAGCTTCTAAGATCTTACTCAATTTTCCTTTTGACTATCCAGTATTTTCAACTCTATTTGTTGAATCTGTTCTTTTCCAGTATATTCCCATTGCTAGTTGGTCAAAGATAAATTGACTTCATTTGCTCAGGTGTCATTCTGGGTACTCTGTTGACTCCAATTGATTTATCAGTCTGTTGTTCTGTCTCAAATACTACATTCTTTCTCAGTGCAGTCTTACAATGAACTTGAAGCCCAGCCTTGGACCTGGTTCTTCGTCAACATTGTATAGTGGCCATTCTGGTTCTCTTGCTGTGTTAGCTCTCTATAAATTCCTCTCTATGAGGAACAGAAGTGACAGGATGGCTATGCTAAAAGGGGGCTCTTCGGACTGGTTTACATGATAGAGCCTGGGCCGTCTGACAGTGACTGTCTTCTCACTGGAGTGCCTGGGAATCGCTAGACACTTAGTCCAGGATGCTGGATGTCTCAGCAGTTCCAATATGGAGCTTAAGGCACAGAGCATTTCTGGGAGCTGCTGGTCCTCCTCAACACTGGAACCCTAAAGAAGCTGAAGTCTTATATTAGCATCGGAATGCAGCAGCAACAGCAGCAGCAGCAGCAGAGCAAACAGGGCTGCTGAACTTGTAAACAGGGTAGATGAATGTGCCAATGAGATTCAAAAGGAAACAAACACTTTTTTCCCCAGAACTTTCATCCAGGCTTCCCCTTGGAGGCGTCCTCCACATTTAGAATGGGTCTTTCTACTTCAGTTAACCTGATCAAGTAAATCCCTTGCAGGTATAGCTACCAGTTTCTCTCTCTCTCTCTCTCTCTCTCTCTCTCTCTCTCTCAATATTGCTATTTTATTTTATTTATTATACATATATTTATTAATTCAAGTTACATCTCAATCACAGCCCCCTCCCTCCTCCTCTCCAGGTCCTTCCCTCCACCCTTCTCCCCTCTACCTTATTCCTCCTCCGGTGTGGGGACCCCCAACTTCTCAGCCCCCCTCAGTTCATCAGTCCCAGGTGAGATAAGAGCTTCCTCTTGCTCTGGTGCCTGACTTGTCAGCTCGACTATGGTAAAGTGTCCCACTAATAGGTAACAAACTCCATGACTGAGACGGCCCACCCCTACTTGCTAAGGGATCTGTATGAGGACCAAGTTGCCTGTCCTTTATCCAGTTTATCTCTTAATATAACAACAGTTCCTCACCCGGCTGAACCGACAACCAAGATTTCTCCTAATCACCCTTATCATTCATACAAACATTGGAATCAGTGTGCCATTATCTGTGAAATAATGTGCTGGGGTTTTAATTGAGTGTACACAACCTAGAGATCAAGGTAAGAAGAGATGAAACCTTAATGACGTTGTCTCTTTAAAATCTCTGTGTCATATGGGTCCTTGATTTCTATCAGCAGAGCACCCTGTAGATTCTTGCCTATGTTAAAATATTTTTGTCTAAATGAAGAGAAATTTACACCTTAAATTTACTGGCTTGCACGTAAGACTACCAGTTTCAAAAGATGTACTGCCTAGTTAACAAAACAAAAAATTTAAAAAATGCATCTCGAGAGTTCATATTGAAATAAATATTAAAATCACATGAAAAATAACCAGGAATTACAAGGAAACAATTTTGTAAATATCCCTGTCCATCAAATGCATTGTCATTGATGACACAACAAACCCTACTTTGAAAGATTTGAAAGAGCAAGATATTCATAAAATTGAAGTTTTTACTTCTGACAAAATAGATCCTAGGTGTATTTAATAGTAATTGCCCAAAAAAAATTGGAAAGAACTTTCCAAAAGTGATAGTTCATGATTTGTAAGGTTAAATTACCCATGAATAAATATGAAATCATAAAACATGTGGTTCATTTGCACGCTCAATCAGCTGGACACATGGAGTTGTTCACCTGGGCACACGTGATTCAAGCTTCATAACATTAGGCCGTTTGAATCTTGCTTCGAGTGCAGGGAAATGTCTGCTTACCAAAAAAAGCAATTATGGACATTTACCTAAATATTGTATGCCTCCCACAACCAGTTTTTTAACTGGAAAATATGTTTCTAACAAAAAATAAGAACCAAGAACCACACTTATTAAAAGAAGAAAGGGCAAAGGACTTTTGACATTTTGCCCAAGCAAAAAGCTGCTGATGATGTGGTTTTCTCTCTGTGTGGGCTTAGCAGTACTTATAAACACTGTCTTTGAATGCATCTTCATGCCTGTTTTGACTATGTACAACCCCAGTTAACTGAGTAGCTTTGGGGTCATGGCCCTTTATGTGTGACGAGAGATTTTTCTCTTTTTTGGATAAAGCAAAGTTATCATCTACCAAAGCCCCACTGAAGAATTCCTGACCTTTAAAAAAGTATTTTTTAATTTATTTATTTCTTCAAGTTATATCTCCATTGCAATCCCCTCCCTATGCCCCCCTCCAGTCTCACCCTCCCACCCTCTTCCCCCTCAACCCATCCATCCCCTTCCTTTTTTTTTTTTTTTCTTGTTTAAGGTATATCTTTTTCCCTCCAACAGCTCTCCCTTTCAGTCCAACAAATGACTCTTTCTCTTATAATAATAAATACCATTCACAACAACAGAGGTAATTAGGCCACAATTATAAGAGTTATAGAGCTTAGCATACATTCCCAATGTCCAGTCTATACGTATTTGGCACCTGACTTTAACATTCCACTATCTAAATATCTCCATGAGTTTAAAATTCTATATACAACTCAGCTTTCGTTCTAACTTGCATCACAATTTTAAAAACATCTTCTTATATCCAGAACACCCTCTTAATTCCTAAACAACTCAAAATTTATCTATGAGACTCTAGCTATCTATTCTTCAACTACCTCAGAGACCTGAGAGGGATAAATATATCTGGTTATACAGGAAGTGCAGGGCCAGCAGCTTCCAAAACTAAGAAATGACATACCAGAGGCTGCCTGGGCAGTTGCCAATTTCTCTCCATACATTACAGCATCAATCTTCAGTCATTTGGCCCCATTTCTCTGACAGACATTGATTGTAGAGAAGGAATTATGAAGGACTTGCCTACCCTGTCTTGGCAGAGCTAGGCTGTCAACTTACCTGCTTCCAAGTTTTGTCCTTTTTGGACAGCATTCTGTCTACAGTTGAAACAAGGGATTTTTCTTGCCAAGTGATAGGCTTGCCACTAATTCAACCATCTCCAATTGGAGATTCTTCGATGCTCATCATCTGCTTGGAGTAGAATAGGGGGTGCTGTCAGGAGCTGACATGTCTCAATATCAAAAAAAAAAATCTTAAGGTAAGAAAACATCTTTGAATGCCATATTCTGCAGATCTCTTGAGGTTTTTGAAGACCACCTATCTATCTCTTATATTTGGATAAGCAAATATTGCTTGTCTCTTAGCAACTTGATTTCTGATTAGCTTAGAACATAACTTTGATAGACTGTCCTAGTACCTAACAAAGTAACATGCTGGAATGACTATTAGTTTGCATTTCTTAATTATCCTAAACAGTTTATGACAGTTGGTAGCAAAAGGCCAAAACTTCACATTTCATTTTTAAGCATTACTAGGTACAATACCTTAAAAAGAGTTACCCTTAATTTTGTGTTAATATACAAAGATCAATTCCAATGTGGCCAAATATAATCTTAATTTTGTATCAATATACAAAGGTATGAGGGCATATTCAATAATCTGTCCTTTTTTCTTGATCATTCCTATATTATGTCTATGTCCCGTTTTTTCTCAAGTCTATTCACACCTATATAGGAGATAAAGGATACAGAAAAGAAAAAGAGAGAAGTCCCTGGGTCTAACCTCCAAAACCTATTTAACAAGACCATTTAACAGCTTGTAATCTCTCCCCCTAAATAACAAGATTATCTATAACCCATCAAATGACCAAAGGGGGGGAAAACACCCACCCCACCTTCTGGAGATGGGACTTTGCTCTCTTAAAATGACTTCCTGCTGATTTTGGATGTAGTAAACCTCTTTGGGGCCCAAATAAGAATGGAAAAATGTTAATAGAATTATTTGGTGTTCAGTCATTTTTGTGCTCAGATATTTAAATGTCCTAAGAAGTTTGTAGACAGAAGCTGAACTTCAGGGCTTTACTGAATTTCTGGCTGGAACAGTCTGTGGAACTGAACAATCTTAGCGACTTTGAGTTGTTGTGGTTGTAGTCTTTTGAGGAAACAGCTATTGAGGAAGTCTGCAAGGCTGGATCGTCTGGACTACTTATCTTCTCTGGTGTCTGATCTGTTTTCTTCTGAGGTTTCAGTTGTCCAGTTGTCCCTGGATTCCTTGGATGGATGCTTTAAATCTCCTGGAAAGATAAGAACAGAGCCCTGCCCTAATCCTAACTCTGGGACACTACCTTTTTTGGGGGGGTCAGGTAATATTTTTCCTGGAGCAAATTCTCTATTTAGAGCTTGCTTTGTGTCAGGCTGACCTTGAACTCTGAGATCTGCAGGTTTCTGTCTCTAGTGTGTTGGGATTAAGGGTGTGCACCATCACCACCCTGTTCCTTGTAACTCTAGAATGTATAAGACAACTAACTCTATAGTGATTCTCCTGACTCTGCTGGAGTTAAAGGCATGGGCTAACACCTCGCATTTCATATATTTTACCTTAGCTCCAAAATTTTCAACTCTTGGAGGTTTAGAAAACCAGGTTGAACTGAATTAACCTTTATTTATAGTATTTTAAAGCTCTTACCTGCTTTTTAATGCAAAACCATGAAAATATCTTTTATATCTCAAAAAAAATCTTTTAAGCTGCTATCAAGTTTGTGTAATCTATGTGGCCACCTGCAGTCTAACATTCCAATCTGAGATTTAGGCCATTTTTCCTTTCATGCCAGTAAGGCAAGTATACCTTTGGTAAATTATAGTTTGAAATTTTTATATTGTATTTTTATTATATTTTTTACGATTATTAACTCTTTTCTTAAAATAGTATCATTTTGTTTTCTCAAGTTACTTCTAGAACATAGTTTCCTCCCTCTTCCCTTCCGTCCCTCCCTCCCTCTCTCCCTCATTGGGAGAAAGCAGTATTTTTTTAATGCATTAGCTAGTAAAGACTTGATTATCTGGTCCACCAGCAAAATGATCTTGTATATTAATAAACATAAATAATTATTCCACTCTGGGTAATGCTAGGGTGCTGTGGACTGTGCTCTTCCTGAGGGATTTAGTCCAAGTACCTAATGCTGCCCTGTGAACTGTGCAGAAGTTAAATTAGGCTGTGATCAATATGAGCAATTAAAAAGCCGTGCAGAGTGGCTAAGGCTTTGAATTCATTTAATTATTTTAAACACACTGTGGGAAAGAAAAGGTTGCTTTCTCACCTAAAGTTTACCCACAATTATTTCTAACATTTAAAGAATTTTCTTCTTCTGTGCAATACAGATCTGCTTTGTGTAAATCAGTTCTATTAGTCTAAAAATACACACCTCGTAGAATATTATTAACTTCTCCGCGTGGGTTTTGTGCACATTCTGTGCTGCCCCTCTCTGTAGAAAGTCAAGAAAATCCCCTCAGGTTTCTCTACCTTACTGTGAAAACGTTCTGGAAAAATAAGAGGAAATGACTTCTTAGACCACAGTTGATGTTAAAAAGAATACAGTGTTTTCTGTTCTTACTGGGAGATTAGAGGCAGAATCCCTTTATAAGAGTGACTTGGGCATGCTGTGGTTAAAGATATGACTGCATGAGTCCTATGTAAAGGTCATTTGATGTCTACTGTGGAAATCTGCATGGTACCACACACTTCTTGTTTTAGCGCAAATGTTCAGTCCACGTGTTTGAACTTTTTCATGCACAGAAGAATGGATGAGTAGTCTTGTAATCTGTGCTGAACAAGAACTGAGGAGACTGAGGGGAAAAGAGTAAAGCACTGGAAAGTGAAACAATAGTATAAAAATTACTGTAGATCTGTATCAGAAATGTGACTTCAACCTTCATTTGAAGGTTGTATATGGATATATATATATGTATGTATGTATGTATGGACATGGATGGACATATATAATTTTCCCTTTCATCTGTTCACACTCATATAATTTATGAACTCTTGATAAATTATTCTTCTTCATAGGTATTTACTTCCTTGGCCTACCAAGATGAATCCATCAATGGCCATTTTATTTTATGCTCTAATTGAACAAGTCAATTAAGCAGTGCCATTAGTGAAAATTGCTTGCTTGGTAGACATCAAGTTATAAGAAAGTAGAATTGACACCTTCAAGTTTGGCTTGCATATTTAGATACCAAGAATTTGATCTAAGTTGTTTTTTTTTTTAAGTGAGGTTTTTGTTCATTTGTTCGTTTATTGTTTGTTTGTTTGTTTGTTTGTTTGTTTGTTTGTTTGTTTTGAATAGCCTACATTAACAGTTCATGTTTCTGTGACTCTCAGCTACCATCCTGGCAAAAACTTGCTTATAATTGCTATTTTTGAAGAACATAACTGTGACTGACCTTATCTGAACTCTTACCGTTCCTTGTCTACAAGCTTCCCAAATACTGTTCTCCTGTTCTTTTTCTCTATGAAGTAAATCCAAATGATTAGCCTTCAAGTCATTTTTATTTTCCACACAGACAACAGCCTTAATAAGGATGCACTATTTCTTCAGACTTTATTTTTTTCGAATAGCATATTATGACCTAATGTACCTTTTTCTCCCTCAACTCTTCCCAGGTCTTCTTGCCTCTCTACCCACACCACCCTCCCCTCTACCTATCTATCTCTCTATCTCTCAATTTCCTTCCCTCCCTCCTGTTTCTCTCTCTCTTAAAAAATGAAAATAAATAAGACTAAAAGTAGCAAAACAAAATAAAACCCATGGATTCCATTTGGTGTTGGTTTAATACTCCTTAACATAAGGTCTGCCCTGGAGTGTAGTTCATATACCAGTGATACTCCATCAGACAAAACTGATTTTCCCTTTCCCAGCAGATATCAAAGGCAAATAGTTTTTTTGTTAGAAGTAGGACTTTGCATGTAATTTCCCTTCTCTGTCCGGGATTATATTTTTCTGGTTTGAACCTGTGCAGGTCTTGTGCATATCAAGAACTGCAGTTTTCAAATTCACTTACTGTTTATTCATCATCCCACACTTAGTAAGCCATAAGCACAACCCGGAGATCCTTTCACGAGGTAGTGAGCCAGGTGACATTTCATAGCCAATTTAATGAAGGTCATTTGTATTAACCCCTGAAGTCTTAATGGAAAGGAAACCCTGTTACATAAAACAATTTAACAAGAAAACAAAAGGATTGTAGGTGTTTATTAGCAGGCATATTTTATAGATGCATGTGTGTGCGCCCAGGGAATGAGTATAGTTTCAGAAAAGCGATGTTAAATCCCAGCATGTGTGGCATTCTCAACAGTGACAGTGTGTTTTTAGAACAATGACAAATGAAAGGAATTCGCGTCTCCAGAGGTGGTCACTGATAAGGACTTGACTGAGACTAAAGTCCAGTGAGTGACTGACTGATGTGGATGGAAATCCCCCTGGTGCCTCCTCCTGGTCCCTAGTGCCAAAAGCTGTCCCCAGCTTGCCTTCCTTCTCCTGGTGGGAAAGGGGCCATTGACCAGGGTTTGCATGTGTTCAGCCATGCCTTTCTTTCAGACAGACAAAGGGAAGATGCTTAGCTTTCTGTATCTGCTTCTTCCTGTTTGCCTTTAGCAATTCACATGTGAAAGAGGCATGCTTTAAGCAATCTCTGTGGTGTGTATTTTCTCCATGGCCAATTTCAGTTTACAAGCAAATCTTCGCAGCCCTCTGCTGTGGAAAAAGAAAGGTACCAAGCACCCAGCTCGTAACCACATGCCTCAGCACACCACTCCATGGTTAAGCCTATATTATAAGTTTTGTCAATCCCTACCCTGTCTTCTTCTTCACTGAACGCACACACAATTCGGATCAGAACATACATGCGTTATTGCTGTTTCTTTTAATGATCAGAACATGCTTCTGATCACTGGCAATATTGCTACAGTGTTCTCAGTGTAAACAGAATATTATTTACACTGACGACCGGCTACATATATATATATATATATATATATGTTTGTTTATTGAAAAAAATGGATCACTACAACCCAAATGAAAAATGAGAGTACAAAATACTAGATACTTTCTAAAAGGGGGACCAAGAGGGATTTTTAGCAAGGAAACAATAAGTGAGTTTAAAGGTTGCTGTATATCCAGGTAAACTAAGAAAGATGTTGTAAAATGGGTCTGTGAGATTCCATAAGATCAGGTCGTAAATAAAAGTGTTTTCCGTGAAGATAGAAGGAACTTCTCACGTGTTGACATCCATTCGGCCATCAGATGTAATCACTGCCACACTCTCTCCTTCATGCCACCATAATATATATGTCAACCAACTGTGAAATTAAAAGTGCCTCCCAGTAGCAGTTGGATTCAGTTTGATAGTTTGTATCTTTTCAAAAACTCTTTCAATGCCTCTCTGGTGACATTTCAATGATAATTGAGAGCAGGTTCCCAGAGCTTCAGGAGGTAAGCTTATTTTCAGTTGGGACTCACTCACCCAGCATAACTCTGCCAGGAAATCTGTCCATCATGTAAGCAGAGGTTTTTTTCTCTAGAGAAAAGTGTCTTAACCTTAATACTCTACTTATGAATATGATAGGCAGTCTTTGTTTTTTAAAAGAAGTGTAAATACAAAATTCCTAGCTACTAATCATGTTATTTATTTGAGTCAAATTGTATAGGAATTGTGAAATTCTCTGTCTAACCTGGAGAACAATAGAGTATTACTTTATTTTCACTCAGATCCACAAGTTCCTGCTGCCCATTCATTGAAGTTCTTGCTCTAGACCCACACACCAGCCTCCTCACAAGGTTCTCCAAGTTTTTTTTAAACCTTAGTACACACCCCTGTAACTGTCATTGTCCAAAAGCAACACTCTGAATATTTCTGCCTTCTCAAACTGTGCTTTTCTGAAGACCAGTTTCCAGGAAGTCTTCCAGGGTAGAAATGACTTCTCACTCAGCTTGACACGTGATGTTCGGATGGGCACGTGTACGTTGGTTGGGTACATGTGGTTCGGAGAATGAAAGTGATGAAGAGAAGCAGCCATGTCAGCTTGAGGAGGGACTTTGTCGGGGATGCGTGCACAGTCGTTGTAGAGCTCTTTCAGTTTTTAAGTATATTCCAAATAAATGGTCTTAGGCTAATTGTTAACAGCTGATCCTAATCTGTCATACTCCATGATATTTCTCTTATGGGTGCCAACTATGCTGAGTTCAGCAGCTGATTGTGGTATTGGCACGGAGTTAAGTCTTAAAAGTACATAATTCCTGATAGAGTACAAGTAGAAAATCTAAATACGCAGAAACTTCAGAGAGTATGATGTGTTTGCTGGAAGTGAATACTCTCAGTGTACTGTGCAGGTTAGGCAGACAAGGGTACATTGGTCACCCTGCCCTGGGGCACTCTGAGCAGCTGAAGCAGAAAAAAAGGTACACAAAGGAAGACTTTTCTGCTTTATTCTGTGGATTATGGGAAACCAGACAAAACTCTCAACTACAATGGGAGAGAGCTGTGTTATCAAATGTGTTGTTGACTTGGCTTCTTTCCTCTTGCTGTGATATTTAAAAACTTTAAAAACAAAAGGTTTATTTTGTATGACACTTTGAGGCAAAGTTGCAGCATGGGATTGACAGAGAGGTTCACATTGCATTCACAGTCAAAAGCAAAGGGCCATAAAGGTGTGATGCCAAGACTCAGCTTGAACTCTTTTCATATAGCACAGTGTTCTCTGCCCAGGGGATGGTGATGCTACCATTAAGATGGGCCTTCTCATGTAAAATAGTGCAATCAAGATAATCCTCCTTGTATACACATACTCAAAGGCTCATCTCCCTGGTGATTCTGTCATGCTGAAATAGTGATCACCACAGTTGTGTTAGAAGGAACCTAGGATACACATGGTTGTTCATTGAGGAAGAGCATATTCAAGGTATAGGGCTGTTCTATTGTTTGAAGATTCTCACTGCTTGCTGGGTAAAACCCAAATTCCTTAGCTTAGAATAGAAGACACACTTATGAGGACCACCATATATGCAGGATCTACCACCAGCTTTCCCTCACTTTCAAAACAGTTTTCAAAGTCAGTGCCATCATACGCAACTTTTAGATACGAACGCTGATACCCAGAAATGCGAAATGCATCCTGAGGACTCACTCACAGGTGGCCAAGTTAGAAATCACACCAATGGCTGATTCCAAAATTTTTATTTTCTATTCCATTCAGCCCATGCCCCCACGGAAACCCAGCATGACTGCACAGCTCTGCTTGCACCCCTCAAGTTTGGGCCTATCCTTAGGTTTCGCCTACCTAAAACTCTCTGTCATATAATGATACTACTTTGTTCAATTCCCTGATGTTAGTCCTGCTAGAAGCTGTTCTTCCCATTGATAAATACCTGGAATATTCTGTTTGTATCATTCATATTACCCTTCCTGTATGCATATTACTTGAACGATGGCATGATAGTTCAGAGTGTATGTTGGATTTCAGACAACAGATTGGGATCTGCTTCTGACATAGCTGGTATGTGATAATGGTCTCTGTTCTATGCTATGTGATCTTCAGTTTTCTTAGTTAAAATATCAGTATAATATATTGTTTATAGGAGTACTATAAAAAGTGAATGATCATTCAGAAGACATCATTGTCTCCATGAAATTTTAAGGCTATTAGGGATGAAATAACTTTCAAAAAAAGGACTATGTATAAGTGTATAAGACAACCAATGCACTTGCTTGATGAATAAATCAGTAGCCTTGTACAGTAGATTGCTTGGAATAGATCAAAGAAAGTTGTTTTAAAAGAATAATGAGATTTAATAAGTGGCCAAATTTGTGTTTGATGAAGCTGTTGAGGAAAGAATTAAAATCAACGAAATTTCAATTCTTTGACAAAATTGCTAAACATTAAACCTACAATGGGATAGTTGAGAGGGTTTGAAGCTGAAGTTGACCCTGTATGTTATGGCTTAGGATAATGTACTGACCTTTGGAGCAGTATGACCTTCAACAAAATCTCCTGTCTCTCAGTTCCTCTGACTTCTTACAGAATTGGGATGGTGTCTTCTGAAATTAGAGGTATACATGCCAAAATATCCAGAACTCAGTGAACACCATCAATGAGAAAATCATAGAGGTCATCACCATGATTTTAATGCAAGAATTTTAACTTAAGCAGATACTAGCTCTTTGTATTTCATAGAAAAGTAAACATTTCTTCCTTGGAACATCGTAAGGGACATTATTTTGACAACTGTTGAATCTCTGGTGTTATTTAGCAAGATACACCGCACCCTTCAGATAATCCCCATGAACAATGATGATGTCTCACTTACTACATAGTGACATTTGTATGTTCCATAACCTCTCCCAACTTGGAGGTTAGGAAAAATAACAGGTCTATCCAAGAAATAATAACCTTGTCAGGTCTCACTTACTACATAGTGACATTTGTATGTTCCATAACCTCTCCCAACTGGGAGGTTAAGAAAAATAACAGGTCCATCCAAGAAATAATAACCTTGTCAGTTGCCTAAAAGAACCAGCTGTCTTGCTGGCACTGAGTTTCCTGATCCCACCCTGTAAGTGTGGGTATTGCTTTGTCTGTAGATAGAGAGGCAGTGACAGTAAAAGGAATCCGTAGGAGTAGATGGCATGGCAGAACTTTGATGGAAGACTGACTCTTTGGGGGAAATGCCACGTTCCTGTTCTGTTTTGCCAGTGGTCAACTGTCCTGCTGTGGTCAAGTGGAATACTGAAATGACTTCAGTAAACATGGCTTATGGCTCCACAAGCACCCTACTTCCCTGTGTGGCCTCATAGCTGGGTCTTATCATCAAGACAGCCAGAACCTGTTGTAAGACTTCCGACCCTGGGTTGAATAATGGGAACGGGACAACTGATTGGGCAAATGTCAAAGGAGCCCCTTGTTAGAGAGACTTTAGAGATCTGTTGGGCTCTACATTTTGTCATATGTTGATCTCTACTCAGCAGCACCCCTTTTCCTAACCTGTAACTTTTTGTAGATACAGCACTCAGGAAGTTAAAGGAATGTGGTCATGACCTGTGGTAGTGGAATCTGTTTTCTTATGCAGCTGGTGGCATGCTGAATTTGTCAGTTCCTCTGTGCTTATGAGGTGTGTGGCATCTTCTAAAGCATAGCTTCTTAAATGGCAGGCAATGGCCCTACATGAGAGGTGACATTGGGGAATGTGGAGTTTGAAATAAAAAGTTTGCAATAGTGAACATGTCTGAGTAAACAGTGATCAGAAATTAATTCTAAATTGAACATGTCAGTTGCTCTTTGATTGCTGACTTGAGCATTCATTTTAAAATGTTAAATTTTGAATTGAGATGATATCAGGATAAACCAGCCTGCCTCCACCTGAGACTTAAAAGCTGACTTATATTAAAGACAAAATCAGTTCATTTCCATTCATGATTAAATCATTTGATTAAACTGTTTATGATTAGCCCTTTCTTAAGGATTGGGCAATATCCCACCTGTAACCTTAACTACAAATGGTTCTAAACTGCCTGTTTCAGGATATGGCAACCACATCTTTGTTGCCAAATTGTTATAACCATCTTGCAATGCTACCTTTGTTTCAAAAGGTTTTTATGACTACCGTATTATGACTATCTGTTGTTATGACCACCTTGCAATCATGTCTTTGTTTCTGGAGGTCGTTATAACTAACTTGTCATGCTTATGTCTGCTCCTCTAACCCCTCTTATTTTCTCCTGCTAAACCCCCTATTTGGAAATCCCCCATCCCTGAGCTATAAAACCTTTGTCTTCCAAACATTCAAGGCTGACCTCTTAAAACCTGCCTTAGAGGAAGCCAGCCTGTATATACTAATACAAAAGCTTGCTTTAATTAATGGATTGCTTTAATTAATTTGACCACAATATTTTGGGTTTCATCTTTGGGATTAACAAGCATAATTTCCAGTAATCTCTTTTGCCATCTTGTACTTAGATATTTCTGAAGTATCATTCTCAGCATAGAAGATACTTGAATAGACGTGGTGTGGAGATATTTCTTTGAAATTAAGGATGAAGGAGTTAAAGAGTTAGAATGAAACAAGTGTTAGCAACAGAGTCTCTCTCTCTCTCTCTCTCTCTCGCTCGCTCTGTGTGTGTGTGTGTGTGTGTGTGTGTGTGTGTGTGTGTGTGTGTGTTTTAAAGGCAAGGCACATGCATTAGTTGGTGTTAATTGTGAAAATGCCACTGTAAGTGGAGTATGTTGCTTAGTGTCAGGGTTAGACCTTACACAGCTGAGACAGGGTAGGAAAGATAAAAGCTGTGAAGAGCATGCTGATGGATCTTTACCCCTTTACCCCATGTTAGGGTGCAGCCTTCAGGGAAATGCAGGAGCTGAGTATATTCTTGCTTTGGTTTGAGGCCATGGAAGGATAGCCTGTAGAGAAGTAGATGGGACTGCCACTCTAGGAAAGCAGATGCCCTGGGTAGTTCCTGTCTCAGTGAGTCCACATCCAGGGGTTCTCTGTGACCCTTTGTCTGCTTTTGATCAGTAGGCATGAAACTAAGTTAGAGGCACGAAACAAGAGAACAGGAATAAACTGGACCTTCTGGTGTCCTTTGAATCCTACTTTTCTACTTTCCAACTTTTACACACACACACACACACACACATACACATACACTACATATATATGTTATTACATGTATGTGCAATGTATGCCTCTGAATCATTCTGTCCCCATGACTCTTACAATACATGCTACTCTCCCAAGAACATGACCTATGCCCATTTTCATCTCCCAGATCTCACCCAAGGCCCTTCTTTTAGTCTTGTGAGCTGGCAACAGTGGAAGAAATGTATATTTTGAGAAAAGAATCTGTGAGACCCAGCCAGTTGGACACAGTATGACCCAGAGTATGAACATATTATGTATTAATATCATATAACAAAAATTAATGAAAAATAGATCATGAATTAGAAAGAGAGTAAGAAGGGGTATATGAGAGGGTTTTGAAGGAGGAAAGGGAAGGAAGAAATGAGGAAATTATAATATAACATCAAAAATAAAATGTGAAAAAGAATCTTAACTGGCTTACATTTATAATTTTTGAACTGGACAACCCCCCATTCCATAAAACTGAATGGGTTTTCTTGTGAAGTGAAGGGATTGATTATATATACCAAGGACTGAAGAAACCAAGAGAGAAAGGAACAAATAAATGTATATTGGTCATTTCAATGTTACTTTCCTTGTAAAAACAAAAGCAATGCTTATCGTCATGGTGGCAAAAACTGTTTTGATGGGTGTGGTCTATTATCCACCATTGTCTCAATTTCACAGATGGTCAGATGCACACTTAGTTTGGGCTTAGAGATGTGGAATGTGGATAATTCCATCTTAGATTGGCCAATTTTGCCTAGAGCAGAAGCTCATAACAAACCAATGATGGCCTATAAACTTTATTAATAGTAATAAGTAGGGATGAGTTGTGGGCCCTTACCTTATGAGAAGAATCTGTAGGTCCACTCGAAAAGCCCCACTCTTCTAATAATAAAGGAATTGATCCACCCCTCTGACAAGCTGACTCATTGAAAGCATACAGATTTTAGAGAAAACAGCATAGACGCCTGTTGGCAGTATTCTAGCAGAAACCTTGAAATCCATGTGGATCAAATTAATATGATGATATATCCAGCTTTTAAATGTATAGTCCTGTTGGCTCATCCAGCTCATGTTATCCTATCTTCAGGCTTCCTGGAACCCTCAGGGTGATATTATCCTCAGAGAAGCACTAGTCTTTATCTGAGTTCTTCCTGCAAAGAATTAGACTCTGTCCCTTCATATATTGATTGACATTGGCCTTTGATAACAAGGAAAAGGATTTGAGTCTCCCAACCTCTGGAAATGTCCTGTAATTGTATTCATTCATGATATATGCCCATCATAACACAAGTATTCAGCTCACATACTTCAAATCCTAATTGTACAGGCTTTTATTTCAATCAATGTAAAAATATTTATCTTAATCAAAGTGGTACATTGTGGATCTTAACATCCTTCAAGTGCTAATGAAGTAGATTCATATCTTCAGTAAATTTTACTTTAAAGTGATCCTTTCAAGCAGTGGAAAACCTTTTATCTTTGAAAAATAATTATAGATTGTTCTCTAACATTGCAAAAAAAAAAAAAATCAGTGTGCATGAGAACAACTTGGGGAGTTTTAGACTTGGAGCACTTGGCCCGGGGCATGGCAGTCAAGGTGGCTTTCCTCTTGCACTACTTCTTCTTCTAGTAAAGAATAGTGTCATCTGACATTTCAAAGTGAAGGCAAAGTGACTTCCATGACTTGGACATGGACTATGCTTCTCTCCAAGAATATTTCTTCTAATTCTTCTGCACTGAAGCAGCTGTGGTTGCTATGCCATCAACTCCGTTGCTATGGAGGATGCCTTGAGTGTTTGCCAGACTAGGATCGGTTATTTTAGAGCCCTTATGTTCAGCAGTTGACATTTTTCTACTTTGAATCATGCTATTTTATTTTAATTTGAAGGGTAGTCTCAATAATGTTGATCTGCTTTGAAAGAGCTGAAATTAGATATAAAAGGGTTCCACTACTTATCTTCTTAGGAAACACTAAAAACCCAAGTGGCCTGTAGAGGAAACACACATGTCTATAAGAGCGTGCAGAATGAAATGGTGATATATTTAGAAACATGCCTGTGTGCAAGGCATGGGACTCTTGTCATGAGATTTGGAGAAAGGACAAAGGGTGAATGTTGGCATCTATGCAGCTACCCTAAACAGAGAAATCATTTCAAATGAGAGGAGGCCATATCCTGTTAACTTCAATGACAACTGTCAAAGTCAACACAATCGCTGACATTTGGGGTTCATTTTTCATAAATGCTGCTCTCTCACATGTGCCAACAGAGATAAGATCCAGGAGTATCTGTACCCCACTGCTCTGTCACTAAGCTGTTTAAACAGCACAAGACTCAAGTTTGTAACTTTTCCAAATAAACACTCAGAAGTGGGCTCATGGAGGGAATGTGAGTAAGCTGTCTTAATACTGGGTAGTTGAGATTTCATTACTTAGAAGCACATAATGATCAGATTTTATAATCATCTTTTTTCTATGACATTTATACTCTTCAATGTCAGATAACACTGGAAGCTAGGTTTATGAGCAAATGTGACATTTCTTTAATAATTTTTTTTTTAGAAATAATTGAACTTTTTCTTGAAACATTTATTCTCTACTTCCTAGTGAGTTCTTTTCCATTTCAATAATTCCCCATTCTACAAATACATTACATCTTTCACAGTTAGGATAGAGTTACCCTGGATACAGTTTAACATTAATTTTAATTTATGAAGGATTTTTCAGTCTGATGACATATAAATACATAAAGATATTATATTTTTCTAATAAGAGGTAAGGTTCTTCTCATTCCAGATGAAATGTGATAACTGAAAAAGACGTCAGAATAAAAATAAATGTCATGCCGAGTTCAAGTGACTGCACCAGGTGCTGGTATGTAAGCACATGCCACTCATGTTCATTCGCCCTTCAACCTTAAGTAAGAAACATTGAGGCATCTAGTAAAGGCACAGTGTTGCATCCTCCTCCTCACCCTGTATGTCCTGGAAGGGAGGAAGCAAAGAAATCTTAAATCCTGACTGAATACCAGTATTCTTTTTCAACTCTTCACAAAAATGGCTTAAACTGCTCTTTTTGAGGGAAATATTTGGGAGAGCATTATCTAATTTTGTTCTTCTTTAAATAATGAAGTTAATCTCATTTGCATCTGTAGATTAGGCTAAGTTGAACAGCCTCATCTATCTTTTCCTGCTATAATTTTCTGCCCCCACACTTGGCTCAACGTTTATCTCATAAATGGAACTGGGACTTGTGGAGCAGATTTTGAATCTTCTCTGCCATTTTACACCTTGTCCAAAGGATTAAGTGACACCCAATGCCTTTGTGTCCCTTCATCATTCCAGTCTTGTTTTTATCTTGGGTGTTGAAGTTTCATCTCCATCCCTAGGCTTCTCCAGGCACTTTCTCAAAACAATAACAATAATTCCTGCTCATTATTTATCCTCATCTGGTTGTTTAATAGACCATTAATAAATGTAACATGTCCAAACCTATTTGATAAACAATTGAGCTTACCAAATACCAGGAACTTTTTCATTCTCAGTAGTTTTTTATTATTATTATTAAAGTAAAACACACTCCATTAATCAATTTCTTTTTTTTTTTTTTTTTAGGGGGGAAGCATCGTTGTTTATTTTTTATTTTTTTTTAATTTATTTTTTATTTCTTCAAGTTACATCTCAATAACAATCCCCTCCCTACTCACCCCTCCTGTCCCACCCTTCCACCTTCTTCCCCCTCAACCCCCCATCCTCTTCCCCCCCCTTTTTTTTTTTAGTTTAAGGTATATCTTTTTCCCCCCAACAGCTCCCCCCTTTCAGTCCAACAAATGGTTCTTTCTCTTATAACAATAAATACAATACAAAACAACAGAAGTAATAGGCCACAATTATGAGAGTTATATGTCTTAGCATACATTCCCAATGTCCAGTCCATATGTATTTGGCACCTGACTTTAACAATCCCCTCCCTATTCCCCACTCCAGTCCCACCCTCTTCCCCCTCACCCCCCTTCCACTTCTTTTTTTTTTAAGGTTAAGGTATATCTCCCCCCTACAACATTTCCCCCTTTCAGTCCAACAAATGGTTCTTTCTCTTATAACAACAAATACAATACAAAAACCAGAAATAATTAGAGCACAATTATGAGAATTATATGGCTTAGCATACATTCCCAATGTCCAGTCCATATGTATTTGGCAACTGACTTTAACCTTCTACTATCTAACCATCTCCATGAGTTTAAAGTTCTATATCTAACTCAGCTTCCATCCTAACTTGTATTACAATTTTAAAAATATCTTCTTAGATCCAGAACACCCTCTTGATTCCTAAACAACTCAAAATTTAACTATGAGACTCTAGCTATCTATTCTTTAACCACCTCAGAGACCTGAGAGGGATAAATATATCTGATTATATATGAAGTGCAGGGCCTGCAGCTTCCAAAACTAAGAAATGACATACCAGTGGCTGCCTGGACAGTTCCCATTTTCTCTCCATACATTACAGCATCAATCTTCAGCCATTTGGCCCCATTTCTCTGACAGACATTGATTGTAGAGCAGGAATTATGAAGGACTTACCTACCCTGTCTTGACAGAGCTAGGCTGTCGACTTACCTGCTTCCAAGTTTTGTCCTTTTTGGACAGCATTCTGTCTACAGATGAAGCAAGGGGTTTTTCTTGCCAAGAGATAGGCTTGCCACTAATTCAACCATCTCACACTGGAGATTCTTCGATGCTCATCTTCTACTTGGAGTAGAATGGGGGTGCTGTCTAAGAGACAAACAACAGTTGCTTATCTAAATATAAGAGATAGATAGGGCATCTTCATTAATCTATTTCTAAGACTAAAAGCCATTTAGACCTTCTTAGGCCTCTCCTTCATGTTCAGCACTTAAATGAAAAGCCAGATCCTATTGGGTCTTAAGAGAACATGTGGACTCTTCACATGTGTTCTCTCTTGTCCTGTTCCCACATCACTCTAAAATATCCTAACCTGACACCCAGAAATGGCAGTTGTTCCCCGCAGTTGGTCTGATCTTACTCCCATAATGCTACCTATCATCTTTGATTCTGACAGACCAGTATAAGTTAGGTAAGGTAAGTGGGTTGCTTTCAGGTTTAAAATAAGGAACTAGAGAGTTTCCAGGTTTGACCGTGAGTTTGAGCTACAAGTCAAGACCCACCATCATTGACCCATTTGTGCCAACTAAGACTCAACACCCTGTTCCACGGTATGAAAAATCAGTGATTCCTGCTGGAAATGCTCAAATGAGCCTGCTGGGGATAGTTCACACTGTCCATTCCTGGAAGTTTTTGTTATCCCAAATAGCAATCCTAACCAGTTAACAATAGCATGCCCACCATCGCAGTTCCTGGTAACAATGAGTTCAGGGTTTTTTGTTTTGCTTTTTTTGTTTGTTTGTTTTTTGTTTTGATTTTTGTTTGTTTGTTTGTGTGTGTGTGTCTATGAATTTTCCTATTCCAGAAATCTCACCTATCTGAAACCATGCACCATCTGTCTTTTTCTGAGTATTATTTTTTTATTTTGTTTAGCGATAACATATTCATGGTTCATAAGGGTTATAGTGTCCTCAGAATTTTATGAGGCTGAATAATATTGATCTGAAGCTTGTCTCACATTTTAACTATTTGTGTTCATGGACAAGTGGGCTCTTTTCTGCCTGCTGGGCATTGTGAATTAAGGAGGCCATGAACATTAATGTGCTAACATCTAGCATGGGTATGTACTTTCAGTTCTTTGGAGTTGACATTAAGACACAAACAGTCTACATCAAATGATACCGCCATGTTCAACTTTTTGAGAACTGCCATACTGCTCTCCACAACAGGTGTACCAATGTGCATCACCACCAGCAACTCTAAAGAAACTCAGTTTCTCTATTTTCTTGTCAACACATTACAGTCTGCCTGTTTCTTTTCATATTCAAAACATCAATGCTAAGGTGCCTGAGATGGCAGCATATTATAGGTTCTATTTGCATTTTCCTTTTGTTTAATACTGTTACATATTTTCTTGTGTGTTTTTTGACCTCTTATTTGTTTTGGTTCTGGTTGTTAAAACAGTCTCTCATAGCCCAGGCTGGTTTCATACTCAGTTATGGAACTGAGGGTAGCCTTGAACTGTTGGTCCTCATGACTCCTCCTTTCAGGTGTTGTGATTATGTACTCTAATATACAGCTTTGTTATTGAGCATCTGTATTTTTTATTACTATTTATCTTGACCTTTGATCACTGTTAATTAAAATTTTTTGTTTTCATTGAGTTACCTGTATTTTTGTATATTCTAGATATTCATCTTCTACCAGCCAAGTGAGCTAAAAATATTTATCTATGATGGTTTTGAGTATAACTCTTTATGTAATTTTCATAGAAACTTCTCTGAGAATTAAATTAGACATGTGTGATTTACCATAGTTCACTAATATCAACTTGAAATAATATTTCCATGTCTACCTTAACCCACATTTGCATACCATTATCCTGAGTATCAGTTGCATTTCAGCATCAACTTCAGCCATCAAGTATGGTGTTATAAGTAATAAGATTATTTATCCCCTATCTCAGTTTCTTTTCCTGTCCCTTTTTAATATATGTCAAAATTCTGTTATCTTTTCTTTAAATCTACAACATCTGATTATTTTTTATTGAAGAAAAAGTTTTTCATGCGGTATATTCTGGTCATGCTTTCCCGGTCTTCAGTTCCTCCCAATTCCTCCCCATCTCTCCACCTACCCAACTCCACACATGTCTTTCTTTCTTTAGAAAAAAATACATGAAAAAAAAAAGACAGAGGAGAAAGAAAAGAAACACACACACACAACCCACAAAAACACAAAACACAGAATATAATGTATAAGCAAAAGAATAGTAAGACAAAAAAAAAAAACCCACACAAAGCAACATGAGACAAAAACTATACCCAGTTACCATTATACCATTGAGTTTGTTTTGTTTTGTCCATCTACTGCTGGACATGGGACCCACACTGAGCATAGTCAATATACCCTATGAGACTCCATTGGGGAAAACTAAATTTTCCTTTGTAAGTGGGTTTTCATACATCTGTCAGTCCTGTTGTATCTGGAAGACACTGTTTCCTTAGTGTAATACATCCTCTCTGGATCTTACAATCTTTCTGTTACTCTTCCACATAGCACCCGAACTCTGAAGTGTGGTGTTGATGAATACATCCTAGTTAGGACTGAGGGTCCAAAATCTCTCACTGTCTAAAAATTGTTCAGTTGTGGGTTGCCATTTTAGTCCTCATCCACTGCAAGAAGAAGCTTCTTTGGTGATGGCTGAGTGAGACCCTGCTCCATGAGTGTAGCAGAATGTCATTGGGAGACATCTTATTGCTGTGCTCCAAGTATTAGCATTTGGTTTTCCACTAGGCCCAACCACTCTATGGTTCTAACTTTTGTGTTTTATTTTTATGTTTTGAATATTCTTTTTGTTTTGAAAAACTTTATTTAACCAATTTCAAGTTTTTTGATAGCTGGCAGACACTTCTAATTTCCCAGTATAGTATAGTTGACAGATTTTTTTCTTTTATTTTCATATTTATATTCTGATTGCAATTTCCTTCCCAATTCCTTCGATATTTTTAATTTTCCTTGGTAGAAGTGTTTTTCTTCCCTCGTCCTAGGATAGAATATTGATAACTCTAGACATGAAGTTTAGAGCTCTTTTCTATTGTTCTCTGATGAACATTTTTTCTGTTCCCTGTGGCATCTGTGGTTTCACATGAAAAATCTACCATTCTTCACCTCAGTATCTGTTCAGGGAAATGATTGTTTTTCTCTGTGTTTTCTCAAAATATTTTCTTGTCCATCTCTTTCAGAAGCTTAAGTATAATGTGTCATAATATAGATTTCTTTGGGTTTATCCTGTTTATACTTTCCTTGACGTCGTGGACATATGTATGTTTGCATCTCCATTAGTCTTTCACACAATTTTTCATCACTAACCTCCTCCTGCCTGAGAATCTGATGATATACAGGTTGAATTCTCTGTGATTGTCCATATGGCCTGAATCCTCTGTACACTGTTTCTAAAAATCAGTTTTTCTCCCTGCTTCTCAGATTTGGTAAATGAAACTGATCTGTCTTCACATTTACTATTCTGTCATCTCCACTCTTTTGGGTTCATCCACCAATACTGTCTTTTTTAAAAATGTATTTACTCTGGGTCCAGACCCAGAAGGATGCACATGGCATCTATTCACTTATAATCAGATTTTAGCCATATAGTAGAGGACAACTATACTACAACCAAAGCACCAAAGGGAACATGAACATAGAATTTTTTTTCCTGTCAGTGAGACATTTTGCCCTAGTGGTGCTGCCTTGTAGGCCCCCAGTGTATGAGGGGGCACTTGGCCCTCATATGACTGCTGAGCTGGGGTGGGGAACTGTTATGTAGGGACACTCCACTCCAGAGGAGTGGGGTGGAAGGGATGGGGGTAGAGGGTGGGAGGGCAGGACTGGGAGGGGTGGAAAGAGGGCACTGTGATGGAGATGTAACCTGAAGTAATAAATAAATAATTTTTTAAAAAAAGAAAGAAAGAAAACGTATTTACTTTTAAGTCCCACGATTTCCATTTGATCTTCTTTTTAAAGATAATTTAAGTGAACTGTTTTCCCTTTATTTCAAGAAAATTTGTAATTAATGAAATAGTGTTAGGAATCATGTTCACATAATTTATCATTTGGTTCACCTTATTATGGTGACTAATTTTATGTCCACTTGGCAGAAGCTAGAGTCATCAGAGAGGAGGGCACATCGGGCTGCAGGCAAGCCTGTAGGACATTTTCTTAATTAGTGATGGATGGAGGGGTAGCCCATTGTGGGTGGTGCCATCCTGGCCTGTGTTGTCCTGGATTCTCTAAGAAAGCAGGCTGAGCAAGCCATGAGGGACAAGCCAGTGAGCAGCCCCCCTCCATGGCCTCTGCATCAGCTCCTGCCTCCAGGTTCCTGTCGTGTTGGAGTTCCTGTCCAACTTCCTTTCATTGTGAACAGTGATAATGAAGTATAAGCTAAAAAACCCCTTTCCTGCCCAGGTTGCTTTGGTCGTGGTTTTTCATCACAGCAGTAGTGACCCTGACCAGAACAGGGTTTTAGGCCATGTTCTTCCTCATTCAAGTTATGATTTTACTGATTTTTGTGTTGACAGGTGTGGCAGTTTTGTTTTCTGTTGTTGTTAATTATATCCTGGGCTGCTTGTTTGTTAAACCAAGGGTCTCTGATTCCATTATTTCTGCAGCTGATCTCACTATTCAGGTTAACAGACTGGATGTGGCTCTAAGGAGGTTTAGTCACCAGTGTCTTTCCTTTGTTCACCTGGGGCTGGTTTTGAGTGGCACTTCCTGGCAGGCTCCAGATGCCTCTCCAGGGGAAGAAGCCTCTTAGATCTGCAGGGACTGAGGTTCCTGAACTAAGCTACTGTTTGTCAGAAATTAGAATTTTATTGAAGAAAATTAAAAAATGGTATTTGAAAAAATCATAATGGAAAAGTCTCTACAAAACAAAAACAACAATAAAACAGAACATGCAGGAGACAAAGCGATTGCCTTCACAGCCTTCTGTAAACATTGGCCCTAAAAGTTTTCCAATTATGACTGCAGAGACAAAGGAAATAAAAGAGAGAGAGAGCTCCCCATAGCCCTATGTACAGCTCTGGCCTCTGGAACAGACCTTCACACCGCGTTTTCCTGTCAGTTGTGTCAAGACTGTCCTGTGTTTCAGAAGACGGTTTATGTGATGACGGGGACAGAAGTGTGTCTACAACCTGTACCGACTCTTCTGCAGTTGTGAGTGTGGAGGAAACTACATCAACTGAGTTATAAAGAGCTCAGTGTTTTCCCTTGCTATGGCTTATATTGTGCTCTCGCAGGGACAAATCAAAGGTGTCTAGCTGGGATTGCTTTTCAGTCATGAACACTTTGTCTGTTCTGAATGGGAACCAAATGGGTCATTTGCCCCATCAGAGCAGTGAACAGGGAATCCATTGCACATGAAAATGTGCTTGTGAAGACCCTTGTATATTAATGTAAAATTAAGATTGTATTGGGCCACATCGGTACTGATCTTTGTATATTGATACAAAATTAAGATTATATTTGGCCACAATGGTATTGACCCTAGTATATTAATGTAAAATTCAGATTGTATTGGGCTACATCGGTATTGATCTTTGTATATTGATACAAAATTAAGATTATATTTGGCCACATTGGTATTGATCTTTGTATATTGATACAAAATTAAGGGTAACGCTTCTTAAAGGTATTTTTCGTAGTAATACTTAAAAATGAAATGTCAAGTTTTGACCTCTTGCTACCAACTGACATAAACTGTTTAGGATAATTAAGAAACGGAAACTAATAGTCATGAAAACGTGTCATTTTGTTAGTTACTATGACAGTCTATCACAGTTATTTTCTAAGCTACTCAGAAATCAAGTTGCTAAGAGACAAGCAATATTTGCTTATCTAAATATAAGAAATAGATAGTGCATCTTCAAAAACCTCAAGAGATCCAGAATATGGCATTCAAAGATGTTTTCTTAACTTAAGATTTTTTGATATCGAGACATGTCAGCTCCTGACAGCACCCCCTATTCTACTCCAAGTAGAAGATGAGCATCGAAGAATCTCCAGTGGGAGATGATTGAATTGGTGGTAAGCCTTTCTCTTGGCAAGAAAAACCACTTGCTTCAACTGTAGACAGACTTCTGTCCAAAAAGGACAAAACTTGGAAGCTTGTGAAGACATAGTGGATCTTCGGCAATTCAATATTCAGTCAAATCAATAAGCAAAGGCCAAGGGTTATGGATTTTCAACAAAATGTATTACAACTTTATGGTGACATAGTCATATAGATTTTTGACTTCTGATGCATTTCTGTAGTTGGAAATGAGTGAGACTGTCCATCTGGCCTTTGGTGGTGCTCTTCAGGGGACAGCCTATCAGTTGTCCCTGTTTGACAGAGTTGCTGAATGACAGAGCCAGACTAAGGCAGTACCATTTGAAGAAACACAATACATACTTTGTGACTAGGTGAAACATAGCAATATAATATGAACAACCCAGACATTATAGACCTCCTTTCAGATAATTGTGTGAGTTGACACCATAAGATATTGTAGTTAATAAGCTTAGTACTTTAAGATGTGGGACTTTTATTTTTCATTATTAAATGGCTTTGGGTATCTGCTTTTATTCACACTGATGGTAAATGTTACCAGACTTAGTGACCAAGCACTCGATTTTATAACTCCATTTTGATAATGACTGAGGAGAGGAAGAGATTGTGCATCGATTTAGAGGCCAATTTATATTTTGTTGTTATTTCTGTGACACTGGTCATGTTATTATAAAAATCAGTTATATGATATTTTGAAGACTATGTAAATCAATTTGAGATGTTGTAATTGGAATTGAAGATTTCAGATTATTTACTGAATTATTGTTACAATTACATAGCACAACAGTTTCCCACCCTCTTCCCCCCAACCCCCCATCCACTTTCCTTATTTTTTAAGTTTAAGGTATATCATTTTCCCCCCAACAGCTCCCCCTTTCAGTCCAAAAACTGGGTCTTTCTCTTATATCAACAAATACAATACAAAACAACAGAAATAATTAGGCCATAATTATGACAGTTATATGGCTTAGCATACATTCCCAATGTCCAGTCCATATGTTTTTGGCACCTGACTTTAACATTCTACTATCCAACCATCTCCATGAGTTTAAAGTTCTATATCCAACTCAGCTTTCATACTAACTTGCCTCACAATTTTAAAAATATCGTCTTAGATCCAGAGCACCCTCTTGATTCCTAAACAACTCAAAATTTAACTATGAGACTCTAGCTATCTAGTCTTCAACCACCTCAGAGACCTGAGAGGGATAAATATATCTGATTATACAGGACATGCAGGGCCTGCAGCTTCCAAAACTAAGAATGACATACCAGTGGCTACCTGGACAGTTTCCATTTTCTCTCCATACATTACAACATCAATCTTCAGCCGTTTGGCCCCATTTCTCTGACAGACGTTGATTGTAACGCAGGAATTATGAAGGACTTACCTACCCTGTCTTGGCAGAGCTAGGCTGTCGACTTACCTGCTTCCAAGTTTTGTCCTTTTTGAACAGCATTCTGTCTACAGTTGGAGCAAGGGATTTTTCTTGCCAAGAGATAGACTTGCCACTAATTCAGTATTGGTCTTTGTATATTGATACAAAATTAAGATTATATTTGGCTACATCAACTTTGATCTTTGTATATTGATACAAAATTAAAGTTAACTCTTTTTAAGGTATTGTATGTACCTAGGCAATGCTTAAAAATGAAATGTGACATTTTGACATTTTGGTAGCAACTGTCATAAACTGTTTAGGATAAATAAGAAATGCAAACTAATAGTCATTCAAGCATGTCATTTTGTTAGGTACTAGGGCAGTCTATCACAGTTATTTTCTATGTTAATCAGAAATCAAGTTACTAAGAGACAAGTAACATTTGCTTATCCAAATATAAGGAGATAGATAGGTGGTCTTCAAAAACCTCAAGAGATCTCCAGAATATGGTATTCAAAGATGTTTTCTTAACTTATTTTTTTTTTTGATATTGAGACATGTCAGCTCCTGACAGCACCCCTTATTCTACTCCAAGCAGAAGATGAGCATCAGAGAATCTCCAATTGGAGATGGTTGAATTAGTGGAGAATGATTTTTAATTGTCACAGAATAAAATATAATGTTAAAATGTCATGTTTTCCTAAAGTAGGTTAATGTCAGAAGAAGATACACCTCTAGATTCTATATGACTATTTATCTCATTCTTGCAAGCAGGACCACATCTCTGTCTTCCCATTGGTCCACTGTAATCACGGGATCCCTATTTATTGATGCCCCATAGTTCTTCCCACTGTCATGTCTGGAGTTTGACTATATGTGCAAAACTCTAGGAATACTATTCAAGTCACAACCCTGCAGAGACAGACCCAGGAACGGAGAGGGAAAAGTGAGAGGGTCTTTATCTTCTGTAAGTTAAGTGACTTACAGATAATGCATGGAGAAGTCCATGCAACCTGGGAACCCTCACAGCTTTGAGTGTGGCTCTGGGGCTGATTCCCAGATGGACACAGAAACTCTCCAACATGGATGGCTGCTGCTGCATGTTCTGGAGTCCACAGGTCAAAAAACCTGGAGCTGTGATGTCCAAGGGCAGGAGAGGTGGTGAGCCCACCCCAAGAGACCCAACAAGCTGCTTTTTGCCTATCAGGCCCTCTGCTGCTTGGCCAATAGCCACCAACATTGAATTTTCCACTCACCTACAGACTCACAAAAACTCCTTTGCTGGCTCTTGGGATTTTCCACCATTCACTCAGGTGGATGCCGAGCATTGACATCACATATAAACTAAGCAGCTCTGAGGCATCATAGCTTTGGGTCGTCTAAAACCAATAGCCAAATTCAAAGAAACTTAATTCCTAATATGCTACTTGTTTACGGGTGATTGATTCTTACCATTATGATGCCAGGATATAAATCTGAGTAAAGACAGGAAGATCTCTATGCTATCTACTATAGTGGATGTGTAACATTTACTGAATGGAGGACTACATTTCTTCAAACATTGTGAAAAAGAAATAGCACTGTAGGCTGCCTTCATTTCATAGGACCCAGATTTGCTGTCAGGAAATGCCAACGATTGTCTCAGTCCTGCTCTGCATAAGCTGTGTGTATAGACCTTTACCACTTTACTATTCTCTGTCATTCTTACCAATTCTCTATGAAATGAACAGATTGTATTGATGAACAGCAAATTCCAACCTATAGTCCAAACTGTTCGACTCACTGATTCACCAGTGATTAGCAATGGGAGTTCAGGAGGTCGCTAGGTGGGAACAGAGTCACAGTTGGTGGTCGTGGGGCCAAAATTGCCAGCTGGCATAACACAGGCTTAGAAGTAAGACTCTGCTCTCTCTGGCAACTGAAAATTTGGCACTAATACTTAAACTAGTCATCAGCTTGATTCAAAAACTAATAAGGCTCATCTATACTTTTGGCAGGAAAATTAATGTTTAAGAATACAGGAAACTGGACTGGAGAGATGGCTCAGCCGTTAAAGGCTAGGCTCACAACCAAAAATATAAGAATACGGAAACTAAATGTGAAACGAAATAAAATAGGAAATAATGATAAAAAGAACTATAGTAAATCCTGGCTCTGAGGTTTTGTGTGAGTCTTTGGCCAGATATCTTAGTCTTTGTCCCTCCATTTTGGCATCTGTAAAAGGGGCTAATTATAACAATACCTAAATGAAGTAATTAACTTAAAGCACCAGGGGCATGCTAAGTTTTGTAAGCTTCAAAGCCAGGTGAATGCAAAGGTGTCAGATAGGTGGGTGGAAATGATTCATGAAGAGTAAGTCATAACGTTTGCCCTGAGACAAATGCTGAATGATAAAATTGAGACCTCTTGTCTCTGTATTACAAGTTGGCTAGTTTCTTATCACCAGTGTCACACTGTGTCCATGATAAAAGCAGCTGCCCCAGGGGGATGGTGAACCCCAGGTCACACTGCACAGTGTGGGGAGCAATGTTTGGCACACAGTAAGCATTGCATAGTGTAGTCATCTTTACTTCATTATATTACGAGCTCATCCAGACTAGGCATGATCAAAGACACGTGAAGAGCAGTCAGCAGATAAGTAGACAGTGATGGGATTTGTCCACTTGGCCACATATATTCTGAGAGTCTAGTGATTTTTTTTTGTTCACTTTAGGAGAGTATGTATAGTCATACTACTTTAATGAGACAGGAAATGAGCCTATACGCTGAGTGATGGAGAGGTCATTTTATTAGTGGGAAATTTTGAGATAGATTTGAACATATATTTTTTTTAACATGTTCATGGTTTGGAAAGAGACATCCACATGTTCCTGAAAGTGGATTCAGGCTGAAAGGCCTTCTTAATAGGAATAACTAGATGGTTCTCACTCACACTTTAAGACATCATGTCTGGCTGTAGCAGTGGCTCAGTGTTGAGCTTTCAAGTTGAGGTCCTTAACACCTTAACACATGTAAATGCCTGGTACAGTCACAGCAAATGAGAAGGAGATAAAGGGAACTCCCTCCACAAGCTGGCTAAGTAGCTGGCTGTAAAGACCAGCCTTGGGTTCTGCTGAGAGACTCAGTAAGCGAGGTAGAGAGTGATCCAGAAAAATTACTCATTTTAGCCTCAGACCTCCACATACATACAAAAACAAGTGCACCTGCATCTCTCACACATATGTACCTACACACATGAAAACATCCTCACATATGTGCACAGCATGCACACATAGACATACACAAAAATATTTTTACACGTCAAAGTCATTTAGGTCTAGCTAGTTCTTTAAAAGGTTTTATTGAGGTTCGGTTGGTACAGGGAACAGCGTGTAACTTTGGCAAGTGCAATATGATGAGTTTGGACATACACCTTTTGAGATGTGACTGTTCTGTGAGAGTAACAGGTATCTCCATTATGTACTAGAGTAAATTTCTTTTATTACTGGCTGTTTCTGATGAATATTTCACCATGAAAGAAATGGGGTTTTAAAAGGAAAAATTTAAGCTAAATTAGAAATTAAACTAAATTTAAAACTAAGGGACTCCTGAAGTGGGTTGTTTCAAATTAGGAAATTTGGTCTGATGTCCAAGGAATCACTTGGAAAACCAGGGGAACACATTGATAAGAAGATAAATCGATTTAGTTTTAGTCGTACTGGGAGTACAGGCATCGATGGACCATTTCCAAAATCCCACATTTAAGGCTGAAGCACCTGCTGGAGTCTGTGCCAGTTCATTACAGTCAGGTGAGTGTTAATGGCCCTGTAATTTTCAGGGTTCAGTACAGTGTGAAGATGCAGGCCCTTTGTTCAGAAATCAGGTACAGGGGGCCACAAAAAGCACTAATGTAAAAGCCATTTCCTTTCTTCTGCCAGATCTCTTGATATATCATAGTGGCTTTGTCTGCTATTGCATGTTGTTCTGAGTGAAAATGGAAATCAACAGCATAAATTATTGGTGTGAATTTTACCATTTGCCCTTGTAGCAGTGTGTGTACAAGACGATGTAATACTCCTGGAGTCACAAATATGTTCATACATTCATCTCTGTATTATCATCTGTATGTGACTCATTCTTACCAGAGCAGTGAAAACTCAGCACAGACCTTCCCCAACTGTCCCTGTGTCATTCTCAAATGTGTGCACAGTTCAGCGACTACCTGTGGCTTACCGAGGAGTAGATGGATTGCAAGGAAGAACCATGCAGACTTTTGTCCCTTTTACTCCCTTTTCTCATCATCTTCAAGCCGTGGTTGATGAAACAAGGAAAGCATAGGATAGGAAGAAGGTATGACGTGTCTCTTTCTTAGAACACCATTGTCTTCTTAATGATTTGGTGGGAATTCTGATCTCCAATGAAAGCATGCTCCTGTCTCTGCCTAGTCTTAGATACAACATTCTTGCTCAGCTACTCCTACTGAATCTGACTCAACTCCATTGTATGCCCATCAGCTGCCCCACCCCACAGAGTGAGTGTGAAGCCAGGCAGTAAGGAATATCCACAGACATGTTCAGCAAACATACATTACTGCTCCTAGCATGGTCAAGTCCAGTTGGAGTTTGCCCACAGTGCACTGCTGTGCATTAAATGAAGCATGAGCCTTTTTAAGCCCACAGATCCCACACACAGGAAGCCAGCCTCACCTTGAGATTCCTTTTTCACAGTTGAGGAATCTCTTAGCAGTGTGGTTTTCCAAGGAGGTAAAAACTGTGTGGACTTTCTTTTACATTACATGATCTAACTGGGCCTCAGACATGTGTGTAAAAGTAACTTTTATTTGCCTGTAGTAATCATTGCCTTAGAGGCTTACTGCCTCTGTCTTCCAACCTAGGCATAATCCTGGAAGCTTCTAGCCTCCATATAATCTAATATAGGCCTAGAATGTTTTCAGCCTCTGAGATTTATTGTTGAATAAATCCGCCCTTTCTTGCTCCTTCTGAGCTCTTGCTGGCTGGTTGAACTCAGCTGTCCTGGCTCAAACTCCTCTCCAAGGTGACTGGTTCAAAATGGCTTCTCTCAGCTTCTGATTTTTAGCTCTGCTTCACCTCATACTAACTTTGGAAGCGTGCTCTAATCTTCTGGCTCCTTCTCATTCTCTGGCTCAACTGTCTTCACCTGTGTTTAGCTTGTTCTCTCTACAGCCTATCTCTGTAAAACTGTCCTGGTAAAATTGCCTTCTCTCTCTCTCTCTCTCTCTCTCTCTCTCTCTCTCTCTCTCCCCCCCCCCCCCCCACTGTTCCCTTTTAAGTCACCTCCCTTTCTTCTCACTTTGTCTGCCACTCAATTAGACTTCACTTTCAAATATGGCTGCTTCCTTCTACCAACTAACTTTAACTTCATTGTTTGGGATTAACTATGTGGTTTAGGCCATATCTGTATTCCAGCCAGAGTAGCCATGTTGCTGGATTAAATTACCTCTATGAATGTGGGAAGTCACAAAATGCAGGCATTGTTCTGAAGTTTATGTTGCTCCTGGAGGAGTAGGCTGAAGGAACCACCAGGCAAATAAGTAGCTTAACATGTCTTCAAGCAAACATAATTTTTAGGGGGTTTATTGTAAAATGCAAGTGAATTTTTCAGATAAAATGTAGTATTTCCAAGGTATTATGTTGTTATTGTATAAAAGAGATACTTCTATGAAAACAAACAAAATTATCTAAGGAACAGGACAGTTATAAGGAGAAATAAAAGACTCAAGTACTATTGGTTAATTGTGGCCTAAGAAATATGGTTTCATCTCTCTAGTCCTGAAGACTTCACCTATAAAGTAAGGCTTGAACATAGTTTCTAGTTTAGTACTTATTCACAGAAACTGCTAGACAACAATGTAGAGAGCAGCTATGAGATTTAAGTGTAGGGAAGGACTTAAAAAAAGTACTACATTTGCCCAGAAATGAAGGGCTGTGGTTGACAACTGGGACTTTATGAAACTATAAAGTGTCTGTAGAGCAAAGGATTGTAGTCTTTTAAAGAATTCTTCCCAGGTTGTGATCTTGGGCACATGTGTTCTTTGGACTGTTATTGAATCTATGGTTTGAATATTGATTTGTCCCACAGCTCATACATTCCTTATCATAGAGGTTTATTGATCATTGTTAAATGGTACACATGTAAGTAAGAGAATATCAAATAAGCAAGACATGCATTTAAAGAGAGATAGGATGAGCAAGATTTAATAGAATTTAGGAGTCTCTTCAGATTCCAGCCTAATTTCTTTTATTTTACTCTAGATGTTTTTCAGCTCTTATCCAAAGTAAATTTGCCTAGCTGCCTCTGATGGGGTTGTGTTAAGCATTCTAAATGTTAATTGGTCCTGCTTGCTGTCTGTTACTTAATTGTCTCTGATTGGTTAAATAAATGCTGAAGCCTGGAGATTGGGCAAAGACAGATAGGTGGGACTAGGACTTTTACAGATAGACACAGAGCATCTTGGGAAGAAGACTGGAGAAGAAGCCAGGAGTAAAGAAGGAAGACACACCATGGGGTAGATTAAAGAAGATCCTTCCATGTGGCCTGGAATATTGGCTTAGCATGGAGAATAACAGTCCAAAGGGATGTATGTATACATGGGGTAATATTTGGGTATTAGAATTATGAGCTAGCTTAGTTGGGCTAGGATTGCACAACCCAGGCCTGGGCTTGTTAAGATCCACATGGTGTCTGTGTGTATTCATTTATAATGGTGGGTTAAGGATTAACACCATCGAATCAATTAAATATAAATATAAATATTGGTTAAATCATTTAATTAGCCATTTTTTCTACATCCCTCAATATTCATGACTTACTGAATCCTGTTACCAATTTATCAACAGATTATCTTCCTTATATTTAAAAAAGCTGATAAAAAGTAAAGTGGGGCTTTTTATTATGTCTTATAGAAGTTTTACTCAGATAAACTAAATCTTATAGTGTAGTCAACAAAAAATTAAATAAACACACAAAATAAAGATTCATTGAGTCACTCATAAAGAAGGTCCTCCTCCCCTCTGTAACACTCTCTCACCCATTCTTTTTTTTTTTATATATGTACTCTATTTTTTTTTCTTCAAGTTACATCTCAGTCACAAACCCTTCCCTATTCCCCCTTCCTGTCCCACCCTTCCACCCTCTTCCCCCCCAACAGCTTCCCTTTTCAATCCAACAAATGGTTCTTTCTCTTATAACAGTAAATTCTATACAAAACAGCAGAATTAAATATTCCACATTTATGAGAGTTAAATGGCCCAGTATACCTTCCCAATGTCTAGTTCATACATATTTGGCCCCTGACTTTAACCTTCTACCTTCTAACCATCTCCATGAGTTTAAAGTTCTATAACTGACTTAGCTTTCACACTGTTTACCTCTCTCTATAATCATCTTCAGTAAGTGAAAATAAGAATACAACCACTTGCCTGAACTAACTGCAATACCAACCTAGTCCATGCCTGTCCTCCACAGTCCAGTGTGGTGCATCCCACCACCTCCATGACAAGCCAATGAGGCACTGAAATCATACTTATTGTTTCTTTCTGCTTACTTGCCTCCACTAAAATGAAAGGTCTCCTGGTGTATTCCCACCTTCTAGTAGTGCCTGGGATATGATAATATGTCTCTGTGGAATGGTATGTGTGAGTGCATGCACGAGTGAGTGAAGGGGCAAGCGTTCATCATCTGAAAGTTAATCAACAGGTATTCTATAAACCAGAGCATTGAAATCCCAAGAGAGCTAGTTACTCCGACAAGTCAGAAATCTTGTAAGAAACAGAGGTAAGACTGAATAAGCCTCTCAACTGGGCCTCTTCTATCTTTTTTTTCTGGTATAAAGGAGGCTTATTAAGGGGAAGGAAAGGGGGCTAAGGGCTGCTAAGGGCTGGGAATGGGGGCAGAAACATGGGAGGGGAAGCTGGAACAGAGAGAGAAGAAAGAGGGCGTAGGGACACAGAGAAACTGAGAGTGACCTCCTCTGTCTTATAAATATATTTTACTAATATATAGGCATTCCTTAAAATTTAATGCATATATAGTTTGCAGTTCCCTTTCCATACCCTCAGGCAATATTTTTAAATAACCTCTTTTAAAAACTGGGAGTGGTTGGCTTATGCAGTAACTCCCAAGAAATCCCTGGTTTTAGGTAGATCAGTTTAAACTCTGATATCAGAGTTAAAGGAAGAAAATTAACTAAGTTAGAGTAAAATAGAAAATCAATTTTATGACAATTTTGTTGCAGAAATATCCCAGAGATATTTCAGCCCAGGGAAATCACAGGATAAAAGTTAAGAGGAGGAAGTGAGAGGCAAATGGATTTCAGGAATTTCTTCTACAAAGCCACAGGCTTCCTCTTTTTTCCTTTCCCCAGGCTTCAGCAGTCTCTGTGGTCTCTGCCTGCAGTGGACAAGGTGACAATGCCCCGTCTGTCACTTCCATGTTTGACCAAGGCTGCAATGTATCATTTGTTGCATGCATGCTTGCTTGGTGGGTGAGGTTTTGTTTTGTTCTGTTTTCTTTTTTCTGTTTGATCTTTTGAGTGCATTTTCCAGATGAATCCCAGGATAGCCTGAAATGTACTCCTCATCCTGCCTCAGCCTCATCGGTATGTGTATTACAGATGATGCCACCATGTCCACTGTGGCCTCAGTCTCCCTGTTGCCTTTGTGGGAATAACTCTTCCTGACTTCATAAGCAAAGGTCGGGAGCAAAGACTTAGTGTTCAGACAGCTGACAGATAGTATCCTCACTGATAGGAGAAGGTCAAGTATTAGGTAGACACCAGAGAAGGGGGCTGAGCAAACATCTCCAAGGAGCTACATCGAGGAAAAGCACAGTGTTCAATAAGGAAAGATGAACCATCGGATCAGAAGGTTCTGTTAAGATTCCAGAACCTCCATATGTGTAAAGTCAACATAGATTTGAATGAAATAAAAATCTATCTAAATCTTCTAGCACTCGAGTATCTGTGGTTGAACTTTGCTCTTCTTTTTCTAGAATACATGGGCTAAATTAAATTCCTACTTGACCAAACCAAAGTTTAAGGGAGGAAAATAGGACCTTTTGGGATGGGGGAAAGGTGAGAGTACAGAGAAACAGTTCTGCATACTAGGCTCAGTCCTGTCACCAAGAAACAAATGCCTGGAGCAAGGCAGTTCTCCAGGATCTGTGTAATGAAGAAGGTGAAGAACCAGGAGCATGCCTTTTGGCAGCACCGCGGATGGCAGAATCCATGCTGGGAGCACACTCAGGGTACAGATGCCCCAACCTATTCAGGAATGTCCTAACTGGGATGGTTGTGCATAGCCTGGCATGGTAGCATGTACCTAGCTATCCAGGGGACTGACACAGAGGATGCAAGGACAGCTGGGGAACATAAGATGCTGTCTCAAATTTTGATTAAAGATGAAATTTCTCAATTCTATATAGAATTTGCATTTTAAGAGGATTTCCAGTGACAATGAAAACCAACTATATTTGGGGCCACTACACCCTACATGAGCTAGCATTTAAATTGCCCTTTACTGTTTAAAATAGATGTTTACATAATAATTACATAACTTTTACAATGACCTATTTATAATAAAATTTAATTTTTGTTCATATTCTGGTATCCTTTTTTTTAGAAATTGCATCATGTCTCCACATTTTAAATAAATAGCACTATTTAGTTGAATATTTAGACTTTATTTAGTACAAAATAAAGTCTCAATAAATATTCATGAATAGATAAGTGGTCAAGATCTTTGTTTTAAAAATCATCATTTATTTATTATCTTTTAAGTGATTTAGTCCTCACACATATGGGAAGATACTCTCCTTAGACTTTGATTTACTAGAACACTGAAAATACTAAAAAGGATACTAGTTCATCAATAGGATTTAAGCCTTTAACTTTAGCTGATGATAGAACGAACTCATTTTATCTTCTCTAGGATGAAGAAATGAGATGTGTGTGATTCCTTGTGTTTCTAGGATCCCTTGTTAAGTACTGTGCAAATACTCAGTGTGGTTGACTTACTGTTGATCTCGTATTGCACGACCAACTGTCTTCTCATACCCATAAGCTTTGCCAGCCTCAGAATAACATTAACAAGATGATGTCATCCCTGATATCTTTGACTAGCCAGTGTTCATTTTGGAAATGAAAGCCCCACGGTACTGGGTGGCTGGATTCCCAGGCAGAAGCCCCGGGATATTGTTTCACTTTGATAGCTCCAAGAAAGTGAAGAGACCACATCACCCCCATGACTTCGAAGCGCTGTTCTCGAACATGAACTCTGTATTAAAATTCTTACAGTAATTAAATTAAAACAACAGTTACACTGCTAATATCAGTTGTAAATCTGACTACATTTCTATTTATTGCTTAAACGTACTTTTCCCCTTCTCTTCTGAAACTATTTGTATGTGCTACCGAGGCACACAGAATTATTTTGCTTTAAAAAAAACAAAAACAAAACAGAAACAGACCTCAGTGTGCCCCAGCACTTTAAAACAAAGCTCAATTGTGTGACAAGTCCTTCTGTCTGTGGCATGCTAGAAAGGAGAATCAGAGCTCCACAGACAGCGTGTAATGTGATCTGAGGCCATCCCCGTCCCACAGGGTGGGCCAGATATAATTTCTGTGCAGTCACTTTCTAAGAAAGCATCATTGATAACCCTGTGAATGGCTTGGGCATCAGCAAGCCCACAGTTGTACACTCGGGAATGTTGGACCCTACTGTGAGGTCAAAGAGACCACAATGGGAATAATGCCAACTTTTACTCTTTTTTTTTAAACCAAAGTTGATTACTTACAGTATTAATAAAACATGTAGTTCCCAAGAAATGCCCCAAATCTTATGCATATGCTGTACCTTACAAAATCATGTATTTGATGTTTGTACTTTATTACTTTTTTTTCTTTATTTTTTATTTCTTCAAGTTACATCTCAATCACAGTCCCCTCCCTATTCCCCCTTCAGTCCCACCCTCCCACCCTCAAGCCCCCATCCTCTTCCCTTTTTTTTTCTTTTAAGTTTAAGGTATATCTTATTTCCCCCTACAGTTTCCCCTTTCAGTCCAACAAATGGCTCTTTCTCTTATAATAAATACAATACAGTACAACAGAGGTAATTAGGCCACAGTTATGAGGGTTATATGGCTTAACTAATGTACATTCCCAATGACCAGTCCATATATATTTGGTACCTGACTTTAACATTCTACTATCTAAACATCTCCATGAGTTTAAAGGTCTATATCTGACTCAACATTCATACTAACTTGCAACACAATTTTAAAAGTATCTTCTTAGATCTATAACACTCTCTTGACTCCTAAACAACTCAAAATTAAATTATGAGACTCTAGCTATCTGTTCTTCAACCACCTCAGAGACCTGAGAGGGATAAATATATCTGATTTTATAGGAAGTACAGGGCCTGCAGCTTCCCAAACTAAGAAATGACATACCTGTGGCTGCCTGGACAGTTCCCATTTTCTCTCCATACATTACAGCATCGATCTTCAGTCATTTGGCCCCATTTCTCTGACAGACATTGATTGTAGAGCAGGGGTTATGAAGGACTTACCTACCCTGTCTTGGCAGAGCTAGGCTGTCGACTTACCTGCTTCCAGGTTTTGTCCTTTTTGAACAGCATTCTGTCTACAGTTGGGGCAAGGGGCTTTTCCTACCAAGAGATAGGCTTGCAACTAATTCAATCATCTCCCACTGGAGATTCTTCGATGCTCATCTTCTACTTGGAGGAGAATAGGGGGTGCTGTCAGTAGTTGATATGTCTTGATATAAAAAAATCTAAAGTTACGAAAACATCTTTGAATGCCATATTCTGCAGCTTTCTTGAGGTTTTTGAAGAGGCCCTATCTATCTCTTATATTAGGGTAAGCAGATGTTGCTTGTCTCTTGCCGGTTTATTTCTGATTAGCTTAGAAAGTAACTATAATAGGCTGTCATAGTACCTAACTGAATGACCGGCTTGCATACCCATTAGTTTGCGTTTCTCAATTACCCTAAACAGTTTATGACAATTAGTAGTAAAAGGCCGAAACATCACATTTCATTTTTTTTCTTTACCTCCTAACCCTTCCATCCCATTTTTCTGGGGTGGGGTGTCCTTATATAACAGTCCCTCTTCTCAGTTGAGAGGTCGTATGAGGGCCAAGAGCCTCTTCATTCATTGGGGATCTATGAAGCAGTACCATCAGTGAAAAGTGTCTCGTTGCCCGGGAGAGAGAACTACTAAACAAACAAACCAATAAGCATACAATAGATAAAAAAGACTAAAAAATAGAAAAAATATAACTAATATATAAAAAATAAAGAAAGAATAAAAATTAAAAATAAGAAGTCTATGTCCAAGTTCCCTTTGGTGTGTTAGTTGTAGTATCAATACCTTCTAATATAAAGCTAAAATCCTACCATAAGTGAATAGATGCCATATGTGTCCTTCTGAGTCTGGGTTTATTACTTTTTAAAGATGTGTGTGTTGATCATATTTAATTGTGTGGGGGGAAGTGGGGATCTTTGCAGATGAATACAGGTGCCTGCAGAAGCTAGAGGTGTCAGGTCCCTGGAGATAGCATTGCACACGACAAGAGCCTTCAGATGGGGGCAGGGGTGCTAGGAACTGAAGTCGGGTCCTCTGCAAAAGCAGATGTGCTCTCAACCACTGAGTCATTTCTCCCAGCTCCCTTTATTACTTTTTAAAGAGAATATAAGTGATAGTTACAGACAAGCACTTTGTAGGATATCAAACTTAGCTATAATAGTGACATAATATTTTTTATTTTCTGGTTGATTTGGTTTTCTGAGCTACATAAAGATACCAAGTGCAATAACATCCCAAGAACCACCGGGTCAATTTCCTATGCAATTGTCTGTCTCACATCATCGGATTTAATGGCTGCCAATGTCATCTTTATGAGATCAGTCCTCAGTGAGTCTGTTTCCAGTGAGTCATCATGTCTAATTATTGTATTTATTATCTTTCAGAGCAGTTGAGCATCACATACCAAGAGTGGCATCTGCTTAACAATACCAACAAAACAACCTGCAGTTAGGGCCTTCTGTGTTGGAAGCAGGAGAAAAAAATGGGAGAGTGATCATCAAAGGTAAAACTTCATTTCCTTTGTATAACCCACTTCTACAATGTCCTCTTAAGGTGCACTGTATGAAACAATGTTTCTCTTTTTACAGTGTGATATGCTTCTACCTTGAAATTCTAAAGCTATAAATAGGCTGCAGAATTTAAAGTCTGCTTTTTAACTCCTTGGTTACCTGTACAGATTTTGATCAAGATAGAGTTCACATGTGTAGTAATCATTGCTGTCAATCTAGAATGTCAGATCAGGCAAATGCAAGTTTTAGGTCTCTGCACTAAAATACTGGGTATGACACTGAGCGTGGAATAAAATAAATTGATGGCACAGCATCCGCTTTGCATGCTGCACAAATCTGTTTCTCAGCGCAGGCATGCCCACTGTGATCTAAATCTGCTAAGAAAGGCAGTGGAAATTCTGAAGCCCCTGCTACAGTCTCCACACTCTCTTCCTTTCATGTGCTCTGTTAGGAGGAAAAGATCGCAAAATGTGTAAGTCAAATGCTTCATATGTGTAATGTCAGATCAGAAGGGGCTTAATATTGCTGAAAACATTAGGAAGCTACTCTCCTGTTTGGGTTACTTGTGCAAAAAGACAAGGACTTGAAAATACCATGGACTGGGAAGAATCAAGATTGAGAATAGCTAGGCATTCTTACCAGTACATGGTATAATTTTCACCCAAGGCAGGAAGGTAATAAGATGGAGTCCAGACTGACCTGGATAGTAAGTAAGATTCTGTCTCATAAAGTAAAATAAAATAATGAAAAAGACAGACGTATAGATAGAAAATTGGCAACAATATTGGTGGGTTAACAAATCTGGTGTGGGAGTCATGGGAACTTGACTGTTCAGAGACCTCCCATGGAGATGTGGATGCTGTCTAGAATTTGTACCTGAAAGGCATGCAGTAGGAGGGTCACTCTCTGTCTGCCAAGGAAGGCATCAGCTCCCTGCAGTTTTATGCTGTGTTAGCACCACCTGAGGCAGGAGGCATGACAAGCAGTTTTCTCTGGAGGCCAACATTACAAAGGCACAGAAAACCTGATGGAGAGCAGACACATGTCCATCTCTACATCTGTGTCTGCGACGGCGAGTGGTCCAGAGGTCATCATTCAGCAATCAGTGACTTTGTTGCACCCTTTTTTGCTTAATTTTGAAACAGGTCGTTTTTCTCCCAGATGAGGCATCTGGGAAGAAACCTCTTTGTGTTTTAAAGTTCCATCCAAGTGTCACGGAGCCAAACTAAACTGTTTCATGATTAATTTTTACCAGTAGATCTGTGCTGAAAATGAGGCATGCATCTTGATATACAGTTTATACACACACACACACACACACACACACACAAATAGGTTTCAAAGTGTGGTGAGCATGTTAGGAGGACTTATAACTCATGTTATAATGTTTAATAGTACTGTAGCAGTTACTGGGTATTGTTCACATTGAGAAGAGTGTGTAAGCATATATGCCTGTTCTTTCTCTTTCTGTCTCTCTCTCTCTCATCTCTCTTTTGATGATAATTTGAGGGTGTTGATTCTCTCTCATCCCACCATATTCCATAAAAAGCTTCCTGTTAAGCCCACTTACTGGCTAGGCCATCTCACTTACCCCCCCCACCCCACCCCCGGCTCCTTTCATCTTTTTTTTTAACGTGAGAACATTAAACAAAAAATAAATAAATAAAATAAAGTTGGATAAAAATGGTGGTTTCGTTTAAAAAAAATCTATAAAATCACACTAGAAGTCATGACTAGAAAGGAACAGCTATTAAATATATAATTTACAAGCAGACATTAGCAAACATCTCAGCTATTGCATAGTGATACTCAACCTCCTAATGAGAACAGTGAAAATGGAGTGCAAGGACAGTGGTGGAAGGTGGTGGGCAGTGATCCAGGGAAGTTGTGGCAGATGACAAGGCAGAAATGCTTAAAGGAGTAGACAGAACCAGACCCTGAGTTGGCAGGACTTCACTGACGGGGGTTGGGGGCATTGTTCAGAACAGATTTTATCCTGAGCATAAGATGCAAAAAGAGTGAATGTTCCGGGGACTTTGAGGCCTGGCAAGTTCTGTCTCCTTGCTATGCTTACAGCCCCTGCTCAGTGGGCGTGCGCTGTCCTTTCCTTTGACTCTTGAGTCTTCCAGTGTGAAAGCTCTGATTATATCTGACTTTAGCTCAGATCAAATATTCTCAGATTTACTACTTCATTGTTATCCAAACTTGTAATTCAGAAGTTTGTAAAGCCTGCCACTCAGTTTACCGGCCTGCTTTTACTCTTTGATTTCACTCACCAGTGGTCTAGCGCACAGTCTAGAAAGTAGTGTCTGTGGTCTGTCAAGCTTCTGATTGGTTTTATAGGTCTCTGGTTGTCTGACATAGGTCAGTGCAGGATGAGGTCACAAATGTGCATTTCTGACAAGCTTCAAGCAGATGCTTTCCTGATTGGCTGCAGACCTGACTTGTAGAACAGCTCTAAAGACTAAATGGTCCAGGGTGACACTACAGGGCTAATGTTACAGTTTGAGATACAGACAGGATAGGCTTCCCTGCCAGCTCACTCTAGAGAATTATATTAGCTTAAATTAAATGATATTTAGTAGCTGGGCATGGTGGCGCAAGCCTTTAGTGCCAGCACTGGGGAGGAAATGGCAGATGGGTCTCGTAATTCAAGGCCAATCTGGTCATTTGCAGTGTTGCAGGTCAGCAGCCAGTGCTACATAGTGAGACATTGACTCAAAAAAGGAAAAAAAAAAAGTTTTAAAAAGTATGTAACATCTTTTTACTAAATGATTTATTTATCTTTTTTTAATGTGTATGAGTATGTGCCTGCCTATATGTATGTGCACCATGTGGGTGCAGTGCTCATGGAGGCCAGAAGAGGGTGTCATATTTCCTGGAACTGGAGTTATACATGGTTGTGAACCACCATGTTGGTGCTGGGAACCAAGCCCAGGTCCTCTGCAAGAGCAGTAGTTACTCTAAACCTCTGAGCCTTTGCTCTAACCCTGAAATAAGATCTTAGTAACATAAAAGTTTGAATACTAAGTTTCACAGATGTATCTTCTGTCTCCTACTGCATTGTAGACTTTGGAAATAAATGGGTGGATGGATGGATGGATGGATGGATGGAGCAACAAGTGGCTTCTTACACAGACTTCTCTGTGGGATATTGTGTAAAGAAAGACAGATTTCCTCTGCATGGAATCTTCTTTACACAGAGAACATCTTAACGGGGGACTCTCTATTCAGAACCTGGGCTTCTGGGTATCCCTAACACTTTGCTCTTTAATAAGCACAGCTCTTCAAAAAGACTTTTTGCTATCCGACTGAATACAATAAGAGAAATGTCATTTTTATCAAGGCAAATTGTACATTTTATTTTATGAAAGAGCCACTGGGTGTGTGGAACTAGGAAATCACATCAGTTTAATAAATTCCTTCGTAAATGCGTCTTCCTTTAGTTTAGATTTTTGCAACTGCAGCATGGTCTAAATGTTTAGTCACACTGAGGCCAAAAATGCTTTCTGGTTTCTTGCATTGAAATGTGTTCATGATCAACATTGCATGTTTTCTCTCTGCATCTTCATCTATGTTTTTCAGACAATGATTGGATTGGTAAATTTATCCCACTTTTCTTGCTAAAATAACTTTCCCTACTGTCTGTTTTCTGCCTGCTCTTTGACTTTATTCCAGAAATTGGGTTCAAACTCTGTATGAATTTTCTTCTGTATATTTTAAAAACAAGGTTTTAATACCATATATTTTTGCTTTTGTGTATTTTGTTGTATATTAAACTTGAAAATATATTCATGAAAATGGTTATAGTTATATATTATCATAATTAGCCATAAAGTATGATGAACATGAATCCTTGAAAATTTATCTTTAAAGTATATTTCATAAATCATTTTAGTAGTAGAAAAATTAATAATTTCATTTTCTTTCATAGCATGCTTCATGTTGAAGCTAAATGTTAATTAAACCATAAAATGTTAGCTTTAACTTTGTTATTTCTGGATATATTTACTTGGCTGAGTCCTAGACTTCTTACTTCAATTAGAGAAAGAAAGAGTTTAGGACAGTGCTGGGGGGTGCCTCAGTGGGCAAAATACACAAGTACGAGGACCAGAGTTCAAATTCTCACAACTGATGTAAAGCTGGACACAATAGCCCGTGTCTATAAGCCCAGCATTCTCGATGATATGAGAAGTAGAGACAGGAGAATTCTGGGAAAGCTCCTCACAGCTATGTATACACAGAGAGAGCAGGGGAAGACAGACAGACATGTGAACACACCTGGACTGACACAGACACACACACACACACACAGAGAGAGAGATGATACACATATACACACACACAGGTACATACACACACAGATACACTCACAGGTATATACATACACACACATACATGCACACACGGTTTTAAGAGAGATGAGGAGAGGGCTAGAGAGACAGCACTGTGGTTAAAAGCACTGGCTTATCTTCCCAGACACTTGCTGTTTGATTCCCAGCACCCAGATGGCAGCTCACAATCGCCTGCAATTCCTATTGCAGGGGATCCAATGCCCTCATCTGGCCACTGTGGGCACTAGGCATGTACATGGTACACAGAAATGCATGCTAGCAAAACATGTAAAATAAAAATAAATACTTTTTAAAAGAAAAGGGGAGAAAGGAGGAGGAAAAGCTGCTTAGGTCAAAAACCCTGGGATTCATTCCAGTGCACAAGTTCAATTTCAGGGTACAGAGCTCATGCAGTGTTATGTAAAATCAGTTTCTGAAGTATGAAAGAGTCAATCTGTTAACTGCACACTGTTGGAAATAGAGTTTAAAAGGCAGGGTTTAAGATCCACATCAACCCCACATCTGACAGAGGACTAATATCCATAATTTACAAAGAACTCAAGAAATTAAATGCCAAATAATCAAATAATCCAATCAAAAAATGGGGAACAGAGCTAAACAGAATTCACAAAGGAGGAATTCCTAATGGCTGAGAGACACTTGAAGAAATGCTCATCATCCTTAATCATCAGAGAAATGCAACTCAAGACGACTCTGAGATTCCATCTCACACCTGTCAGAATGGCTAAGATCAAAAGCTCAAATGACAGCACATGCTGTCAAGGTTGTAGAGAAAGGGGAACCCTACTCCATTGCTGGTGGGAGTGCAGGCTTGTGCAACCACTATGGAAATCAGTATGGCAATATCTTAGAGAACTTGGGATAGCTTTGCCTTGGAACTCAGCCATACCACTTCTGGGTATACACCCAAATGATTCCTCACCAAATCACAAGGAAGTTTCCTCATCTATGTTCATGGCAGCCTTATTTGTAATAGCTAGACATTGGCAACAACCTAGATATTCCTCAAACAAGGAATGAATTTAAAAACTGTGGTACATCTACACAATGAAATATTATTCAGCTATCAGAAACAATGAAATTATGCAATTTGCAGCCAAATGGATGGAACTAGAAAAGCTCAACCTGAGTGAGCTAACCCAGACTCAGAAGGATGCACATGGCATCTATTCACTTATAATAGGATTTTAGCCATATAGTACAGGATAACTATACTACAACCAATGCACCAACGGGAACAGGAACATAGATTTTTTTTTTCCTGTCAATGAGACACTTTTCCCTGGTGGTACTGCCTTGTAGTCCTCCAGTGTATGAGGAGGCTCTTGGCCCTCATATGACTGCTGAAATGGGGTGGGGAGACTGTTTATGTAAGGACACTCCACTCCAGAGGAGTGGGATGGAAGGAATAGGGGGTAGAGGGTGGGAGGGCCCGACTGGGAGGGGTGGAAAGAGGACACTGTGATGGAGATGTAATCTGAAGTAAAAAATAAATAAATTAAATAATTTTTTAATCCAAAAAGATGTGAGTTTAACACTCAACTTTTTCACTTACAACATTGCTGCCCTTAGAAAATATTCCAAACCACATTACATGTTTAAGTAGCTTTACCTGTAAAATGAATTTGAATTTTTGTATTTTATTATTATTGTTATAATTGTTGTTATGATTGTCCCTTGTAAGGTTGATTTTAAAACAGAAGACAATATACAAAAGAATATCTAGAATGTGGTTGAAGATGAACATATATTAGATCTGACAACTTGTTCAGATCTCAAATCTGACTAAGCCTGAACTATGGTTTCAGAACTGAGCTAATATTTCATTCTCTTCCATGAGTTTTGATTGAGACTTTAAAAGGAAAATACATTTTAGAAAATGTATCCATAATTTATTCATGTGTGTCTTGAAAGGACAGTGGAAGAATTCAGTGCATTTTCATGTGGGCAGGATGTCTCTGACCATTCCCACGGCAGGAAGCCATGCCCTTTACCTCAGGAGTCATTCCTTCAGTTGAACATGGATGTACACGCCCACTGTCTCTAGACTTGGGAGGCTAAGACAGAAATATCAGAAGGCCCAGGCCAGCCAGGGCTTCAAAGCAAGTTCCAGACCAGACAGGGCTACGTAAAGAGACCCTAAAACGAAGGACTCCTTCTTCTGGTTTTAAAATCCACAAATGGTATCCTATGTCTTCTCTTATAATCTACACACAACTTTGGATTCTGCAAATCCATCACAGAGAATTCGCCAAACAAATATCCATAGGCTTGACATTTGGATCTGATTACGGTGTGTGCGAAGTTGTTTCTTTTTTATTTCTCAAAGTAAAAAGTTCATTTTCGTAGCCAATTTGCCAGATGCAGATTCATCTCCAGAGGCAAAAGAGGCAAAAAAAAAAAAATCAAATTTTTGTCAACAGAAGATTCATTTGCATTTGGGTGAAACATTCTGTAGATATCTGTTAGGTCCATTTGGTTCATGAGCTCTGTTAGACTCATTATTTCTCTGTTTGTCTTCTGTCTTGATGATCTGTCCATTGTTGTGAGTGGGCTGTTGAAGTCTCCCACTACTAATGTGTTGGAATTGATGTGAGATTTAAGTTTTAGAAGCATTTCTTTTACAAATGTAGGTGCCTTTGTATTTGGGCATAGACCAGCTCAGGACCTGAGACCAACAATCAATAAATAGGACCTCATGAAACTGAAAAGCTTCTGTAAGGCAAAAGACATTGTCATTCGAACAAAACGGCAGCCTACAGACTGGGAAAAAAATCTTCACCAACTCCACATCTGACAGAGGCCTAATATCCAAAATCTACAAAGAACTCAAGAAATTAAATGCCAAGAAACCAAATAATCCAATCAAAAAATGGGGGATGGAGATAAATAGAGAATTCACAAAGGAGGAATCCCTAATGGCTGAGAGACACTTGAAGAAATGCTCATCATCCTTAATCATCAGAGAAATGCAACTCAAGACGACTCTGAGATTCCATTTCACACCTGTCAGAATGGCTAAGATCAAAAGCTCAAATGACAGCACGTGCTGGCGAGGATGTGGAGAAAGGGAAACTCCTCCATTGCTGGTGGGAGTGCACGTTTGTGCAACCACTATGGAGGTCAGTATGGCGATATCTTAGAAAACTTGGAGTAGCTCTGCCTCAGGACCCAGCCATACCACTTCTGGGTATTCACCCAAATGACTGCTCATGGAATCATAAGGAAGTTTCCTCATCTATGTTCATGGCAGCCTTATTTGTAATAGCTAGAAACTGGAAACAACCCAGATGTCCCTCAACTGAAGAATGGATTAAAAAACTATGGTACATCTACATAATGGAATACTACTCAGCTATCAGAAATAAGGAAATTATGCAATTTGCAGCCAAATGGATGGAACTAGAAAAGCTCATCCTGAGTGAGCTAACCCAGACTCAGAAGGATGCACATGGCATCTATTCACTTATAATTGGATTTTAGCCATATAGTACAGGACAGCTATACTACAACCAACGCACCAAAAGGAACATGGACATAGACTTTTCGTTTGTTTGTTTGTTTGTTTGTTAGTTTTCTCTCCTTGGCAATGAGACAGATTTCACTGGTGGTACTGCCTTGTAGGCCCCCAGTGTATGAGGAGGCTCTTGGCCCTCATATGACTTCTGACCTGGGGCGAGGGACTGTTGTGTAGGGACACTCCTCTCCAGAGGAGTGGGATGGAAGGGTTAGGGGGTAGAGGGTGGGAGGGCGGGGCTGGGAAGGGGGAAAGAAGACAATATGATGGAGATGTAACCTGAAGCAACAAATAAATTTATTTATTAAAAAAAAGATTCATTTGCTACAAGATTCATGTTCATGTTGAACATGTTTCTGTTTTTCAAATGTTCTTGAGGTTGAATTGTCTCTCTGACATTGGTAAACCCCAATACTTCACCATCAGAAATTCAGAGTGTCCTTCTTACAGACAATCAATGAAACTTTGGGGTAATATTTCAATCTCAGTGCAGGAGTTTATCTTGTTGAATATTTTTTCAGTTTTAATGTCATAGATTTGCTGTAAGTGAATGTTTGGAAATAATTCTTACTGTTTAATCATCTGTCCCTTTTTATGTCTTTCTGAAAAGTTGGTTAACTCTGACAGTTATAAGAAATTAAGACATAACTGTGGGGTGTCATGCGTTGTGTTAGTCGTGTCTCAGAAATGCCACCATCAAGTTGAAAATCCTGCTGATGAGGAGGTCTCCGGGTCTGTGGGATGAATGTAGATTATAGATAGGCACTAAATAGGTAGTTGATAGAGTTAAATATAATGATTTGTAAATAAAAAGATGAAAAAGAGAATGAGAGAAATAGATCATAGAAGGATGACAGTGTGTGATGTAAATTATGATATTATTTATTTAAACAATCCAATATTTCCCACTAGAGCAGCTTTTTCACTACACCAATTATTTGTGTAAAGGCATTGTACTGTATACTAGATAGTTTGTTTTTAAATAAACTGTAATGGATTTTATTGCAGTCCACTGCTTTTAGGTCTTTGTTTAATTGTGAGAATTCACAGGAATCATGTTCATTGCATGCAATGGATGTACTTTACCAAGAATAATGAGAGTAAAGGAAACAGGATTGCCAGCTGATTTTATTTCATCTTTGTGTATCCTCAACATATGCTGGGGATATGCACCCAACACCACATCCCTTAAAAGCTGAATTTGGGGAAATGGTAATACTATGCCAAATAACTAACTTTAGCGCTGGCATTTCTTGCCCTTCCAATGCAATCTGGGAACTGAAAATCAAAAAACATTCAAGTTTAACAAAACTTTAGGATCCACAGGGTTCATCTCTCTGACATTTCAAATATTGGGGACTTTTTTATTGAGATAGTTTCTATGTAGCCATGACTGTCCTGGGATGCTCTATGTGCCTAAGGTTGAACTCCAATGAATGATTGAATGGGACAAATGTTCCTGAACTTTATAAGAAATCCTTCTTTAAAGGGCCAGCAGGCCAGGAAACAGCATTCCTCCATACTGTCTTCTGGTAGACTTAGTGAAATTAATATAGTGTCTAGATTTTGGAAGTTTGGCATCTCAGGTAAAAGATATGGGCAGATCCAACCACCAGGCTTGCGTACCATTGAAAGCCTGCAAAAAGCAGATCACGTCTTTGATCATGGGACTTTGGACAGGGGCGTGCCCTGAAAAAGGCCACCAGGAATAATGGCAACAAAATGCCAGAATTCATGCCAAGACTCATTATGACACAAAGGATTTAAATCACAAGTACACGAGGCCCCAGAGAGCCCTCCTCCTCGTCCTCCTCTGCCAACTCACGCTGAGAGTCCGGCCAGCTTCATGTATCACCTTGTTAGAGTATATCATCGTTTCACACTGACCTGTTGGTAGTGAAAGCAACAAGGATGCTGGGGCTGAGAGTCCTCCAGAAGCTTTCTCCTTCTAGCTTCAGATCCTTCAGTATGGTGAGCAGGACTGCAAAACTTTTAACCTTGAAATAATTGGTCCTGGGACTGCGGAGGCAAGTCCTGGCTGATTAAAAGATCACTGTAAATTTATAAACTAGCCTCAAAAACTGCCAAATAAGGCTCCAGACTTTAAGATTGAAAGTCTGGTTGGAAATCATCCACCCATACAGATCCACGCCAAAACTGACCTGAGAGAATATCCTTTCAAGAAAGTTTAGGTTAGTGTTAAGTGTTTGTTTTTAGATATTAGGCTTTAGGGCTGGAGAGATGGCTCAGCCGTTAACGGCTAGGCTCACAACCAAAAATACAGATATTAGGCTTTAGAGTTAGGGTTAGGGTTTTAGGATTTAGGAACTTCATAGGTAATTGTTAAGTATTAATAAATATGGAAGTAAAAATAAAAATGCACTGTTACAATCTCTGCTTCAGTCCCTGCCCCCAGGGTCCTGCCTTGAGTGCTGCCTTGGCTTCCATTGATGATGGACTGTACGTAACCTGTAAGCTGAAATAAGCTCTACTCTCCCTCGGTTGCTTTTGGTCACGTTGCTTATCACAGCCACAGAAAGTGAGCTAGGATGCAGGGTGAGAGTTGAGGACGTCAGAGAGTGTTATGCTTTGGTGAAGCTTTCTAAGTTGGTTTCTGGCTGCATGATTGAATGTCTGTGTAGAGCTTGGGGTTTGGCTGCATGATTGAATGTCTGTGTAGAGCTTGGGGTTTG
>CAJQZJ010034457.1:969052-979556 GCA_907164525.1 Lophiomys imhausi
AGAAAGAAAGAAAGAAAGAAAGAAAGAAAGAAAGAAAGAAAGAAAGAAAGAAAGAGAAAAGAAAGCTTGTAAAGTCTCCTTTTCATGCTTCAATAAATGTCTTTCTTATGTATGACAAGAATCAGTAGCCAGTTCATCTTTGGGAACAGCAAGGTGTCACCTTGCAGCTGCTTGGTTTCTTACCTTGCAAGAACAGTATGAGTGATGAGAAGAGGGTATGGGCTCATTCCATATATTATTGTCAAGAAAGAGACTCTACTTTGACTTTACTGGAAAACAGGACCTGAATTGAGGCCCAAGAATTTATTTGCCTTTTGTTCCTCTGCGAGGTCATGTCTACTTTGGTTTGATTGGCCTCTTTTCTTATTTGCCTTTGCAATCTGGTACACTGTGGTCAGGAATGTGTGATGAGCAAACCTATCTGTCTCATAACTGGTTAATTAGAGGGAAAAGGGAAGGTTCTGAGGTCCCTGTCACCGCCAAGGCAACATGCCCCCATTGGCCTCGCCTAGGATAGATTCGACCTTGTCCCAATAAGCACAGTAGTCTTGGGCTCAGCCTTTACTGCATGAGCCTTTGGTGGTCATTCCAAATGCTCATTATACCAGTAGGAAATTCCTTGTTAAACTGAGAGGAAAATAGAAAATAATGACCTTTTTCCATTGGAAAAAAATCTCTCTCTCTCTCTCTCTCTCTCTCTCTCTCTCTCTCTCTTCCTCTCCCTCTCTCTTGCAAAGATGCTATAGACTTTGTATAGACTGCCAGTCAGTTTTCTATGATACACATCTACATCCGTGTTGTGAAGCACATGTGGACAAGAGGAGACATGGTTCCTGTTGCTGGTTAGAGGTGCCACCTTGCAAGTCAGTGCCACTTCAGTGGCTTCTTCTCATTCTTCAAAAACTATCCCTTGGAAATTCCTATGGATTTTATAGTATTCTGGACCATATCATTAGGAATCCAGAATTATTGCCTTGCCAATTTGTATCCTCAAGGTAGAACAGACAGGCTGGTGCTCTAAGTGTAGAAAGAATGAAGTGACAGAAATGTGTTTTCTGGAGATTTTCTCATGCTACCTTTGGCTCTTTCTTGAAAAGTGCTCCCATTTTCCGGAGGGAGGAAGGTGGCATTGATCTGGGAGAGCTACCTCAAGAGGTTTTATCCTTTTCACAAGTTGCCTTTGAAATTTTTCTTTGATAGTTATATATCTGGGTTTCTGTGATTTAGATTTTTTTTTATCTTTCAGCACCACATATAACCACTGTAGGGTTGCTGCTGAGAGGAGTGCAGTAGATAAGTCATAGGAAAAACCATTATAGAATTTTCAAACAGCTATAATTCCCTACAAAGGTGTTCAAAAAGCTGCATTCTTACATTAGAGCCATAAAAATAATCAGCAATATAGAGAGATACACATAATTATCTATTTATTTATAATACACACACACTACTCCATTTGGACATCTATAATTACAGCAAAAAGATGAGGGATGTTTTAAGTGTACCATGCATTTTTTATTTTTAACATTTATTTATTAATTCAAGTTATATCTTGATCACAGACCCCTTCCTCCTCCCCTCCTGGTCCTACCTCCCACCCTCTTCCCCTTCACCTTCCTCTCCTCCTCAGGTGAGGGAGTCCCACACATATCAAGCCCACTCAGTAGCCCTTAGTCACATGAGGGCTTAAACCATGCATATTTTTAAATGGTATATTTGTGCACAGTATGTAACAGGCTAATTCTGAAATGGATCATAAATGAGTATTGTATTTTCCTGGGAGATGTAAGCATGGAAGTTGTCCCTGTATAATTGTGAGTAAATGAGTTTGTGCAATGCTACTATCCCTGCTTCTATACTTGGGGGTGTTACAAAGTCATCTCAGAGACAGAATATTTAATAATGGTAGAGAAATCCACTGTCTCCATCTTTGCAGGGACTCTTATTTATTTTGTAATATGCTTTCCCAACCTGACCCATGAGAGGATTCGCTTTACAAAACTACAGCTGTGTCCCTGCTGGATGCAGGCTCTGCCAACCAGGTGCCTCAAATGGCAAGCTGCCATTTATGGCCTGGACCAGCTGTGCTGGGATTGATTCCTGCCACACAGGAAACAAAACTCAAAGCCAGAACTAGGTCAGTAAACTGCCTCCCTCATCAACTCATGCCAACTCCAGCTTGTGTCCTCATTTCCTTCATTGCTGACGCCTGTCCCCTGTCCTCTGTGGCCTCAGTCACACTGGCACTGCAGGGGTTTGTGAGCATTCTCCTTGTGGCCGGCCATAACACCACACTCTACTTCAGAATGGTTCTTGGTTCTAGACTAACACTTACAGAGCAGCCATCCTTAGCTAAGAAGTGAGGCAGTTCACATGTCTTCTCACTGTCTTAGCATCTTTAGTCCACTTTTTCCAACATCAGTGTGATTATTGGCCCCTTGTCATCAGCTATTTCACTTCTAGATCTATTGGTTTGTTATTGTCCACAGCTCAGCTTTCTGGGATTACACTCTTCTTGGCCAAACATACACTTGTAAAGCCGTGTCTTGAGTGCTCACTGTCCCAGCCCTGTCTGTTCAGTGGGCCTAGATACTTGTGCAATACTGGTTGGATCTCAGCAATCCACAGTAACACAAGCCAAAACTATACTTCCACCCCTAATATTAGAATGTTCCTTTCCTGTGTTGAATTTCTCTGTATCTGATAGGACTCTGTTCAGACATCCATTCTTCACAGATTCCTCTCCTCTTATCCCTCAGGTAAGTTGCACACCTTTTCTCTTGACCTTCAGAAGGACTATCACGTATTTCAAACAAGCACTACTGTGAATTACAATTGTCTACGTGCACATCTATCGTCCACTTCTGTAGCCAGTGGCCCTCCCATGACTAACTAAATACCTAGTGCTACTTGCAAGCATTCAGTCTGTTCAGTGAGTGAATGAATCTCAGACTTATGTTTCTGCATCCTGTACCTATAGCTACTAACCTTTCACCTTGTCACTGTATGTTGTCCCTCAAGGCCCATCCCACCCTGCCATTTATGATCACTGGCTGTTGTACTTAAGCTATGACATCTGACCACCAACCTACATGTAATGTCTGTGTTACCCTTTAATTCTGGCCAGTAGTAGATGGTCTTCAAGAAAAACCATTAGAGTTTCTATGGTTTTTGATAATAGCTGGAACCCTGGAACAGATGCACAGCATTTTTTTAAACTTTTGCTTCCAGACAGGAAATAATGTGATTCTCATAAACTCTGAACCCTGGAGAAATTTGCCAAGTACAGGAGAAATGCCAAGTACATCAACCTTACTTCTTCATAGAAAAGTAGAAAGGATTGAATGAATTGACTTTAATACCTAATGATGATTAATGAGATGATGAAATATTTTTGGTGAAGGGTGTCTGAAATTCCAAAACCATTGTTTGAAAATTGAAGTGAGTATGGTGTCAGCGAAGACCCAAGCTCTGCCTGGATCAAAAGCTGCCTGAACCCAATGAGTCACAGGCACTGACCCGTCATTATGTCATGGTCTGAGGCCGTCTTCTGTGACTTTCTTTCCCTTGGCACATGAAAATTTAATCTTCAGAGCGGTTTAGAGTTGGTAAGACATATATTCCTGCTTTTAGAGATAGGAGGATTATTCAAACATTTGCCCCAATAGCTCTACCTACTGGGATTTCTACAGGGATATCATCATCAAAGGTCTTTTTTATGAATGGTATTCTGTTTTGCCTAAAAACTCTGTGGGAAGTTGAGATCAGATGAAGAGTGTGAATGAAGGGGCTGGTGGGCCTCAGGTTTTCTACACAAGGGCAGCTGCTGACCGAGCAATGGCCATGTTTCCCTGGCTCTTTCTGGCCTTAGTGGGCTCAGTCAGCAGCTCCAGCTACAACCTCCATGGGCATTACAGAGCAGATCAGCATCTCTAGCTGTTCTGCCCAGTTGGGGACTTAGAATCACACATAGTGGTAAGGAAGCAACACTTGGGAGGAGGGTCGTTTTTTAGATGTTGCTGTCAAAGCCTCCTTTCTGTCCTATGTCCTGAGTGTATTTTAATAAACATGTTTTTTGGGGCCTTTCTTTTTTCTTCCAGCCCTGCTTCTGTACTTGCTTGTACAAAAGGTAAGGGTCTACAGAAGGACCTCCCTCTCCCACCCACAGGCATAAGGTTTCCTTTACCAACATTCAAATTAGCAGTCAACTTTATCCTCTTTCCACCCCAGAATTCCTGCACCTGGGATATTCAGAGAGAAGGAACCTGGAATCTGACCTCCCCAGTTACTACTAAAACTCTCATCCAGCTGCCTACTTATCCTGCTCCCTAAGCTACCTACCTCTCACCTACCTCTCACTTATCTGTCTCTTCTCACATTGCCATAAGGGAGAAAGGCATTATGGAGTAGTTTCCATAACAGTATTTATTGGTATGAACCTGAAATGCAGATGGGAGAGGGGAGAGAAGACATCAAACATTGGAAAGAGCTGTTTGCATGGCCCTGTTCTTTGAATTCAGAAGAAGAGGAGCCAGTAGAAACAGTAGGCAGTTACTATTTTCTGATCTTGTCTCTTGTCAAGACCCACCCTCCCTGAACTGATCTCAACTTCACCTGTCTATGCAATGCTGCTGACACTACAGATTTATGACTGCCCGTGATGTCTAGGTGGTTCAAACCAAGAGTAAGCTGTGGACAGAGGTTCTGTAAAGCCAAGAGAGAGGTACAGATGAACCCTCTTCCATATTGTCTGTCTGTCCTGTTGCTATCTGTCTCCTTAGGACAAAGCCTCCAACTTCAGCCCTTCTACCAAACTGCTCCCTCTGAGGGCCTGCAGTGATTTAATTGGACACTGTAACGTATGTAGTAGCATCTCATTGCTCTTTTAACACATGCAAACATAAGTGTCTGAGCAGTGAGGCCTTAATTTCATGGGTATTTTTTGAACAATGGACAGTTTTTAAAGGTCTCTTAATTAGCATTATAGTTAATCTTCACCAGCTTTCAGTCATGATAACTACTCATGTTCAAAATAGTGATTGGTTTAAAGGAAGTTTGTTTTTTTTTTAGTTAAGTGCAAGTATAATTCAGTACAGTCTCTTTTTTGAACTCAGCCAACCCCCTCTGCTGTTAAAAGGTTGCATTTTGTGGGTATTTTACCCCAACTGCATTTTTAAATCTCAAAGAGAAATACTTAAAATTCACTTATTGTATCAAATAAAGAATAGGTGAAAATGTCAAACAATTTTTACCACTGAACAAACTTATATATATATATGATGTATTATTTCCTAGACAATCTTACCATAAGCAAAATTTCATCATGCTGCTACCAAATTAAAATATGCAAGGAAATAATTTCCAGGTTAATAATGATACAAACCTCTGTGGGAAAATGCACTACTACTCCAGGCATAAAATAAGCATGTCTTTAAAAAGACTGCTTCCCATACACTTTTAGGGGATTGAACCCAAAGTCTCACATGTGTCAGGCAAGCATTCTACTTCTGACCTACCCTCCAGCTCCCATAGGTCCTTTTTCTAGTGAAAGTTAGAGATGAGGTGACTCAATCCAGAGAGGCCAGCCCTAAGCACGTGTGCATAAGGCACTACTTACAGAGTGCTGGGGTGCTCTTAGCCCACAGGGGCCTTAGCAAGGGATGGTTCTTCTCACCTTCCCACCTTCCTGACTGGGGCCACGGGTTCATCCTAGCAATGAAGGGCTGCCATAATTACTCATTTCCTTCAGCCCCATTTCATTCCAGGCAGGAAATAAAGACATCATGTTTTTTCTTTCCTTCACTTCATCCCCATTTATAATGGAAATTAGTCACCCTCCCCCAGGTTACTGACACCAAGGTTTTACCTCCAGAAGGGACACCAAGAAAATAGAGAACACACACACACACACACACACACACACACACACACACACACTAAACCAGAGACTACTTCTGGGAAAAGCAAGCCCCTAGCTTGTTAGCTTGTCCTGGTCCTAGCACTGAGCAGTGGTACAGAGGAGAGATACTGCCCAAGGAAGGGGATGGGTCTCAAGGATGAACTCCACAGCTCTGCCAGAGGGAACTCACTTTATTTAGAACATGGAGAACTCCATGCCCAAGGACATTGTCAAAAGCAGTGAACATCTTGGTGGGGAGCAGCTAAGGAGGCACTCAGGGCTTTTTGATGTGAGCAGTAGAAATGGAAACAGCAGGTCAATCAGCTCAAGGAAGAGAACAATGCAGAGAGAGAGCCACAAGAGCCCTCCTAGGATAGCCCTGGGTCCGAAGGCTGTTTGCCTTGCTAGGCTGGACTCACAGAGGTGTATTAGGACACAGTGTGAGCCAAGCTGAAAGCCTGTCTAAACCACACATGTGTCAGTCAGCACAGGGCGGGACACTCCCTGGCATTAGAAGCTTATCACCAAAATCTAACGCACTAGCTACTCCTAGCCAGAGGAAACTTCTGGGAAAGTAAATGAAACAACAAACACACATCTGCCTGAAAGTCTGCAAATGTGCATAGGGTTGTGCCTTCTCAGGAGGGATGAGTGAGAATCTCTCTAATAGTGAAAAGAGGAAATCCATGCTAGTACTCACTGACAGGAAGTGGAAGTGAACACGAAACTATTTAAACTGTGATAACAATCAGTAAGTCATAGACAGACCAAAGATAAAGACTGCAAAGGCATGTGGTTGAAAAAGTTTTCTATAATGCCTGTCCACTATGCTGCCCAAAGAGAAATCTCTAGGTAGCCAGACTACAAGACAAGAACAGGCTGGGTGCTGTGGAGCACAACTGTAATCCTAGTGCTCAGGAATCAGAGATAAGAGGGTCATGAGTTCTTGGACATCCTAGAATATATATTAAAACCCTTGGTCAAGGAAAAGAGAAGAAGGAGGAGGAAAAGAAGGAGGAAGATGAAGATGGTGATGGTTATATAAGCCTATAAGCCAGAGGCTACCCACTATGGCTAGGGGATTGGCCTCTAGCCACTGAACATGTAAATTACAAAGACAACACTACCAACCCAGTAGAACAGAGAAGTGAATAGATTTGCTGCAATGTATTATACAAAAAATGTCAAGATTTCATCAAAAATTAAAGACATGCAAAGAAACAGGGACGTGTGGTCCTGTATTGGTTTGCTACCTATGCCAGTGCAAAGACTGGGTGGCTTAAAGAACAGAAGATGTTTTCTTAAAATTCTGGGTAGTGGGGCTGGAGAGACGGTTCAGCCATTAAAGGCTATGCTCACAATCAAAACATCAAAATTCCGGATGCTATCATTCCAAGATCAAGATGCCGGCAGAACCCTTTCCTTAGGAAGCCTGTATGCCTATCTTGTTCACATCCCACGAGCATCTTCATGTAATACCCCTTGTGTCTTTACTGGATTAGAGACCAAGCCAATCGACTCATGTTTCCGTAGTTTCCTCCTTAAAGACCCTGTGTACAAATGCAGTTACATTCCGAGGTACTGATTTTAAGTCCTTTAGCATATAAGGTTTCCCTGATACAGTTCCACCTATATCAGACTCAGCAGTAGAATCAAGACAGGAAATGCCTTCTTTTTAAAGACAGTGTCAGGTAGCCCAGGCTTGCCTCTAACTCATTTACATAGCCCAGGCCAGTCTGGAACTCCTGTTCTTCCTACCTCTGCCTGCTGAATGCAAGAATTACAGGTAGATATCAACATATTCAGTTTAGGAAATTCCTTTTGAAAGAGCCTCAATGGCCATTTTAGCAGACCATGTCATCAAAGCAGTTACTATAAATATTTTCAATTAACTAATGGAGATAATGTCTGAAGAATAAAATGTGTGAAGATAATGTATCATTAAATGAAGAAAAAAAGACACAAGTGAACACATGACCAAGGGGACCAAATAGGAAGTTTGAGCTCCCAAAAGACAAAGAATTTGAACATAAATTTACAAAAAATTGCATAGTCATTTAATAATAACAATATGAGGAAAAATGAACAGTGTTTAAAGAAATGTGGTGCACCATTCACTGTACTGGGGAACACACAGAGGAAGACAGGACAAGGAAGGAGATGTTTAAGGACACAGATGACCTACATATCCAAGAAGTTCAGTCAGCCTCAAATAATAAAGAGGGAGAAATTCACTGCCAGACACATTCTCAAAATGCTCAAAGGCAAAAACACCAAAGGAAAAATAGCGCATCACTGCGAAGAATTTGAGAATATTAACATTGACCTCACCTTAACAGCAGCTAATGCCACATGTGGGTGACAGAGTGAGAGCACTGGAAGGTGACAACGTTCAGAACCTAAACAAATTCTGTCTGTAAAAATGAAGGCCAAATAGAAACATTCCCGGACTCTAAAAGCTGTTTGTTAACCGGACTGTTGAGCCACCCAGCCCTACTGGCATGTGCCTCCCTGGCTCTGACCATGGGAGCTAAGTAGGGTTGGGCCTGGTTAGTACCTGGGTGGGAGAAATACTTAAGGGAGAAGGTTTTCACACTCAAAGAAATTCACACTGCAGTACATTTCTAATCTCTATAGGGAAAAAAATGAAGAATACTGATAAAGCTATGTAGATAAATTTCAAATGACAGTATAGTTGAAAATGCACTCTTCTGTAAACTACTTTAAAAGAGAAGTTGCATAAAACATGCCTATCATATCATTGAATTTGTAGCAGTAATAATTAAAGAAGTAGTGTTAATGGGAAAAAGAATTTGAAGAGAAGAGAAAGGGGTGGGGGATGGTGTAGATACAATGCTAATGAATGATGTTCCAAAAAAGTAAAATTTTTAAAATTTAATATATTTGACAAAGGTAGAGAACATGGAGAGAGGCAAAGGTTTATTGGGGTAAGAAAACAATGAGACAGTTACATGATAGCTCCTGAGATGGTTGCATGATTGCTCATATCCATGGAAATGAGGACATTCCCAACTGCTGGGTCAGAAACTCCAGTCAATGTATTTCCTTTCTTCTCAGTGTCTTGAGATGCAGAAGATTTTATAAAATAAGAGTCCACAGCAATGTAATTTTGGGTTCCAGCATATATAGCCTAAGGCATATGACATCCATAACAGCCAACGAGAATCTTGGGTTTTATGACCAAACTCAGGAGAGGGGATGACAGCAGGCAATGGGGCCCTTTGGGAATATGCTGCTGTCTCAGCTTCATCCATCTCAAACCTCCCAGTGATTCCTTCAGTGATCACAGACATGATCAGATTTTCAGATGGTTGCATGAGAAGGCCCCACACACCTTGTGACCCTAATGCAAACTTAGAAAAAGATTTATGTGGCATGCTACAGTGTTTCTTTTCCCCATCCATACACTTTTTAGGAAAAAATAGTAAAACAAACAAAGACAACAAATGGAAGCCTAGAAAAGTTCATACGAAGTGGAATGGTGAAATTACACTGAATAAGTGAGACCGAGTGTCTCTGTGCTTTGCCCTTACATGAGCTACTACTGTAGTAAGGGAGAGAAGTCCTTTTATTTTTAATAGCCCTATTAAGAAATTATTCTCACTCCAAGCCATTCTTCCAGTGTGTGTGTGTGTGTGTGTGTGTGTGTGTGTGTGTGTGTGTGTAGTTCAATGGCTTTTTGTTTCTTCACTCCGTATCATACACTTATAACTACAAACTAAATTTCGTCCCTCCAGCAACAAACACTGATATCCCTTAACTAATTGTGGCCAAGCATAAGGCATGATAATCCACTTGGGGCCGTGGGGAGAGAGCGGAACAAGCAGTGGGTAAGGGGGACATGTGTTCTCTGTAGATCGCTCAGGGCTCCCGGGCTTCAGCCAGAAGGCAGATATCTTCGAAATGCTGTTCCGTAGTAAATGTAGCTTGTGGAAAATTCACTATGTGGTTCCATTTAAGCCTAATGGGAGTGTCAGGCCCCATAACAAGACTGAATTGTGAATTGCATGGCTCACCACAGCAATCCCCCATCTTTTCCAAGGGGAGGCTGAGCGAGAATTTGAGCTCAGTGTGTGTTTTGCTTCAGCAAAGAGGCAATTGTAATCAAGTGGTGCTGTGTTTTAGCTAGGCAATTTTAAAACAAATACTTGATTTTAAAAGGCCTGTGTGGTTTTCTTTCATTTTCTTCTTTTGAAGTTTCAGAGACCAGAGTGTGTGAAGAAAAGCTCAGCTCGGGCAATTTACCTTTAAAATAATTGGGATGTGACTAGAGTGTTTACCAGCTGCAAACAGCTGCATCAGAACACTCGTGTCCGTTCCTTTCTGTGAGTGATAAGCCCTGAATTGATCTAAGAGCAGACAAAGAAGAGGATGATGTGACGCTGAGGCTGGCTAGGACCAGCTTGTATCTTACTTTTGCATTCCTACCTTGCTGTGGGTAAAGATTTCCATGTGACCTTTTAAAATATGTTCTTTTGGCCTTAAAAGTCCCAGTAAATAACCCTTTCAAAAACTGATTTCTCTCTCTCTCTCTGTCTCTCTCTCTCTCTCTCTCTCTCTCTCTCTCTCTCTCTCTCTCTGTGT
>CAJQZJ010034457.1:996248-1038014 GCA_907164525.1 Lophiomys imhausi
CTACTGCCCCCCAAGTGTGTCAGAACTAGTCAGGGACTGACACTACTGCCCCCCAAGTGTGTCAGAACTAGTCAGGGACTGACACTACTAGTCAGGGATTGACACTACCCCCAAGTGTGTCAGAACTAGTCAGGGATTGACACTACTACCCACCAAGTGTGTCAGAACTAGTCAGGGACTGACACTACCCCCAAGTGTGTCAGAACTAGTCAGGGACTGACACTACCCCCAAGTGTGTCAGAACTAGTCAGGGATTGACACTACCCCTCAGTGTGTCAGAACTAGTCAGGGACTGACACTACCCCCAAGTGTGTCAGAACTAGTCAGGGACTGACACTACCCCCAAGTGTGTCAGAACTAGTCAGGGATTGACACTACTACCCACCAAGTGTGTCAGAACTAGTCAGGGACTGACACTCCTACCCCCAAGTGTGTCAAAACTAGTCAGGAACTGACACTACCCCCAAGTGTGTCAGAACTAGTCAGGGACTGACACTACCCCCAAGTGTGTCAGAACTAGTCAGGGACTGACACTACCCCCAAGTGTGTCAGAACTAGTCAGGGACTGACACTACCCCCAAGTGTGTCAGAATTAGTCAGGGACTGACACTACCCCCAAGTGTGTCAGACTATCAGGGACTGACACTACCCCCACCAAGTTTGCCAGACTAGTTAGGGACTGCCCTGTGGTGCTGCTAACACTAGAATAAGTGCGGCCTGAACTCTGCCATCCCTCCCTTGATTTTCATGTAGATGCCAGGCCACGGACACAGTGAAGGGGAGATTGCATGTGACTCTTATGGAGAAAGATACATTTTAGGGGTCTAGCCTCAGGAGGAAGCAGAGAGTGGTTCTCTTGATTCCAGAGGCATGGCACAAGAACTTTAGTTTCTCAGTAAAGAAGATCTCTCTTGTCCTGAGGGAAAGGGAAGGCAGGGTGGAGATGCAGCCTGGTAAATCTGGCTGTGGTGCCTGGAACCAAAATAGGAACTGACATGAAACCCTGGTGGAAGTGTCACTCAGTTAAAGGGTTTAGATGGGAACATAGTGTCCTTCAGAGAACCTTGACATGTTTTCCTCCTGCATTAAAGATGGCAAGTACAGGCTACCATAACAACACTTACAATAAAATAGTTTAAATGGAGAGAGGTTCATTTTTTCCCTTCCATCCAAGTTCAATCTGTATCAGTCAACCTCTTTGATCTTCATAATCATCCAGATCCTCAGCACCATGCCAGCTAGGTTTGGGCTTGAGGAAGAGATATGGGAACGTGGAGGAGGCACCTGCTGCCTCAAGGCCCTTTATTCTAGGAAGCAGGCAGCTGGTAGACTCCATTGGTGATAACTTGGTCTCAGAGCTGCATCCAACTCAAAATAAGCCTGGAAAACATAATTTAGTTGGATGCCCACACGTGAGGAAAGAGAATGGATTTTGATGGAAAATTGGAAGCCTCTGCTTATGCCCCTGGACTCGGCAGTTTGAGGAGAAGGCTGCCTTGTTGACACCCCTTCAAAGTATGCCAGGAGAACTATACAGAAAAGCTCGTAGGCACACAATGATAATAGAAAAGAACAAAAGACAAGAACACACAAATGCCCATATGCAGAAGAAGAGCAAAGCCTATTAGATATACTCACACACAGGAACAAAAATGAATAAGTCAGCGGTATGCAGTTGGGAAGGGTCATACAAGGTGGTCCCAAGTAACATTAATGTTATATGAATGATAGATGCTTGGATACTTATTAATATACAAATTTTATATTCATGTATACTGTATGCCTAAATTGAAAAGGCATAACACTACATAATGAGTTCTCTCAAACACAGAGTACACAGGCTGAGTAAGACTGTACTGTTCCCTACAATACTATGGACTAGAACTACTTTGAGTTTTAGATTTTGTTTGAATTTCTGGATGTTTATAAATACATAACGAGATGTCCTAGGGATGAGTTGGAGGTTCTAGGGCATAGAACTCATTTATGGTTCATATGCATGTTATAATCATATAACATGCATGGGGTGATTTTGTTTGTAACTTAATTCCATGCACATACATCTTATCTGTGGCCTAACCCTGCACATGATATTAGGTGGAGAAGCACTACTTGTAGCACCATGTCAATGTTCAGAAACTTTTGGAGTGGAGCAAGTAAGAGTTTAGATTAAGAATGTTGGATCTATGTAAAATTAAAGACATCTAATGAGACACACTGTTGGGTGTGTCTGAGAATACATTTCCACAAAGTATTGACAGGGGCATGGTCTTTGGACCTCCGTTCTTACTGCTGTTGATTGGAGCATTGAGAAGCTCTCTCATTTATAAATACTTAAGAGTGCCCAGGTGTGGTGGCACACACCTTTAATCCCAGTACTTGAAAAGCAGAGGCAGGCCTATCTCTTTGAGTTCAAGGCTAATCTGGTCTATAAAGTGACTTCCAGGAAAGCCACTACTACACATAAAAACCTTGTCTCAAAAAAAACCCCACAAAACAAAAACAAACAAAACCTTAAGAATATAAGTACTTGCATCTGTATTTTTCTCCATGAATATAATGTTAAGAATTATCAAGTTCATATAATCTTTCTGTTCCCATTTTCCCTAATGGTTCCTGAGTCCTAGATGTTGTGGTCACATTGTAGATGTGTAAGCTGTGGTTAGGGTTCCTTCAGTCTGTTGTTCTCTGCATTGTGACCAAATGTGGATTTCTGTACTTCTCTATCCACTGTAGAAGGAAGCTTCTTTGATGAGGTAAGAGCTACACTTGTCTTGGGTATAAGGGTAAATTTATAGAATGGATTTAGAAATTATACTCATTTTGAGAGTGTCAGTAGTAGATTCTCCTCTAAGGTCCATGACCTCACTACCTATGGGTAATTAACTTAGTTTATACTACCAGACGTGAATTCCCTAATACCAATACATCTGCTGCTGTGAGATGGTTTCTTCTCTATATGACAAGAAAGCTGCACCCATGAAATCTCAGTAGCAGCCACCTAAAGAAGACCTGTATAATGACAACACCAATGGACATCCCGGGGCCAATGGGGAGATCTTACATGGCCTGAAGAGATACAGCCAATTAAAGGCAGATGAGGGGAGATCAGTCTTTTCCAAGACCATGCTCCCTGATAGATTATCCTGAAACTGCAATTTAATTATCAGTTGTATTTATTAATAAGACTGTAAGATTATTAATAAAATGTAAGATTAGGCTGGTAGAGCAGCCACGGCCTGGCAGGATATTGGCAGGTGGCCTGGCCCTCCTGAACTGGCAGCCTGACTTGTCCTGGGGAAAAAGCCTTGGACCAAGGGTAGCCTACACCACCTGTAATCTAAACTTTTAACTAATATAAATTATTATATTAGGCTGGTAAAATTGCCGGGGGCTTGGTGGGAGATTTGCTGGAGCTCGAAGGGAGGGTGATGCTCCTGGATTGCTTGGAATATAAGCTGCCGTGGTCTTTTCCCCAATAATTAAATATACTAAGATCTTTTAATGTTTCAATGCTTAGCCCTTAGCTGGTCAGACTCTCAATTAGCTAATCTAAGTTAACCCGGACCACCTAATCCCAAACTGCCATGTGCCTGTTATTACCTTACATAGATCTCAGACATGCCCTCCTGCGGAAAAAGCAATTCCTCTGTATAAAGCGCAGGGTTCCTGTTTTAATCTCAGGAAGTCCCACCTTCCTATACTCTTTCTGCCCAGCTAATTGGCCATCAGCAACTTTTATTAACCAATCAAGAGAATGCCTCAGAAGGGGCAGTAACCAGATCTCAGCATTTGAAATCAGCCTACTAAAGCAATGTTATTAGACCTTCCCCAATATTATCCAGTCCTGTGTGGTCATCCTGTAACACATGTACAGACAATAAATTGGCTCAGGAGTGTATTGTTTTGTTTTGTGTGTTTGTGTGCGTGTGTATACATATATAACCACAATTTCAAAAGAAATTATTTATTTTAGAGTGGGGAGTGGCACAGAGGAGTTCGAGGAAAGAGGGGGCCATAAATAATATGAATATAATACACATGTAGGAAGTTTTCAAAAGAAAATAAAGGTTAAATAATGTTTTAAAAATTTTTAAAGATATATCAAGATCATTGCTATTTTTAATTGCTTATAGTAGAATAATCACTTAGACTCAAGTAAACCTTACCTGTCATGAGCTATCCAGTGAATCTCTGAGTTTATGAATGTGGGTAAGGCTACAACCTACGTGGATATCTTTGTATGATAGAGTACAGCATCCTAAGAAAACACTCAACAAACTAAGAAAACTTCAGCAAAGAAATGAGCAGAAATCCTGCATGGTGTTCTGCTGAGGACACAGCAAAGCTGGACAAACTGGGCATCAGGATATGCATTTCTTTAGGACTCACCTATATGTTGACTGCACATAGGTTGTCATTAACTAGATAAAACATGTGTGCTGCCATAACATATAGTCTGATCTCTCATTAAAAGCACTAGTGTCCCTGGAGCAGGTTTGGTGTTGAAGCAATATGTTTGGTAAAAATCTATTAAAGGTTTTTGTCACATGCCAGTTATCCTAAGCACCTTTTACCTTTTCATTCCCACTGCAAATGTGGGAGACAGGGATGGGTGGGAAAAGCCACTTAGAGGAGCTGAAATAGTGTACAGACCGGGCAGTTCAAACAAGTGTGTTGCCAACCCAAAGATGGCTCATACCAAGCCCTGCTCCCTTAGAGGACTACGGTTCATGTGCAGATTCTCCACTTGGTGCCTTAGGAAATTCACTTCCCCATTCTGAGCATCAGCGGTTCTCAAACAAAACACTGGAAAACTGTAAAGCACCGTGGATGTCTGCTGTGGGTGTTTAAATGTGAACTGCTTCCATGTGTGCTATCACCTGTTCTCACTGTTCTTGCTCCAGCCATCCCTCCTTCATCTGCTGTCTGTTTTCTATACTTCTGTATTTTGGTAATTATCTTACTTTCTTAGAACTGAAATACTGTAGTTTCTCAAACATGTAAGTCAGCCTCTCTCTCTCTCTCTCTCTCTCTCTCTCTCTCTCTCTCTCTCTCTGTGTGTGTGTGTGTGTGTGTGTGTGTGTGTGTGTGTGTGTGCACACTCAAATGTGCACGTGCACACACTGATTATTCTCCATCCCCCATATGTGTTTTCTCTAACATATCTGTATGCCTTGTTTTCTTAATTTTCTTGCCACAACTGAAGTCAAACCCTTACTACTTCCACCCCTTGCTAGGGAAAAGTCACCTACCCACCCACCATCTCTGTTATGTGTTGGGTATTAAAGCCTTTCATTATGTTTTACCTCACCCAATGGCATGATAAGTGCTTGCAAGTGGTTTTACAGGGTGAAGGCAGGACTTTCTGTCATGTTTCTTAAATTAAATACTCATGGGCCTCTTAATGTTCTTGCTTCCTTTTGATTCTTGATACCTAGTCCACAGCCATTAATTATATATTGAGCCTTGAAATAATGCCAAATGATTAATGCCAACATCTTCCTTTGTAGAAAAAAATCATGTCATTGTATTTGTTGATGTTCAGTGAACTTTGATATATTGTGAGGAAATAGACCTATCTGAATTTCTGGTTGAAATATTTAAGACTTTTGATTTTTTAACAAGTTAAAACTTTCCTGGAAGCCGGGCGTGGTGGCGCACGCCTTTAATCCCAGCACTCGGGAGGCAGAGGTAGGCGGATCTCTGTGAGTTCGAGGCCAGCCTGGTCTACAAAGTGAGTCCAGGACAGCCAGAAATACACAGAGAAACCCTGTCTCGAAAAACCAAAAAAAAAAAAAAAAAACTTTCCTGGATCAGTTTTAAATGGATAGGCAACAAGTTTGTCTGTGTTCCATTATTCTTAACAAGAGTTTCTGTTTGCTGCTATAACTGTGTTCTGTGTGATTTGATTGCTGCTGGAACTGTGGGAAGTATTTGTGTAAATCAGCTTAAATCCCTACCTGTCAGAATGGAATCAGAGGAAGAGGGTCACTCCATCTACTACATAGTGCTGTAGTGTACAAGGATGTAACATCAAAGTTCCCAACAGTGGGCTAGCTTGGGAAGTAGAGGAGCTCTCCAACAGAATGGCGATAGCAGAGGCCAGCATGGAGAATTTACTTTGGGCCAGGCACTGTTCTAAACTCTTTCATTAACTTAATTCACTTAAGTTCACAAGATTGTGAAGTGTCGGTGTTTGTCAGTTTTATACATGAGTAAACCGAAATACAGAAAAAGTAAATAAATCTTGTCAGCATTAATAGGAAGCAATTGGGCAGGTCAGCATGCTGACCCATATAGTCTGAAGTTTCTACTTCAGCCAATCATGCATTCTTAACACACCTATTACACACCAGAAAGAGGTTGGGGACTCTGACCCTTTCAAGTCGTGTCCCATTGTGAGAGCTAAGTGGGCAAAGCTAACAGCATTCTAAAGAAATATGAAGGTGCTTTTTTAATACACCGTAGGTCAGTTGCCTTGGTCTTCCTCCATTCAAGGATAGAAGGAAGGAAACTCATGAAAAAGAATGCAGAACCAAGAAGAAAGCATGGGTAGCCTCAGCAGAAGATAAAGCCTGTCTTCTAAAGGACATTACACAGCACACAGGAATATGTGCAGGCTTTTTAGACAAAATACAAATGGTATGGTGTTTTTATAAGCAACAACAAACTAATATGAAAATAATATAACCTTCTTTACACTCCCGTGGCTTAATTTGATTCTTTTCTAGACCTCACCATTTCCTTAAGCCATAAAAATAAAAGTTAGGTCAGTAATTTAAAACATAAGATTTAAAATTAATTTTCTACATGAAATCCATTCTGTATGTAAAGAAAAAGGTTAAGAGTAGATGCACATTAACACATATGACATGAAAATACCATGCAAATGCCAATCAAAAGATACCTGAATTGGTTATATGTGCATCGGGTGACACAGATTTCAGAATTAAAGCATTAGCAGGCATCAGAGGAACAGTAGCATTTCATAGCAATGACGTGGTCAGTACCCCAGAGAAATTAACAGTCTTAAATGTGTACGTGTGTAGCAACAGATCCTCAAAATACATAAAGCAAAACTTGACAGAACCAAAGGAAGATATAAAGAATTTTATAATTATATTTGAGATCTTCAACACTTTTCTCCAAGTAATTAATAGAACAAGACAGAAGTCAGCAAGAATATAGACATATTAAAGGCTACAAGAAGTATGTTTACAGAACTAACATTTACAACTTTGTGACAATAACAGTCTTTCCACTATTTCTAAACAGGGCATATACCAGAAACAGGTCATGTTATGGGTCACAAAATAAACACCAACACATTTCACATGATTAAGGATGTACCACATCAATTAAACCAGGGAAAAAATTAAATCTCCAAACATTTTTAAATTAAATAACTATGGACTGAAGCTCACAAAAAAAACAGGCAACCAAAACAAACAAAAACACCTAAATGCAAGAGTCCACTGATTCCAACTTCAAGACTAGAGTTAGATGTTTTAGACTCAAAGCTAAGATATATACTGAGCTCTCTTCAGTAACATCTAAGACCTATAGCAGAGTTCCCTTGTTTTTCTGTAGCTCACCCCCTGCTATTGCCACCAAATATACTGGGTATATTTGATTTATGAATCTTTCTTTTTGTGACTATAAAATGTTCATTTGATCACTTCTGCATTGGAAACATTTTTCAGGTAGCCAAGTTTATGTTCCTTGGCCAGGGTGACTTATATTTGGCCCAGAGTAAAGGAATAAATAGAGCTGAACATTGTGCCATTCCCACCTTTCAAATACACAAAAACATAAACCGTCTTATTTTCCTGCCTCTGCCCAGTGTCATTTCCATTTATGTCACCAAAACCTTAAACTGACTCGATAACAAAATCAGTAGTGTCTTAGCCACTGTTCTATTGCTGTGAAGAGACAACATGTCCACAACAACTCTTATAAAGGAAAGCATCTAATTGGAGGATTTCTCACCGTTTCAGAGGTTTACTCCATCATTACCATGGTGGTGAGCATGGCAAGACACATGGTGCTGAAGAAGAAGTTCAGAGATACATCCTAATCACAGGTGGAGAGAGGGAGACAAGAGCTGGGCCTACCTTGGACTTTTGAAAGCCACAAACTCCACCCCCAGTGGCACATGTCCTACAGCAAAGCCACAACTCCTAATCCTTCTCAAACAGTGCCAGTCCCTGATAACTACACACTCACATATATGAGTCTCTGGGGGCCATTCTTTTTCAAACCACCAAAAATGGTTACTTCTAAAAGAGCTTCCCATGGGAAGCAGAACAGAGATAAAATAGAATCCTAACAAAAGTAGGAAAAGTTGAGGAAGAGAGGGATATGTCAAAGGAATCTATACCACTATAATTTCAGATTGTTGAACCAGACCTTCAGTGGTTATCTATGGAAAAGTCATCCCTGTTTAAATGTAAAAATATACTCTGTTACACTGAACTAGTTTTTGTCACTAACTCCATATCTAAAAATTACTATCTAACAACCTCAGATTTAGATTTGTAAGAACTAGTAGTCCTGCCCTAATGCCCAAGACGTTCCTCTTGTGGTAAGGAATGGCATTTGCCTACATGGCTGCTTATGATGTAAGCTGGGTTGACTGAATTACACAAAGGAAACAGATTCTTCAATGAAAATAAAAAACCACTAATTATCATGGAAGTGAAGGGAGGCTGATGCAAATAATCACCACCTCTGGAAATAATCAAAACCCATGACTGCCCACGTTTTTTTGTTTTGTTTGGTTTTGGTTTTGGTTTTTTTTTTTTTTCTGTCTTGGTGACTTGTCTGTGTGGTAAATAATTAACTTCTTTGTTTGTAAAAAGGCTGGCATTTAGAAGAACTTTGCAAATGGTATTGTCCCTCTCCATTTCCATGTCCTGGCTTAGTTCTGCTACTCAATTGCATGGAGACCATGTGGCCTGCCTTAGTCATTTTCATAGGGTTCAGGTAGGTGGAGTGTGTGATACACCATACCATTAAGCATCCTGAGTTTAGTTGGTGTCTGCTTTTTGGGATAGATTCTTCTTGACTTAAGAGTCAATAATAAACAAGCTTTAGCTGGACATGTGGCTTACACCTATAACTTCAGAACTTGGGAGGTAGAGGCAGGTGCATCATCTGGGTTCAAGGTCATCCTCTGCTATATAGGGTGTTTCAAGCTGGCCTGGACTACATGAAACCTGCTCTCGGTCACTCAAGGAATGAAGAAAAGGAGGGAAGGAAGGAGGAGTAAAATGCTTCTCTTCCATTGCCTTAGCATACTTGCTTGTGCCCCAAAATAAAGGTGGAAAAGATGTATTGACAGGATTGATACACATAAGTTCAATTCCTAGATCTTATACAGTGTGGAATCTCCAAAGACCCAAAGAAATGGGTGCCATGTGTGTTTCACACTGCCTGATGATGAAGCAGGGAGCTGTGGAGAAGGAACATTGGTAAAGAGATGTGATTCGGGGAGTAACCAGCAGCAGCATGTGGATCCTTCATCAGGGCATGGTTCCGTCTTCTCCATATCTTCAGAGACAGGATATCTCCTCCCTCTGGGTATAGCATGAGCATCCGTCTTGTGCCATGCACCCTATCATGGGGGAAAAGGTGGGAAATTGACATTTGCTTCTGCATCTGTCTTGGGTGGCCTATGCTGAAATTCTCAATATGCCAAGGCCCATATTTGCAGCTAGTGCTAGGGTATTTTTGAAACTGAGTCAAGAATATGTCTAAGCTTTTAATAATAGAAAAGTGATTAAATAGAACGTGGTATAGATTTTATTTCATCTAAAGTAAAATCCTTAGAATAAATTAAAATGCAAAAACCTTATAATATTCAAATCCATGTCATGAGTGCTCAATTCTCTGTAGACAGATGACAGATCACTAAAAAAGTAGGTATGGGTGAAGATAGGGTTGGCCTCATCTCATTTCTGCTGCAGTGAGAACCACCTTGACCAAAAGCAACTTTGGAGAGGGAGAGTGCTTGGGGACACACCCACGCATGCCCATGTGCACACGCACAACAAATAAAGGCAACATATGCTTAAAGATGGAGGCATAGCCCGGTGGAAGTACATTTGTCTCAAACAGCAGAGTCTGTGGCTTCCTGTACTCCTTCCAGAAAAAGATGTGTTTAAGTAACATTTGAGAAGATCTAGTATAGTGTCTGACACCCTGTAGTCAATAAATTATAGTATTTTTCAGTGTTCCCAAACATGTGTTTCCTGCATCTCACCAGAAGGGAGACATTTGTGTAGTTCTGTTATCATTACTCAGGTTTCACCAAGCCTCACTGTGTGGCTTAGTAAAATGGAATTTATAATCAAGGCCAGAATCCCTCAAAGCCTGTTTACGCAGGCAAAGCACTACAGTGTGTCTATTTTTAGCCAAAAGAGAAACTTGCATTCTATTGCTCCCTCTTTTCAAATTCCTGGCAAATGGAAGCATAGTTCTTTCACTGTGTGCCATAAAGTGCTTGTAATTCAACAAAATGAAATTTGAAATTGCCTTTAAAATTGGAAACTAACCAGCAAGAGGAGGAAAGAAATGGGTCATTGGTAGTTCCCATTACTAACTTTATTTCGTCTCTGAACACAATGAAGAATTGGATGGACACGCACTTTAGCGATCTGAGTTAAATCATCACAGAAACAAACCATGAGAGGAATGGCTCCGGAGCCACTGCCTCAAAAGACCATGCAAGACTCACTTGAGGCAGCTACAGAATCCTGGCTCTGCTTTTGGATTTACAGAAGTCAGAGACTCTGAAAGGAAACCAGAAATCTCATTGTTAGCAAGCCAAGGATGCTTACCTGCAGTGAAGTTGCTTGGCCATACTCATGTAATGTCTTGTGCCTGTGGGAACAGATGGGAGCGGAGGGAGGTGGTGAGTTCCCACAAGTTCCAGGGACAGAACACAGCTTGCTTTCTGCTTTTTTCTCCTCCCCGCCCCCCATCCCACCCCCAATATCCAGACAGATCTCTTTCTCAGCTACAGTTCTACTACAAATGCATCGTTTCTTCCCCATGCCCCAAGACTAAACCTAACATTAAGTGAACCTGAAAGAATACACTTCCCAAAGTACATGGCAAGACCTACACACACAACACGCAGACATGCTTATGTGTGCGCACACACACATACACACACACACACACACACACACACACACACACACACACACACACACACATACACACACACTTTCTCAGATCTTCCCGTGCCTGGTGGCCAATGTGTAGTAGCTCAAGTCTGCCCCATTGGTTTTGTTTGTTTTGAATTTATATGGGAAACTGAGCATTCACTGCCTGTGAGTCAGGGCTGAATTCAGATGCTGTTGCTCTGTAGCTTTTCAAATCACATTTATTTACCTAAGCTTTCTGAATGAGAACAATTGTAAAACAGTCAAATGTGCCTGTGGTGGTCTCAATGAGATGTCCCTCATAAGTGGGCAGGCATTTAACCATTAAATACATGGCTCTTTGAGGAGGATTAGGAGGTGTGGCCTTGGTGGAGAAGGTGTACCCCTAGGGTAGGCTTTGAGAAATAAAAGTCATGTGTCTACTTCTAGTAAGCTCTGTTTCTTGCTTGTGGCTCAACAAGTAAGCTTTCAGCCTCCAGCTCCAGTTACCATATCTGCTATTTGTTGTCTGCAGCATTATGGACCCTAACCCTCTAAAAGTAAAAACACGAAATAAATTCTTTCATCTGTAAGTTGTCTTGATCATGGAGTTTTATTACAGTTTTAGGCATTTAGAAAAGTAATTAATATATCAAAGAATGTAATAATGGCCATAAAATTGAGAGCTGCCATCTACTCAGCATGAGGACTCATCTGGGGTCTCGATATCATTATCCATCCTTAAGAAACATGGAAGTGCCAAGTCTCTGTTACCTAAAAGGCCGTGATTTTCAAGGAAACATGAATCCATGGGTATGTGCATCCATACTTCCCACCTCCCTCTCTCCTATCCTCCATTCTTCCCCACAAGAAATGCTGAGGACCAGGTGTTCAGATTGTAGAGATATTTCTCGGACATGCAACATTGCCTTGTAAACCCATGGTGCCAACTCAAACATCCCTGTTTATATACCACTTAATTAATATACTGTCTCTTTCCATCTGAAAGGACTTTGAGGAGCTCATCCCATCTAATGTGTAAAGTATCTCATGCTGGATTTTTCATTTACAATTTCTGATTTCCTGGGGATGTCAATCATGATGTACTTTGAGGAGCCATTAAAAATATTGGTTTATAGGCCCATCCTTGGATTTTAGAATGGGATTGAAGGCTGCTGGGTTTGTGTTTGCTCATCATTTCTTGTGGTACAGAATTAAAATAGGGCCTCACGCACTCCAGCCAGCACTTTCCTGTGGAGCTGCAGCTCCAGATCTCACCCAGATATCTCCTTCTAAATATAAATAATGCATAGAACATCCTGAGAGCCAGCGACTCCAACATATGCAGATCAGCACATCAAATTAGTTCCTCTAGCTTCGGTCCTGCCTGTCTTAGTTATTAGCAGCTTTAATCTCCTCATGTGCTAGTTTAATTCTGATAACTTTTTAGAGTAATATATAAATAAGCTAGTTTAGATTCCATCCTGACTCTGTCAAGTCTCTGGAAGTCTAATAATTGGGGGCAGGGTGTGTGTATGTAGGTGTGATAACCTTGGGTGTCATTGTCAGGGATGTCATTGGACCCCTTTTGAAACAAGGTCTCTCATTGGACTCGAGCACACCAATTAGGTTCAACTAGCTGTCCCACAAGCTCGACATCTCCTCTCTCTGCCTCCCCAGGACTGGGGTTACCAGCACAAGCCACCCTGTGGGACCTTGTAGGTTCTAGGGATCAAACTCAGGTTCCCGTGCGTGCAAGGCAGGTACTTTTCTGACTGAGCTGCCTGCCTATCCCTGAAGCTCTGTTATCATACCTCCCTGGAAATTATCTGGTTTGTTAGAAAGTATGTGTCCAGTTTTCTTTCTTGTTGCTGGGATAAAGCACTCTGACAGAACAACTTTGGGGAGGAAAGTTTCATTTTAGTTCATAGTTCCAGGTTACAGACCATCATTGTTGGGAAATCATGGCAGCCAGAACTTTCAGCAGGTAATCAAGTTCACAGTCAAAAGCAGAGAGACCAGAGACCTCAGCACTCAGGGAACCCCACAGAAAAGGAGGTAGGAGTGAGGGAAACAGTATGGAGAACACAAGAGAACAAGATCCTCTAAAACACCTGAGCAAAGATTCTGAAACAGCAATCACAGGACTTAAAGGGGTTTGCACCAGGTCCTCTGCCTATATTATATATATATATAGCTTTAATTTTAATACTTTTCTGGGACTCCTGAAAATGTGAATGAGTGGGCCTCTGATTCTTGTGGCTTTTCTTGGGACTCATTTATTTTTCTGTTGACTTGGCTTGTCCAACTTTGATATGATGGTTTTTGTTTTATCTTATTGTTTTATTTTGTTATGTTTTGCTGTTATCTCTTAGAAGCCTGCTCTTTTCTAATGAGAGACAGGAGAGACTCACTTTCTAGTGAGTGAATCCAAATGAGAGAGGAGATAGGGAGGAAGTGTGTGGAGTGGAGGAAGGGGAAACTGTAATCAGATTTGTATGAGAAAAAAAATATGTTTATAAAAGGGGAAATATATGAAAAGAGAACACAGAGAATACATACATGATTGCTACAGTTCACCTAGCCTTCTTTACTTACAGACTGTCCAGGGCCCAAACCCAGGGAATTGTGCCACCTACAATAGACAAGTCTTTCCATCTCAACAAACAGAATCAAGCACAATTTCCAGTAGACTTAGGAATACCTGTGTTTTTGAGGCACTAGGGATTGAGACTCTCTTCCAGGTAATTTTAGATCATGTCAAGTTTACAACTAAAACTAACCATCATACTACACACTCAGAATAGCACCTGGCTTCTTATGACTCAGAAAACTCTCCTACCTTGAAAACCCCATGACATTCCCAGCCACTCACACTGTTGACCTTCACGACTGCATCATAGTCTACAGCAGGTGTCAGCATCCCTGCTCTGCACAAATGGCCTGTTTGAATTTCTGCTAGGTAAAGTGATCCTGCTACTCAGAGCTCTTACATAGGACTTTGGAACCTGCACACTCCTGAGTGGATTGCTTTACTTGGAATCACTGTTGAGGTTTAGGAAGCTCAGTATGACTGGAAATGATTTCAGACATTTCTCTTCTCTGCGAAGAATATTTCAAACTCTCTTTCTCTCTGTCCCTGCCTTCCACATCCTTCTTTATGTATATGTCTCTCTTTCTCTCTCCCTATCTCTCTCTGTGTCTCTCTCTCTTTCTCTCCCTCTCTCTCTCTCTCCCTCTCTCTCTCTCTCTCTCTCTCTCTCTCTCTCTCTCTCACACACACACACACACACACACACACACACACCCAGAGGGAGAGAGAGAAATCACTGGATACTTAGCTCTTATTCAATCTGTCCCTTTAATGTACTTACATTAATTGTACTTTTTGATGTCAGACTGCTAAAATGGATAAAACCTGACCCTTTAACCATGTCTACTGTAAGAGTCAGCGCCTGGGGGGGGTGATCCAAGATGGCGGCAGCCCGTACAGACGCATTTTAATCTTGGGGAAAACTGCAAATGCTATAAGACTCTGTATAAAAATATCTAAGAGACCAGACCCCCCCCCCCAGTCTCACCCAACTACCCGGGGACCATTTAAAGTCCCTGGGCAGGACGCTCCTTCCCACTCTTGGACACGCAGGGAAGCTGCTGAATCCAGAAATTGGGATTCCCCCTCCCCCACCAGGAGAGACACACCGGTAAGTTCCAATCTAATACCCAGCAGGCAGATTCAGACCCCACACAGGAATACTCTCCAGCCTGCTGGCCCCCCTCCCAGGTCTCACAAAGACGGTCTGGCATCTGGCAAAGGCTTGCACACCCACGGGAGCATGCTTGGCTCGGCGGCAGAATACCCATCAAGCTGTAGATTGCGACCCACTGCTGCTTACGGGAACTTGGTCAACCGTGACGCCACTCCCCAGTTTCCAGAGCCAGCTCCAGGGGGGAAGGCAGATTTTACCCACCATAGGATTCAATCCTGGGCAAACCGTGAAGTCTTTTAAATTATTATTGGTCTTTTTTTGCTACTCCCCCGGCAGGGAGTCAGAGCTTAAGTGTATACAGCTCCACCCCCTTGATAAGTGAAGTCTCCACCCGAGAGGCGGGTCGGAAAAACAAACCTTACAGGAGTGGAATCAGGCAACTCGACTGCTACACTAAAGCACCCCCTTTGGATCTAAGAATAGAAGATAACAGGAACAGACAGCTAAGACAAATGGTCAAGGGCCCCAGAAAAAGCAGGATTCAAGGCGGAATGACTCCAACAAAAGAAAGCGATGCCATTTCAGCCAATCCAGATCACATCACCACAACTGAAACACATAAAAATGATAACAATTCTACATTATGGAAAGTGATAGAGTCCCTTCAAGAAGAACTTAAATTTATGAAGAAATTCAAAGAGGCCATGATTTCACAAATGAAAACTATGGAGAACACCATTAGAGAACTTCAAAACAAGGTGGCTCAGCTTGAACACGAAAAGGACAGGGCAATAGAAGACTTCCAGTCAAAGACAAGCAAACTGGAGCAGGAAATGTATAAAAAGAATAAAACCATTCAAGACATGAAAATGAAAATGGAAACAATAAAGAAAACACAGTCAGAGTTAAAAATGGAAATGGAGAGCCAAGGGAAGAGAACAGGAACTATGGATATCATTACCAAAAATAGGATTCAAGAGATGGACGACAGGATCTCAGGCATGGAAGATTCGATGGAAGGAATCAGTACAACATCCAAAGAAAATGAGAAAGCTAAAAATTCTCTCACCCACAACATCCAAGAAATCAAGGATTCAATGAAAAGAAGGAACCTAAGAATTATAGGCATAGAGGAAACAGAAGACTCCCGACTCCATGGTCCAGGAAATATCTTCAACAAAATCACAGAAGAAACTTCCCAAACCTAAAGAAAGAGATGCCAATAAAATTCCAAGAGGTTTACAGAACACCAAACAGGTTAGATCACAAAAGAAACTCCTCTCGCCACATAATAATTGGAACTCCAAATATAGAGAACAAAGAAAGAATATTAAAAGCTGTAAGAGAAAAAGACCACGTCACATACAATGGCAGACCCATCAGAATTACACCAGACTTCTCCTCAGAAACTTTAAAAGTTAGAAGGGCCTGGACTGATGTCCTACAAGCCCTGAGAGAGCATAGGTGCCCAGCCAGACTACTATACCCAGCAAAACTCTCTATCAACATAGATGGAGAAAACAAATATTCCATGACAAACTCAAATTTAAACAATATCTACCCACAAACCCCACCCTACAGAGGATCCTAGAAAGAAAATTCCAACACAGAGAAGATAACTACACCCAAGAAAACAGAGGAAATAGAAACCTCCACAGCAACTAAACAAAAAGAAGCACAAGACGACCACCTATACCAAAATAATGGGAAATAACAACCCCTGGTCACTAATATCCACCAACATCAATGGACTCAACTCACCAATAAAAAGACAAAGACTTACAGACTGGATCCGAAAACAAGACCCATCTTTTTGCTGCATACAAGAAACACATCTCACTATTGAAGATAGACACTATCTCAAGGTAAAGGGCTGGGAAAAGGTCTTCCAAGCAAATGTACCCAGGAAGCAAGCTGGAGTAGCCATCCTAATATCAAACAAAATAGACTTCCAATTGAAGTTAATAAAAAAAGACAGAGAAGGGCATTACATACTCGTTAAGGGAAATATCCATCAAGAGGACATCTCAATATTGAACATCTGTGCCCCAAATACAAAAGCACCTACATTTGTAAAAGAAATGCTTCTAAAACTTAAATCACACATCAATCCCAACACTTTAGTAGTGGGAGACTTCAACACCCCACTCACAACAATGGACAGATCATCAAGACAGAAGCCAAACAGAGAAATAATGAGTCTAACAGAGATCATGAACCAAATGGACTTAACAGATATCTACAGAACGTGTCACCCAAACATAAAAGAATACACCTTCTTCTCAGCACCGCAGGGAACCTTCTCCAAAATTGACCATATAGTTGGACACAAAGATAGCCTCAACAGACACAAGAAAATTGAAATAACCCCTTGTATCTTATCAGACCACTATGGAATAAAGCTGGACTTCAACAGCAAAAGAATCAACAGAAAGGCTACATGCACATGGAAATTGAACAACTCTTTACTAGATGACTATTGGGTCAGGGAAGAAATAAAGAAGGAAATCAAAGACTTCTTAAAATCCAGTGAAAATGAAGACACAACATACCCAAACCTATGGGACACAATGAAAGCGGTGCTATGAGGAAAATTCATAGCACTAAGTGCCTTCAAAAAGAAAATTGTGACAGGTCACATTAATGAATTAACAGCCAAACTGGGTGAATTGGGAAAAAAAGAAGCAAATACCCCCAAAAGAAGCAGAAGGCAGGAGATCATCAAACTTAGGGCTAAAATCAACAACTTAGAAACAAAAAGAACTATAAAAGAATCAATGAAACCAAGAGTTGGTTCTTTGAGAAAATCAACAAAATAGGCAGACCCTTAGCCAAATTAACTAAAAGACAAAATCAGAAATGAAAAGGGAGAAATAACAACAGACATTGAGGAAATCCAGAAAATATTTAGGTCCTACTTTAAAAATCTGTACTCCAAAAAATTTGAGAACTTAAGCGCAAAGGACAATTTTCTCGATAAAGTCCACCTACAGAAGCTAAATCAAGATTAGATAAACAGATTAAACAGCCCTATAACTCCTAAGGACCTAGAAGCAGTCATTAAAAATCTCCCAACCAAAAAAAGCCCAGGGTCAGGTGGCCTCAGCACGGAATTCTACCGGACCTTCAAAAAGGAGCTAACACCAATACTCTTCAAACTCTTTCACAAAATAGAATCTGAAAGAACATTGCCAAACTCATTCTATGAGGCCACAGTCACCCTGATTTCTAAACCAAACAAAGACCCAACAAAAAAAGAGAACTTCAGACCAATCTCCCTCATGAACATAGATGCAGAAATACTTAATAAAATACTAGCAAACCGAATTCAAGAACACATCAAAAGAATCATACACCATGATCAAGTAGGCTTCAACCCAGGAATGTAGGGATGGTTCAACATACGAAAGTCTTTCAACATAATTCACCATATAAACAAGATGAAGGAAAAAAAAAACATGATAATCTCGATAGATGCAGAAAAAGCATTTGACAAAATCCAGCACCCCTTCATGCTAAAAGTTCTGGAGAGAACGGGCATACAAGGGCCATACCTAGAAATAATAAAGACAATATACAGCAAGCCAGTGGCCAACATCAAATTAAATGGAGAGAAGCTTGAAGCATTTCCTCTAAACTCAGGGACAAGACAAGGATGTCCACTTTTACCATATCTCTTCAATATAGTACTTGAAGTTCTTGCTAGAGCAATAAGACAACTGAATGAGATCAAGGGGATAAACATTGGAAACTAAGAAGTCAAATTATCCCTATTTGCATACGGTATGATAGTATACATAAGCGACCCCAAAAATTCCACCAGAGAACTCTTACAGCTGATAAACCCCTTCAGCAAGGTGGCTGGATACAAAATTAATTCAAAAAAATCAGAAGCCCTTCGGTATACAAAAAACAAAAGGGCTGAGAAAGAAATAAGGGAAACAACACCCTTCACAATAGCCAAAAACAATATAAAATACCTGGGGGTAACTCTAACCAAGCAAGTAAAGCACCTATACAACAAGAACTTCAAGCCCTTGAAGAAAGAAAAGGAAGAGGCCTTTAGAAGATGGAAAGATCTCCCATGCTCATGGATAGGTAAGATCAACATAATAAAAATGTCCATCCTACTAAAAGCACTATATAGATTCAATACAATTCCTATCAAAATGCCAACATAATTTTTATAGTCTTGGAAAGAGCTATTCCCAATTTCATATGAAACAACAAAAAAACCAGAATAGCTAAATCAATCCTTTACAATAAAAAAACATCTGGAAGTATCACCATCCCAGATTTCAAGCTGTACCACAGAGCAATAGTTGTAAAAACAGCATGGTATTTGTATAGACACAGACCAGTAGATCAATGGAATCGAATTGAAGATCCAGAAATAGACCTACACACTTATGGCCACCTAATTTTTGACAAAGAAGCCAAAACGGCACAATGGAAGAAGGAAAGCATCATCAACAAATGGTGCTGGTCCAACTGGATGTCCACTTGTAAAAGAATGAAATTAGACCCATACTCATCACCTTGTACAAAACTTCAGTCCAAGAGGATCAAAGACCTTAACATAAGGCCGGTCACACTAAATGTACTAGAAGAAAAAGTGGGAAAAACCCTCGAACTCATTGACACAAGTGACAACTTCCTGAACAGAACACCAACAGCTCAAGACCTAAAACCAACAATCCATAAATGGGACCTCATGAAACTGAAAAGCTTCTGTAAGGCAAAAGACACTGTCATTCGAACAAAACGGCAGCCTACAGACTGGGAGAAAATCTTCACCAATCCCACATCTGGCAGAGGGCTAATATCCAAAATCTACAAAGAACTCAAGAAATTAAATGCCAAGAAACCAAATAATCCAATCAAAAAAATGGGGGATGGAGCTAAATAGAGAATTCACAAAGGACAAATCCCTAATGGCTGAGAGGCACTTGACGAAATGCTCAACATCCTTAATCATCAGAGAAATGCAACTCAAGATGACTCTGAGATTCCATCTCACACCTGTCAGAATGGCTAAGATCAAAAGCTCAAATGACAGCACATGCTGGCGAGGGTGTGGAGAAAGGGGTACCCTACTCCATTGCTGGTGGGAGTTCAGGCTTGTGCAACCACTATGGAGGTCAGTCTGGCAATATCTTAGAAAACTTGGAATAGCTTTGCCTCAGGACCCAGCCATACAACTTCTGGGTATACACCCAAATGTCTCCTCACGGAATCATAAGGAAGTTTCCTCATGTATGTTCATAGCAGTCTTATTTGTAATAGCTAGAAACTGGAAACAACCCAGATGTCCCTCAACCGAAGAATGGGTTAAAAAACTGTGGTACATCTACACAATGGAATATTATTCAGCTATCAGGAACAATGAAATTATGCAATTTGCAGCCAAATGGATGGAACTAGAGAAGCTCATCATGAGTGAGCCAACCCAGACTCAGAAGGATGCACATGGCATCTATTCACTTATAGTAGGATTTTAGCTATATAGTAGAGAATATCGATACTACAACCAATGCACCAAAGGGAACCTGAACATAGACTTTTTATTTTTTATTCCTTTATTTTTATTTTTATTTTTTATTCTTTTTTATCTGTTTGTCGGCTTATTTGTTGGTTTTGTTTCTTAATTCTCTCTCCCTGGCAATGAGACACTTTTCACCGGTGATACTGCTTCGTAGACCCCATTGTATTAGGAGGCTCCTGGCCCTCATATGATCTATGAACTGCAGTGAGGAACTGTTATATAGGGACACCCCACTCCAGAGAAGCAGGATGGAAGGATCAGGGGATAAAGAAAAAAAAAGAAATGTGAAGTTTCGGCCTTTGGCTACTAATTGTCATAAACTGTTTAGGATAATTAAGAAATGTAAACTAATAGTCATGCAAGCCTGTCATTTTGTTAGGTGCTATGAAAGTCTACTATAGTTATTTTCTAAGCTAATCAGAAATAAAGTTGCAAAGAGACAAGCAACATTTGCTTATCCTAATATAAGAGATAGATAGGTCCTCTTCAAAAACCTCAAGAGATCTGCAGAATATGGCATTCAAAGATGTTCACTTAACTTTAGATTTTTTTGATATCGAGACATGTCAACTCCTGAAAGCACCCCCTATTCTACTCCAAGTAGAAGATGAGCATTGAAGAATCTCCAGTGGAAGATGATTGAATTAGTGGCAAGCCTATCTCTTGGTAGGAAAAAACTCTTGCTCCAACTGTAGACAGAATGCTGTCCAAAACGGACAAAAATTGGAAGCAGGTAAGTCGACAACCTAGCTCTGCCAAGACAGGATAGGCAAGTCCTTCATAATTCCTGCTCTACAATCAATGTCTGTCAGAAAAACCGGCCCAAATGACTGAAGATTGATGCTGTAATGTATGGAGAGAAAATTGGAACTGCCCAGGCAGCCACTGGTATGTCATTTCTTAGTTTTGGAAAGTGCAGGCCCTGCACTTCCTATATAATCAGACATATTTATCCCTCTCAGGTCTCTGAGGTGGTTGAAGAACAGATAGCTAGAGTCTCATTATTAAATTTTGAGTTGTTTAGGAATGAAGAGAGTGCCCTGGATCTAAGAAGATGCTTCTAAAATTGTGATGCAAGTTAGTATGAAAACTGAGTTAGATATAGAACTTTAAACTCATGGAGATGGTTAGATAGTAGAACATTAAAGTCAGGTGCCAAATACATATGAACTGGACAATGGGAATGTATGCTAAGCCATATAACTCTCATAATTGTGGCCTAATTACCTCTGTTGTTGTGAATTGTATTTATTATTATAAGAGAAAGAGCCATTTATTGAACTGAAAGTGGGAGCTGGTGGGGGGAAAAAGCTATACCTTAAACTTAAAAAAAGAAAGGATGGGGATGGGTGGGTTGAGGTGGAAGAGGGTGGGAGAATGGGACTGGAGAGGGAAGTAGGGAGGGGATTGCGATTGAGATGTAACTTGAAGAAAAAATAAATAAATAAATTTTAAAGAACAGTCGGTGTCTGCTGTGGGCTCTGCAGGAAAAAAAAATGTGTACAGTGTAGCATGGGGTGGAGCTAATTCCTTTATGTATTAGTGCAGTCAGTACTTGCTTGATCTCCCAACCAAAGTGGGCACTCCCCTCCACTCTCGTGGGGTTTACCCATGTGTGAGAGACAAGCATGAGCAAACTAGCCATGTAACCAACAATACAGAGCTCTGTGGAGAAGAGAAACAATGGGGCTCCTGCAGAAGATGAAAACATCGGCTGCAGCATTAACAGGCTCCAGACACATGGCACTAATCCTCTGTTTTCCAAAAAGCAGGTTCTTGTACGTTACAGTTTTCTTCTGGATTTTTCACTACTTCCTTCCTTTAAATTATGGACATATTTTTGAGTTCCTAGGTAAATAAGGATTTTACTCTCTTTGTTATATTTCCATTATACCAATATCATGCCACATTCAATTGAATTTACCAATTACCATGAGCTCTTTTCCTTTACCCATGAAAGTCTTTAATAAAATAAAATATATCGTGTGTCTCTAAGGAGACCATTAAAAATGACATAATCCAGAGAAGTGTACTGAGCTGCCAATGAAAGAAAACACAAGTCCTGTGCTGTACTCATTCTGAAGATGTGCTGGAGGCAAGAGGGCTGTATGTCAGATGGTGAGAGAGCATAAGAGACTTCTTGGAAAACAGAACCCTGGAAATTGAGTAGGAATGGAGAGAGAGTAGCCGAGGGACAGAGACAGGGAGACCAAAGCTCACAAGCACACAGCAACCCAAGAGCTGTGGTTTGTTTTCAAACTGACAATTATCTCCATTGTGAGACTAAGAACTAAAGTTTCTGATTAAAATAAGAACTTTCATTAATCAACATGTGTCTTACAGAGCGGGATGAACTCAAGTCACACTAAATACAGGTGAACCAGGCACAGCTCGAACACTGTCCTTAGCTGGACATCCTTACGAAAGAAATGCTGAAGTTGTCTCACATCCTGCCAGTGTTAATACTTACATCCCAGATAGTTAAATAGCATCCCATTCTTGCCATTGTTCTCCAACAGAATGAGGCTGTGTCCACAGTTTGTTCAGTGAGATCTTTACCACTCATTATTCTGTCTCTCAGGAACGGTGTACTTAAACTAAATGGGGCCCCAACCTCATCTTCTTTCCCTAAGTGTAGCCATAAGAAAGGACAGGCGCGTTCAAATCATTAAGTATTGATCCCATGCATTTCCTATTATAGCTTGTTAAGAGTTTTTTCATCTTATTGTGTTTTATAAGAAGAAAGAGAAAATATTTTCACTTGCTTCTTAGCTATTTCTTTTTGTAGAGTACAGGAGGGTAAGCCCTGCCATGTGCCAAATGACTACAACTAGCAATCGTTATTAAAGTGCTGAGAGATTTCTGCTATTACTCACCAACACGATATGATTTTTTAAAAATCCTATCTGGAGAAACTACTGTCGTCATTTTTTTTTAACATAATGGCATTAAGAAAGCAGTATATGTCAAGAGGCTGCACTGTAAAGTCAATAAGAGGAGAATTTCCATTGGTAAGTTTTGGTCATTCTCAAGTGAAAAGGTTCCCGTCATTTTGTTGTCAAGAAAACTAATGATGCTAAACCTTCGACCTTCAAAAGGTTAGATTAATGGGAAACACGGGGAAATTGTTGTTGGCAAGAAAACAATGTTTCTTTAGGGGTGATTGGGAATTTTAGTCTTACGATTTGTGCCATGGGTGTCAGGAATGAATTCATCCAGATGTGCAGATTGAAGCTGTCTTTTTGCCTCGGTGAAAGCAGGCATGCCCAGGACAAGACTATAAAACAAGTATGGTAACATGGCCAACCTCACCTGATGTCTTCAGAAAAGTGCATGCTGAAGTTCCCATCAGGGACATTGAGTGATCTTGGTAATTGTAAATTAATTGTCATGTACCACTTTAAATAAAATGCTTTCTGAAATTCCACCTGATTTAATTTAATGTCAGTAGGTACACTATGTCTCCACAGATTTTCTTAACTTACAAATTAAACACCACAGTTAACCATCCCAGGAAGACTCTTGGAGTTCAAACAAAGGTCAAATTCTCTAACTTTGGCAATTTATTTGGCTTCCAGAATCAAGACTAACATTAAAATGACTTCCTGAAGCTCATGCTGAAATTCCACAGACTGATAGTCCTGAGGACCAGTAATGGATTTATTTCTGATATAATAGTTTGTCCCTTCCTCTCTTCCTTCTACAGAGAGCAGACAGACATTTCTATAAAAATGTAAGTCAGGAAGCCTTGCTGCTCTAAGGAGCCTAGACCATATGCCTGCATAAAGTGCAGTGGGGTGAACAGAACCCTAAAATATTGTATCTATCCAATAATCTTAAATATTGTATCTATCCAATAACCCGGCAAAAAAAAAAACTGTGATTGATGCCCAGAGATGGATACATGAATGCCTTGTGTGTTTCCTCCATATCTCCTAGCTTCTAGGACAAAGGGTTTATTGTTCATGAAGTACACCCTCATCTACTTCACTCATGCTTCTTAGTATTTAAATGTTTTCTACCATCACTTATGAACAAAGATGTATTCTGCTTTCTTTCTTCAAATTAATCCATTCCTCTATGTTAGATTATCTGTCCACAAGTCAGTCATGACAAGTGTTAGCACTCTGTGCCTAGTCCTTCCTAATGTGCTTTTCTTGCGAACACTTTGTTTCCTCCTTTGATGTTTGTTTGAATTCCGAGCATCTTCTTGGTTGGTTGACTGTGGTGTTTAATTTGTAAACTAAGAAAATCTGTGCCATAAATGATCAAAGTTTTATTGGCTCCCTTCACTGAGAATGTCCAAAATGAAGTGACTGCTAGTATCTACAGGCCTTATAATAAATAGTCAATGACAAGGGCAATCTTTCCTACTTTCTACTCACCAGCCCATGCTGAAAAACATTCTTGCTAGGAAATTGCTAGAATTTCTATCTACTTAGTTCACTGTAAAGAACCTCTTTGGCCAGATGTTGTGGCACACTGCTTTAATCCCAGCACTTGTGAGGGAGAGGCAAGCAGATCTCTGTGAGTTTATGGCCAGCGTGGTCTACGGAGTGAGTTCCAGGACAGCCAAAGCCACACAGTGAGATTCTGTGTGACAAAACAAGAAAATAAAGACTCTCTTTGTGTAAGTATTCTGTTTCTAAAAGAAGGTCATTTTGAATTTACTCCATATTGAAACATTTTGGTGGGGACTTTTAGGTGTGCTTCAGTCCATCCATTACCCTTAGAGAGCATTGCCCACAGGTAACAGACTTCCCTGATCTGAAAGTATTTAGCTGGAGCCTGAAAAGGAAGTCACTTCATGTTAGAAAAGTATTGCATTTTGGTGACAGCAGCCTGTGTTCATATTCTACTTCTCTTCTGATCAAAGTGGACACTCACTTTAAAAAATTATTTTTTTATTATTTGTTTGTGTATGTGTGCACCTGTGTGTGTGTGTGTGCGCATGTGCATGTGCGCTTGCCCGCGTGTGCGCATTCCACTGAGTACATGTAAAGGTCAAAGGACAACCTAGGGAGTCAATTCCTTCCTTCTTTCCATCTCATTGAGATGCACTCTCTCTTGTGGCTTCTGCCATGGTTCATTTTCCAGGATAGCTGGCCAGTGGACAGATAGAAACCAGTGCATATGACTTTACATGTGAATCCCCCAAGCAGAGCTCAAGTCATGAGATTTCTCTAGAAGCACTCCATATCCACTGAGCCATCTCCTAGCCCTAATGTAGGGACTCTTAACTCCTTTTTTCTCTTATATAAACATCAGTTTTGTTGATATATGGGTAGTTTTTTTTAAAACCTTAAATCTACTTCACATCAGAAATAGGGATTTCTCAAACACTGGCCTTCATTCATTATTTAAATTTGATCATAGATAAAAAGCCCCTTAATAATACATATTGGTATATAACAGCACAGGTATGGGGATCAGAGCCTAGGATTGCAGATGTTTGCTACCAAGTTCCTCTGACCTCCTGTTCCTCAGCCTGTCTTCATCTCTGATGTATGTCTATCGACCTGAAACTTTTCCAGAAGAGGAAAACTCAGCTAGCCAGGACACTTGTCTTCAGTGACCATTCTTAATGGGAGACACAGATTTTGAACAGAAGCACTCTTATTCCAGGGTCTACGTTTGGAGCCAAGCACCTCTAACTCTGTGGTTCTCTGTAAATGGCCCAGATTTCCTGGCTCTGGCTTCATCTATCAAATCAAAACATAATGATAAAGCCTCTCTCACAAGGCTATTGAGTTAAACGAGTTAACTTTTACCTTTAATAATGAGCAGTAGAAGCAGCTATAAAAAATAATAGTGGTGGTGGTGGCAATGATAAAAATGGCTGCAATTTATAACATGATTAAGCCAGAGAGTGATCAGGAAAAGGTCCGTGGAGAAGAGTGCTTCCCCATTCCCAACAGGAATATATCAATAAGATCATAGAGTTCTTGAAGGGCTATACAGCAAGTCAAAGCTCACGTCTTCGTGGCACAATGCTGAATGTGCAGACAATTCATGTCACCATTTGGTGATCACTGTCCCCTGGACTGGCATATGTGGGACAAATATGCAAAGCGTATGTACTTAGTCTTGGCCAGGCAGCCTCAGGAACCAGGAAGTAGTTACAACTGGAGTACACGTATGTGGACACGTTCTTTACGTTCTGTATAAAAGAATGCTTTTTAGTGGAGGAAGTGATCTTCAGCGCAACAGAAACTTTTCTGCCATTCGGAAGAACCTCAGGGCCTGTGATAGGCACCACATGAATGGGGGTTTGGAACTGATCAACTGGAAACTCTCTGTAACAGGGAATGTGTGAGAAAAATCATAATGACGGCTCTCAAAGAAGGAGGCTACCATTGCCTCCTCCCTTGTCTCTCCCTTAAAGCAGTTCACACAGCCCATGCCATCCTTCGTGGCCAGTTGTGACACCAAGACAAGCTTCCTGCACAGGGATTTCAATGCAGCGTCGTTACTGTACATCATGGAACAGCGAGTATGGGAAGAGTAGAGCATTTCGGTGCACAGGGCTGCCCTCAGAGGTGGTGACGGCAGCGTCCTTTTCCTGATAGTCACTGTCACACAGCCCAGATGACACACATTTCTTGGGCTCTCTGAGAGTTGCTGCTGCATGCAAAAAACTGAGAATTGGCTACTTGTGCTTAAAATTATTAAAGGGAATTGTGAAGCATTTGAAGTAGGAAATTGGCAATTGGCATAAGACATTTAAATAATTACAATGTGTATCATTTTGATGTTGTTGGTGTTGACCCTCCTATGAGATGATAGCTGAGTTAATATTTTCTGAAAAACCTCAAACACCAAGGGTTGTTCAGTGATTTTTGCTTTTCCAATACACACTTCATTTGAATGTGTGTGTGTGTATTTAATCCGTAACTCAAAACCTTTCAAAATCAAACATGTCAATTACTTTCATTTAAGGTTATAAAATTGTGCATAACAGCAAAAAGATAAATATCTGAAGATAAATATCTAGATTTTGAAATAATCATTTACTCAATATCCATTATTGCTGAATTTTTAAAATCACATTTGCCATGGGTAGTGGCATACACCTTTAATTCCAGCACTTGGAAGGAAGAGTCAGGTAGATCTCTATGAGTTTAAGGCCAGCCTGGTCTTCATAGTGCATTTCAGACCAGCCACGGTTGCATAATGAGGCCCTCTCTCAAAAAACTATCATATTGTCATTAAGTTAGTAGGATCCTAAGGGCAAATCTCAGTTGAAAGGAGATGAGAAGTACTACAGCCTCACAGTCATTACAGATCTGATGTTAGGCTAATCTTTGATGATTTATCCCTGCCCCCTTTTTTCCCACTTTATGAGGTTGGATCCCACTGTGTAGTCATTTTCCACCATTCATTTCCACTCTATCAGTACCTTTCTGCCTCCTATGCTCTTGGGTGATGCATCAGCTTTAATTTAGACTCTATGTGGAAGCCATGAATGTTCTGCAAAATGGCGTCATGTGTATCCAAAGAAATGGCATCAGGAGTGACATGGCATGTTGTGATGTCAGCTGCTACTCTCAGCCTGCCTCCAGTGTTGCTCCTCCGTGTGTGTGTGTGTGTGTGTGTGTGTGTGTGTGTGTGTGTGTGTGTCTTTGCTGCCCCTGACTCCAAGCTCTTTAAAACCTGGATTGTTTGTCACTGGCTGTGAGTGAAAGTTGTATTATATTCTTTTCTGATTACCATCACTCTAAGCTCTGTAAAAATGAGAAAAAACTTCAAAGCTATCATATTTTGGAACTGTTGTTACACAAAACATTCATCTTTATAAGTAGCTTCCATGTAAATTCTCTATATCTAAATTCTCCAAGGTAAATACTTTCCTTTCAGAGATTGATTTGTTATGAACGTGCAATTTACAGGAAAGGACTGGAAAAAAAATCTGATATTTAGCTGCAAAAGAAATCAAGGTAAAAACACGGAATTAAGCTTTTGGTTGAAAACTGAGCTTGAATCAAAGGCAATAGATGTGAATATTCTGAAACACTAGACCCATAAATTAGGATTTGCATGAAACTTCACTGGCACCAATTAGGGGCCCTCAAGAATCAAATGAAGAGATAAATTGGTCAGTATTACTCGCACTGTAAAAAACAGGCTCATCTGTCCATGGGACACAGTTTCCAGTGTGACTGGAATAGGTACCTCAGATGCCTCAACCCCCTTCTTAATGACCTACCATATATTCATGGTGTACTTTTTAGGTAGTTAATATGAACCAAGTGCTTTACATGCCATGTATCGCTGATAATTTCGAGATTAAATGCTTTCGCTGTGGAAGGCTAGCCTTCTATTTCCTAGGCACAATCAAGTGTGCTGTTTGCCAGGTGGTGTAGATAGCCTCACAGCAATCATCCAGTGTAAATATCACCAACTCTCACAAGGCATTGTGTGGAGGCCGTGCATGAAAATGCAAAACTAAACCTGACTCCAATGCTCACATCCTGAGCCCACATCACTCCTCTGTGTTCAGCTTTGCTACGAACAAGTCATGTGATATGCCGGCAAGGAACTCATTTTTGTGCAACTGTGAATGAATCAGATAGCTTCTAGGGTTCTCCTTAGCTCTCTGGAGGTTTGATGTTTTCACTGTGGTTTTATATATATAGCAGATGGTGCTATAGAGTAGGACTAACTAGTTAAGCACCTTAGAGGACTGGTGGGTACATAAGAATTCTTTTTTCCCCCTAATTTCTTTCTCACCCCATCTATTATTTACAATAAGGTGGGCTACTGAATTTTTTCCTTCATTTTTTATTTCTTCAAGTTACATCTCAATCGCAGTGCCTTCCCTATTGCCCCTCCAGTCCCACCCTCCCACCCTCAACCCCCCATCCTCTTCCCTTTTTTTTTTCTTTTAAGTTTAAGGTATATCTTATTTCCCCCTACAGTTTCCCCTTTCAGTCCAACAAATGGCTCTTTCTCTTATAATAATAAATACAATACAGTACAACAGAGGTAATTAGGCCACAGTTATGAGGGTTATATGGTTTAACGTACATTCCCAATGAACAGTCCATATGTATTTGGTACCTGACTTTAACATTCTACTATCTAAACATCTCCATGAGTTTAAAGTTCTATATCTGACTCAACATTCATACTAACTTGCAACACAATTTTAAAAGTATCTTCTTAGATCTATAACACTCTCTTGACTCCTAAACAACTCAAAATTTAATTATGAGACTCTAGCTATCTGTTCTTCAACCACCTCAGAGACCTGAAAGGGATAAATATACCTGATTTTATAGGAAATACAGGGCCTGCAGCTTCCCAAACTAAGAAATGACATACCAGTGGCGGCCTGGACAGTTCCCATTTTCTCTCCAGTCATTTGGCCCCGTTTCTCTGACAGACATTGATTGTAGAGCAGGGGTTATTAAGGACTTACCTACCCTGTCTTGGCAGAGCTAGGCTGTCGACTTACCTGCTTCCAGGTTTTGTCCTTTTTGGACAGCATTCTGTCTACAGTTGGAGCAAGGGGCTTTTCCTACCAAGAGATAGGCTTGCGACTAATTCGATCATCTCCCACTGGAGATTCTTCGATGCTCATCTTCTACTTGGAGGAGAATAGGGGGTGCTTTCAGGAGTTGATATGTCTTGATATAAAAAAATCTAAAGTTATAAAAACATCTTTGAATGCCATATTCTGCAGATCTCTTGAGGTTTTTGAAGAGGCCCTATCTATCTTTTATATTAGGGTAAGCAGATGTTGCTTGTCTCTTAGCAGGTTTATTTCTGATTAGCTTAGCAAGTAACTATAATAGGCTGTCATAGTACCTAACAGAATGACTGGCTTGCATAACCATTAGTTTGCATTTCTTAATTATCCTAAACAGTTCATGACAGTTAGTAGTAAAAGGCCGAAACATCACATTTCATTTTTTTTCTTTACCTCCTAACCCTTCCATCCCATTTCTCTGGGGTGGGGTGTCCTTATATAACAGTCCCTCTTCTCAGTTGAGAGGTCGTATGAGGGCCAAGAGCCTCTTCATTCATTGGGGATCTACGAAGCAGTACCATCAGTGAAAAGTGTCTCGTTGCCCGGGAGAGAGAACTACTAAACAAACAAACCAATAAGCATGCAATAGATAAAAAAGACTAAAAAATAGAAAAAAAATATAACTAATATATAAAAAATAAATAAAAAATAAAAATTAAAAATAAGAAGTCTATGTCCAAGTTCCCTTTGGTGTGTTAGTTGTAGTATCGATACCTTCTACTATATAGCTAAAATCCTACTATAAGTGAATAGATGCCATATGTGTCCTTCTGAGTCTGGGTTAGTTCACTCAGGATAAGCTTTTCTAGTTCCATCCATTTGGCTGCAAATTGCATAATTTCATTGTTCCTGATAGCTGAATAATATTCCATTGTGTAGATGTACCACAGTTTTTTAACCCATTCTTTGGTTGAGGGATATCTGGGTTGTTTCCAGTTTCTAGCTATTACAAATAAGGCTGCTATAAACATAGATGAGGAAACTTCCTTATGATTCCGTGAAGAGGCATTTGGGTGTATACCCAGAAGTGGGATGGCTGGGTCCTGAGGCAGAGCTATTCCAAGTTTTCTAAGATATCGCCAGACTGACCTCCATAGTGGTTGCACAAGCCTGAACTCCCACCAGCAATGGAGTAGGGTACCCCTTTCTCCACACCCTCGCCAGCATGTGCTGTTATTTGAGTTTTTGATCTTAGTTATCAATTCTGACAGGTGTGAGATGGAATCTCAGAGTCGTCTTGAGTTGCATTTCTCTGATGATTAAGGATGTTGAGCATTTCTTCAAGTGTCTCTCAGCCATTAGGGATTCCTCCTTTGTGAATTCTCTATTTAACTCTGTCCCCCATTTTTTGACTGGATTATTTGGTTTCTTGGCATTTAATTTCTTGAGTTCTTTGTAGATTTTGGATATTAGCCCTCTGTCAGATGTGGGGTTGGTGAAGATTTTCTCCCAGTCTGTAGGCTGCCGTTTTGTTCAAATGACAGTGTCCTTTGCCCTACAGAAGCTTTTCAGTTTCATGAGGTCCCATTTATTGATTGTTGATCTCAAGTGCTGAGCGGTTGGTGTTCTGTTCAGGAAGTTGTCGCCTGTGCCAATTAGTTCAAGGGTTTCTCACACTTTATCTTCTAGTAGATTTAGTGTGACCGGCCTTATGTTAAGGTCTTTGATCCACTTGGACTTAAGTTTTGTACAAGGTGATAGGTATGGGTCTAATTTCATTCTTTTACAAATGGACATCCAGTTGGACCAGCACCATTTGTTGAAGATGCTGTCCTTCTTCCATTGTGCTGTTTTTCCTTCTTTGTCAAAAATAAGATGGCCCTAAGTGTGTGGATCTATTTCTGGATCTTCAATTTGATTCCATTGATCTACTAGTCTGTTTCTATACCAGTACCATGCTGTTTTTACAACTATTGCTCTGTAGTATAGCTTGAAATCTGGGATGGTAATACCTCCAGATGTTTTTTTTTTTTATTGTACAGGATTGATTTAGCTATTCTGGGCTTTTTGTTGTTCCATATGAAATTGAGGCTAGCTCTTTCCAAGTCTATAAAAAATTATGTTGGTATTTTGATAGAAATTGCATTGAATCTATATATTGCTTTTGGTAGGATGGCCATTTTCATTATGTTGATTCTACCTATCATGAGCATGGGAGATCTTTCCATCTTCTAAAGGCCTCTTCCATTTCTTTCTTCAGGGGCTTGAAGTTCTTGTTGTATAGGTCCTTTACTTGCTTGGTTAGAATTACCCCCAGGTATTTTATGTTGTTTGCGGCTATTGTGAAGGGTGTTGTTTCCCTTATTACTTTCTCAGCCCATTTGTTTGTTGTATAAAGAAGGGCTTCCGATTTTTTTTAATTAATTTTGTATCCAGCCACTTTGCTGAAGGTGTTTATCAGCTGTAAGAGTTCTCTGGTGGAATTTTTTGGGTCGCTTATGTATACTATCATATCATCTGCAAATAGGGATAATTTGACTTCTTCATTTCCGATGTTTATCCCCTTGATGTCCTTTAGTTGTCTTATTGCTCTAGCAAGAACTTCAAGTACTATATTGAAGAGATATGGTGAAAGTAGACATCCTTGTCTTTTCCCTGAGTTTAGAGGAAATGCTTCAAGTTTCTCTCCATTTATTTTGATGTTGGCCACTGGCCTGCTATATAGTGCCTTTATTATTTCTAGGTACGGCCCTTGTATGCCCGTTCTCTCCAGAACTTTTAGCATGAAGGGGTGTTGGATTTTGTCAAATGCTTTTTCTGCATCTAGAGAGATTATCATGTGGTTTTTTTCTTTCATCTTGTTTATATGGTGAATGACGTTGATAGACTTTCGTATGTTGAACCATCCCTGCATCCCTGGGATGAAGCCTACTTGATCATGGTGTATGATACTTTTGATGTGTTCTTGAATTCGGTTTGCTAGTGTTTTATTAAGTATTTTTGCATCTATGTTCATGAGGGAGATTGGTCTGAAGTTCTCTTTCTTTGTTGGGTCTTTGTGTGGTTTAGGAATCAGGGTGATTGTGGCCTCGTAGAATGAGTTTGGCAATGTTCTTTCAGATTCTATTTTGTGAAAGAGTTTGAAAAGTATTGGTGTTAGCTCCTCTTTGAAGGTCTGGTAGAATTCTGTGCTAAAGCCATCTGGCCCTGGGCATTTTTTAGTTGGGAGATTTTTAATGGCTGTTTCTATTTCCTTATGGGTTATAGAGCTATTTAATCTGTTTATCTGATCTTGATTTAGCTTCGGTAGGTGGAATCTATCAAGAAAATTGTCCATTTCACTTACGTTTTCAAATTTGATGGAGTATAGATTTTTAAAGTAGGATCCAAATATTCTCTGGAATTCTTCAATGTCTGTTGTTATTTCTCCCTTTCATTTCTGATTCTGTTGATTTGTATTTTCTCCCTCTGTCTTTTAGTTAATTTGGCTAAGGGTCTGTCTATTTTGTTGATTTTCTCGAAGAACCAACTCTTGGTTTCATTGATTCTTTGTATAGTTCTTTTTGTTCTACGTTGTTGATTTCAGCCCTAAGTTTGATGATCTCCTGCCTTCTGCTCCTCTTGGGAGTGTTTGCTTCTTTTTTTCCCAATTCACCCAGTTTAGCTGTTAATTCGCTAATATGAGCTGTCACAATTTTCTTTTTGAAGGCACTTAGTGCTATGAACTTTCCTCATAGCACCGCTTTCATTGTGTCCCATAGGTTTGGGTATGTTGTGTCTTCATTTTTGTTGGATTTTAAGAAGTCTTTGATTTCCTTCTTTATTTCTTCCTTGACCCAGTGGTCCTCTAGTAAAGAGTTGTTCAATTTCCATGTGAATGTAGACTTTCTGTTGATTCTTTTGCTATTGAAGTCCAGCTTTATTCCTTGGTGGTCTGATAAGATACAAGGGGTTATTTCAATTTTCTTGTGTCTGTTGAGGCTATCTTTGTGTCCAACTATATGGTCGATTTTGGAGAAGGTTCCATGAGGTGCTGAGAAGAAGGTGTATTCTTTTGTGTTTGGGTGAAACGTTCTGTAGAGATATGTTAGGTCCATTTGGTTCATGATCTCTGTTAGACTCATTATTTCTCTGTTTGGCTTCTGTCTTGATGATCTGTCCATAGTTGTGAGTAGGGTGTTGAAGTCTCCCACTATTAAAGTGTTTGGATTGATGTGTGATTTAAGTTTGAGAAGTGTTTCTTTTATAAATGTAGGTGCCTTTATATTTGGGGCATAGATGTTCAATATTGAGATGACCTGTTGGTGGATATTTCCTTTAATGAGTATGTAATGCCCTTCTCTGTCTTTTTTTATTAACTTCAATTGGAAGTCTATTTTGTTTGATATTAGGGTGGCTACTCCAGCTTGTTTCCTGGGTCCATTTGCTTGGAAAACCTTTTCCCAGCCCTTTACTCTGAGGTAGTGTTTATCTTCAATAGTGAGATGTGTTCCTTGTATACAGCAAAAAAGATGGGTCTTGTTTACGGATCCAGTCTGTAAGTCTGTGTCTTTTTATTGGCGAGTTGAGTCCATTGATGTTGATGGATATTAGTGACCAGGGATTGTTATTTCCCATTATTTTGGTATAGCTGGCTGTCTTGTGTTTCTCTTTTGTTTAGTTGCTGTGGAGGTTTCTATTTCCTCTGTTTTCTTGGGTGTTTTTATCTTCTCTGTGTTGGAATTTTCCTTCTAGGATCTTCTGTAGGGCTGGGTTTGTGAGGAGATATTGTTTGAATTTGATTTTGTCATGGAATATCTTGTTTTCTCCTTCTATGTTGATAGAGAGTTTTGCTGGGTATAGTAGTCTGGCTGGGCACCTCTGTTCTCTCAGGGCTTGTTGGACATCCATCCAGGCCCTTCTAGCTTTTAAAGTTTCTGAGGAGAAGTCAGGTGTGATTCTGATGGGTCTGCCATTGTATGTGACTTGGCCTTTTTCTCTTACAGCTTTTAATATCCTTTCTTTGTTCTCTACATTTGGAGTTTCTATTATTATGTGGTGAGAGGAGTTTCTTTTCTGATCTAATCTGTTTGGTGTTCTCTAAGCCTCTTGAATTTTTTACTGGCATCTCTTCCTTTAGGTTTGGGAAGTTTTCTTCTATGATTTTGTTGAAGATATTTACTGGACCATGGAGTCGGGAGTCTTCTGTTTCCTCTATGCCTTTAATTCTTAGGTTCCATCTTTTCATTGAGTCCTTGATTTCTTGGATGTTGTGGGTAAGAGATTTTTTAGCTTTCTCATTTCCTTTGATGTTGTACTGATTTCTTCCATCGAATCCTCCATGCCTGAGATCCTGTCTTCCATCTCTTGCATTCTATTTTTCATACTCACATCCGTAGTTCCTGTTCTCTTCTCTTGATTCTCCATTTCCTCTTTTAACTCTGACTGTGTTTTCTTTATTGTTTCCATTTCTATTTTCATGTCTTGAATGGTAGTGTTTGTTTTGTACATTTCCTTCCCCAGTTTGCTTGTTTTTGTCTGGAGATCTTTCATTGCTTTATCCTTTTCCTGTTCAAGCTGGATCACCTTGGCTTGGAGCTCTTTAATGATGTTATTCGTTGTTTTGACTTGTAGAATTGTGGCTTCTTTGAATTCCTTCATAGTTTTAAGTTCTTCTTGAAGGGACTTTATCACTTTCCATAATGTAGAATTGTCATTGTTTTCATGTGTTTCAGTTGTGGTGAGGTGGTTCGGGCTGGACGGAATAGCGTTGCTTTCTTTTGTTGGAGATATTTTGCTCTTTTTTTTTTTTTTTTTTGTCTGGGGCCTCTGGCCATGTGGAATTTTTTTGCTGTCTTCTGGACTTGGGTCCAAAGGGGGCACTGTGGTGTAGGATTTGAGTTGCCTTACTCCACCCCTATAAGGTGAGTCATTCAGTCCCACCTCCCAGGTGGAGACCTAATTAATTCAGGTGGCGGAGCTGTGTACAAGTAAGCTCTGGTTCCCTGCCAGAAGGGCCCGTGCTAATACATACGTCCAATATATGACAGTTTCAAATATCTCACAGTTTGCCCGGGGTTGGTTCCTGTAGCAGGTAAATCTGCAGTTCAGCTCCAGTAGCCTTGTCACTCCCATGGCTTGGAAACTGGCCAGTGACGGCACAGACTGCGATCTGTGGTCTAAAGGCACTTTGCAGCGGATCTCCGCTCACTTCCAAGGGTTGCAACCTTTCGCTAGATAATTGGATCGTCTGTGTGAGACCTGGGAGTGTCCATCAGGGTGGGGATTATCTCTGCGTGGTTTCTGAATCTGCCAGCTGGGTATTAGGTTGGAACTTACCGGGGGTCTCTCCTTTTGGGGTGATGAGTTATCCCAATTCCCGGGTCCAGAGGCTTCCTAGCGTGTCCGAGAGTTGGAAGGGGCATCCTGCCCAGGGATCTTCTGTGGTCCCTGTGTAGCTGGGTGAGATTTAGAAGGTGTTGTGCCCTTTGTACAGCGTCCTGGAACACTTGCCGCCTTGTGACTGTTGACCCTTAAATCAAAATACGTCCGCGCCGGCCGCTGCCATCTTGGATCCCCCCTGATTTTTTTTTTTTTTTAGTTAATTTTTTAACCAGCCACCTTACTGACTTTCCCGAAGGTATTTATCAATTACATCAACTGCTGGAGTTCTCTGGTAGAATTTTGGGGGGTCACTTATGTATACTGTCACATCATCTGCAAATAGGGATGTTCTAACTTCTTCCTGTCCTATTTCATCTCCTTGACCTCCTTTAGTTGTCTTATTGCTCTAACTAGATCTTCAAGTACTATATTGAAGATATATGGAAAGAGTGGACATCCTTATCTTGTCCCTGATTTTAGTGGAATTGCTTTAAGTTTCTCTACAATTAATTTGATGTTGGCTATTGGCCTACTGTATATTGCCTTTACTCACAATAGCCACAAACAATATAAAATATATTGAATTAACTCTAACCAAGCAAGTGGAAGAACTGTATAACAAGAACTTCAAGTTTCTGAAGGAAGAAATTGAATAAGATATCAGAAGGTGGAAATATCTCCCATGCTCATGGATTGGTTATGGCCATCTTACCAAAAGCAATCTGGAGAGGCAATGCAATTCTTATCAAAATCCTTACACAATTCTCTACACACCTTGAAAGAGTAATTCTCAACTTCATATAGAAAAACAAAAAACCCAAGATAACAAGAGCAGTCCTGAACAATAAAAGAGCCTCTGGAGGTATCACCATCCCTGATACCAAGTTGTACTACAAATCAATAGTAATAAAAACCTCATAGCATTGGCATAAAAATGAACAGGTTGATCAATTGAATCGAACTGAAGAACAAGAAATAAACCCAAATACCTATAGACACTTGATTTTTGACAAAGATTCCAAAACCATACAATGGAAAAAGGAAAGCATCTTCAAAAAATACTACTGGTCATCTAACTGGATGTCTACATGTAGAATGCAGATAGATCAAAATTTGTCAGCCTACACAAAACTCAAGTTCAAGAGGATCAAAGACCTCAACATAAAACTGGACACACTAAGTCTAATGGGAGAGAAAGTGGGGAAAACCCTCGAACTCATCAGCACATGAAACAACTTCCTGAACAGAACACCAACACCTCATGTTCTAAGACCAACTATCAATAAATGGGACCTTATGAAACTGAAAAGCTTCTGTATGGCTAAGGACACTGTCAAGAACAAAAAGGCAGCCCACAGATTGGGAAAGGATCTTCATTAACCCCACATCTAACAGAGGGCTAATATCCAAAATACATTTAAAAAAACTCAAGAAATTAAAATACCAACAAACCAAATAATACATTCAAAAAATGGGATAGAGAACTAAACTAAGAATTCACCACAGAGGAATCTCTAATGGCTGAGAGACACTTAAAGAAATGATCAACATCCTTACTCATCAGAGAAATGCAAATCAAAACAACTATGAGATTCCATCTCACAGCTGTCAAAATGGCCATGATCAAAAACTCAGGTGACTGCACATGATGGTGAGGAGGTAGAGAAAGGGGAACACTCCTCCATTGCTCGTGGGAGTACAAGCTTGTACAACCACTTTGGAACTCAAGGACATCATTAAATTTCCAGGAAAATGGGTGGAACCAGAAAATATCATCCTAGGTGAGGTAAGACCCAGAAAGACACAACTGGTATGTACTCACTCATAAGTAGATATTAGCCAATATGTACAAGATAACCTTGCTACAATCCACAGACCCAAAGAAACTAAGTAACAAGGAGGGCTCTAGGAATGATGCTTAAATCCCTCTAAGTAAAGGAAATAAAATAGACTTGGAAGTGGATGGAGAGAGGGAACTGGACAGAAGCCTAACATAACAGTCATCTGAGGGGCTTTATCCAGCAGATAATGGAAACAGATGCAGTGACCCACAGCCAAACCTTAGGAGGAACCCAGGGAGTCTTGCGGAAGAGTTAGGGGAAGGATTGAGGGAGCTGGAGGTGTTCTTGACACCACAAGAAGACCTACATAGCCAATTAACTCAGACACAGTGGGGCTCATAGAGACTGACCCACCAACAAAAGTACATGCATGGACTGGTCCTAGGCCCACTACACAGATGATGATGCTGGGCTGCTTGGTCCTCTAGTGGATCTCTAACAATTAGAACAGGGACTATCTCTGACTTGAACTCTGTTGCCTCCCTCAGCATCCCATTTTCCTAGCAGAGCTGCCTCATCTTGCCTCAGTGGAAGAGGAGGCACTTAGTTCTGATGTAATTTGATATGCCAGAGGGGATTGGTACTGGGGAGGGGGGGGGGGAGGGGGGAAAAAAGGGGGGGGGGGGGGGTCTAGCAGGAGAGGAGGGAAGGGGGTTGTGATTGGGATATAAAATAAACAAATTAATTAATGAAAAAAAATACTTAAAAAGAATTATTTTTATTTGTCTTACTATTACATAGTCACTATAAATTTCTTATATGGTTATTTGAACTGTAAAGAGTATTATCATATTCACTAAAATACATAATTAAACATTAAATATCAAGATCTCTAAATCGAACATCTAAATCATCTCATGATATTGTTGCAATTTTAAATCTGAAAAAAAAAACAGAATAGTAAAATACTGATTTAAAAAGATAAACAGGGTCTGTAGAGATGTGTCCACAGTTAAGAGCATGGCACCGTTCTTGCAGAAGACCTAAGTTCAGTCCCAGCATCCTTCATGGTTGGCTCACAATCTACCTATAGCTCCAACTCCAGGGATATCTGGTGCCTCTGACCTCCATTGCCACCTACACACATGTGCATATATGTCTTCATGCACATACACAAAATGAAATAAACATACATACAAATGCAGCATTTGTATACTATATGTCAGACCTGTAATATATATACATATTTAACATAATATACAATTTAAAATGTATGCCAAAACACAAAAATATCATTAGTGCACTCAATATTTATTAAGCATCTACTGAGGATCTTTTATAAGCCTAAATGGGCAAACAACTAACCCTTCAGTGCTGTAGCCTATGTTCTATTAAGAAAGCAATGATCCAATTAGAATATTATCTATGCGGTGTGTCAAATAGTAAACATAAAGGAGAAAATAGCATGGAGATAAGTATGCTGCCATGGAAAGAACCTATATGTAGGTACTGCATGATACAATTTTTAATTTAAATAAAGATCAATTATGGAAAAAACACATGAGGCAGAGCCTATGTAAGAGATTTTGTGATGGCAGAGAACTTCCATAAAACATCAGATCAAGAGCAACAAAAATACTGAAATGCTCATACTAGGTTTTGAGAACCTGGGTGAGTTTTATATCCTTGAGGATATTCCAAGTGGGTGAGACTGTGTAAGGAATGGCTAGACTTGAAAATGTATTTTAAAAGTCTTCACATTCTTTTGTTACATATTGACTTCTTCCTGAACAGTAAAGGCATAACACAATCCCTCACAGACTATAGCAAATGTCAGTGTTGGATACTGGCCGGAGGGTGAGTAACACACTGTTTTGGTGACATTGCTATTCAGTCCGTGCCTGAGTGCTTCCCCAACCCTCAGCGCTTTAACGCTTCCTTGTGGAATTCTGCTCCTACAGTCTATCTACTACCTAGAGATTTCTGTTTGGAAATCACAGCTATCCATATTGTATGAACTCATTTCATGTTTGTTTCTTTGTTGATTTATGCTGAAAGTTTCCAAGGAAAAGTACTATTCTTGATAGTGATCATGTATGTACACATATGAATATATATGAGTACACAATACTCATATATATTCATATGTGTACATACATGATCACTTGGATCTTCTGCTGGCAGGAGAGTAGCTGCTTGGGTAGCCATCTGTTTGTCAATCCATAAATATAGGATCTATCCCAATATTTATATCGTTATATGTTCACTATGTGATGTTTTCAATCAGTTGCTAAGCATATCAGAAGTACAAAGACAAGCCCATCCAATTAATGAAAGGACCATCTTCAGAAGACTGTGGCATACAGAACTTTTGTAAGAATTCCCAGCCTGCCTTGCATCCTGAGGCCTCTTTTTTCACCTTCTCCCTTTGGTTGATTCATACACTCTATTTGCCCTTCTGCCTTCTCTTACTCCCTTCCCATTAATCTCTTTCATGCCAAAGCTCATCTTCAGCATCTGCTCCATGGCAGACTTGAATTAATCTTTCACATGAATATAGATCTGCCTTTGATATGAAAACAATCAACCTTTTGTTTTCCCTCTTCCTTGTCATCAATCTTTGATTAACAGTGAATCAGCCTCTGGCAGCAGGGGTGCTAATGACACAGCTTTCTTACTTATGACAATGTGATTAATTCTTGTGCTTTTATGATAAGCCATTTAGCCAACATGCCCAATGGCATTAAGTGGCCCTTTCATGAGCAGCATACGCTACACGTATCTTATCATGCTGTAACCTCCCTCACTGCTAGGCACTATATATTACCAGTTCTGCCTCAGAGAACACAGTAGAATTATATTCCTAAGGCACTTTAAATAAATGCAACCACAGAATTTGGCTATTTTATTATTCTATTGGGCCAGTAAAATATGACCCAAAGCATTTTGCCTTTGCTGAGAAGAAACATGAGTAGCCATTGTGCAGGCCTGGTCTTTTATCCCTTCTTTTTTTTTTTTTTTAATACTTTATTTTTTTTTCTTCAAGTTACATCTCAGTCACAAACCCCTCCCTATTCCCCCTTCCTATCCCGCCCTTCCACCCTCTTCCCCCCAGAAGTTTCCCCTTTCAGTCCAACAGATGGTTCCTTCTCTTATAACAGTAAGTATTATACAAAACAACAGATATAAATATGCCACATTTATGAGAGTTAAATGGCCCAGTATACCTTCCCAATGTCCAGTTTATACATATTTGGCCCCTGACTTTAACATTCTACTATCTAACCATCTCCATGAGTTTAAAGGTCTATATCTGACTCAACATTCATACTAACTTGCAACACACTTTTAAGAGTATCTTCTTAGATCTATAACACCCTCTTGATTCCTAAACAACTCAAAATTTAACTATGAGACTCTAGCTATCTATTCTTCAACCACCTCAGAGACCTGAGAGGGATAAGTATATCTGCTTATATAGGAAGTGCAGGGCCTGCAGCTTCCAAAACTAAGAAAGGACATACCAATGACTGCCTGGACAGTTCCCATTTTCTCTCCATACATTCCTGCATCAGTCTTCAGCCTTTGGGTCCTGTTTCTCTGACAGACATTTGTTGTAGAGCAGGGATTATGAAGGACTTACCTACCCTGTCTTGGCAGAGTTAGGCTGTCGACTTCCCTGCTACCAAGTTTTGTCCTTTTTGGACAGCAGTCTGTCTGCAGTTGGTGCAAGGGGTTTTTT